>JAMZAV010000218.1:0-600000 GCA_024449915.1 Sweltsa coloradensis
AATTACGTAAATTTAAAAAATATACATTTTTCCCCATCGCAATTGGACGAAAAGTGCTTTTTTAAGAGAAGATTGAAAATACACATATGCAAAAAAGGCTCAAAATGGGGGGAAAAATGTTTGTCCCGGATAAGTAATATATTTCTAAAAATGTAAAATATGAAGAAGAAAAACAGAAAAAATCTAGTTTTAAGAATATAAATCAAATTTACATTTTTACCTGAAGCTCTAATTCAAAATCCTAAATTTCCCAAAATTCATTTAAAAACATGATAAAAAATATTTAAAAAACACTCAAAATATTAGAAAAAATGAATATTAATAATATGAAATAGTTGGGTAAAATAACATAAGTTTGTCCAACTTAATTCGGTACAGAAAGGGTTAACAAATGTGGACAATGTCATCCTTCTCAACGAAACGGCCGAGTAGTGAGTAGGATGCGATGTGATTGCTCCGCAGAGGATAATATGTAACGATTGACACTTCTGGCCTGAACAAGAGGAAGCACTTTCTTTCTATCCAGCTTGCATCTTGATTTAGAACAAACATACAGAATTAACTGTGTGCGCGCACGCTAGCCAAGTAAAGCCAAGCCAAGTGAGCTAAGTAGGCAGAGTTAGTTGAGACAGTAAGAGGACCGGTTTCTCAATCAAAACATAAATTATGCCAATGTGCAAAGTATCAATATGTCACGAATATGATACTGCAATGTTAAAACTGACCACTCATCGTCTCGAATAGCTCAATTACCGTAATGAGAACAGGTAAAAGTAATTACCCTACACTTTCAAACATGTAATGCAAATCTAGTTAAAATATATTATTTGCTTGATGCATTCAAATTACAAGTTTTTACGTAAATTTTGTACGATTGCACAACTAGTGTTATACAATTTGTCACTTTGAAAAGAAGAAAAAAATGTGTAGCTACGGAGATAACAACTTTTATGATACAGTGGTGCAGCGTAACTAATTTGATGGGTGTGCTTTGTAAAATTAGCTAAAACTGCTCTGGACTCTAATTTTTCAGGCATGCGGAAATATGTTAATTTCAGTAACATGTGATTTGTTACGTCGCCAAAATACGTTTGCACCGTTGAAAGTGCAGATTACATGAACATTTAAACTAAACACATTCATTATCCAGGAATTAGCATTGGAACGTTAAGTTTCCTCCTAGGGCCAAGGAATATTTTTGGCAGAATATAGAAGATAAATAGTATTATGTTATGTCACATATCAATGGATATTGTTCTACTCAATAAAATTAATACAACGTACAGTAAGGTTACCAACTTATTTTAGTATTCATTGGATCAAAGTATAATGAAATATCATAAAAAGCTTATATAATTGGCTACATCTACTCCCAAGTCTAACTAATTAATTTTGGTGTCCCATTTCAACAATTTTCATTTCTAAAATGTTTTGTCTGTTTATTAATCTTATTTATTTGATTTCCACATCATCTGTGCTTTAAAAATGTATCGAGCAAAAAAGTCCCACACAAAAATTACATTCTAAAATGTGAGAAAGGTACAAGAGATCCTAAAGAATCACTTGAAAACATTTCTCGAATTAAGTAGTGGGGAAACAACCAGGGTTCAATCCCCGATCGTGTTGGATTTGGATTTCATAATTTCTCAATTGTATTACATTTTATTTAAAACATGTTCAGAATATTTTATATTTAATTAATGTTTTGTTCATTTTGCAAGATCTAATTGTTTCCGTTTGTGTTTAGTATATTAATGAAATGTGTGCTTGTTTCAGGGAGCCCCAGGCTCACGCCTCGCGCTTCGCTCAGATCCAGCAGCAGCCGCAAGCTTACCAGGACGCCCGCTACCTCCAGCGACAGCGCCAGCAACAACCGCAAGAACAGGAGCCCCAACAAGATCGACAGCAAATAATCCAAGCTCAACTCCAAGAGTACGCTCAAGCCCAGGCTCAAGCACGTGCTCAAGCCCAGGCTGACGCACAGGCCCAGGCTCAGGCTCAGGCCCAGGCACAAGCACAAGCAGAGCACCAGGCTCAAGCTCAGGCAAGAGCACAAGCTCAAGCAGAAGCCCAGGCTCACGCACAGGCTCAAGCTCAAGCTGAAGCACAAGGTCAGGCTCAGGCACGAGCACAAGCTCTGCAAGCACAAGCTCAAGCTGAAGCACAAGCTCAAGACGAAGCCCAAGCCCACGCTCAAGCTCAAGCACAAGCACATGCCGCTCAAGGTAGAGCACAAGCAGAAGCTGCCCGCGTTGCCCAAGCGATAGCTCAGCCTACGCGACGACCCACCCTTCGTCGTCCTCCCACGGAACAACAGCTGCTCCAGCAATCTTTCTTCCGGACCAACGAGCTTCAAGGTCAACTCAGATCGGCGCAGGGTGCCCGTCCCAACCCCACCCCTCAAGGCAGCTCGGTCTTCCAGGAGGTGCCCACCGCTCGAGGCGGCCACAACCTCCACGCTGCCCGACTCCAGGCCACCCTAGCCGGCGGCGACCCCAACGCAGCCGCCGCCCAGCGAGCCGCCCACGAGAGGGCGCAACAGGCTGCACAGCAAGCCGCTCAAGACGCCGTCAGAGTCGAGGCTCAACGCAACGAGGAGGCCCTTTACCGTCAACAAGTACGTCTGGCCGAGGCAGCGAACGCTCATCGTCAACAACTCGCCAGTTTGCAGGCTCAGGAGGCCGCGGCCCAGCAACAATCTCAGTTATATTCTAGCCAGCAGCCACAGGTGTTCCCTCAATCATCTCCCGCCCCGCAACGTCAGAGGAAGGTTCAGCTCCTTACCTCTCCCGTCGCTGCCCCCGGCCCCGCTCATGCTGCCCCTGAGCAGTATCTCAGAGAAACCTCTCCCCCTGCCGAACACCCAGCCCTGTCCGCTCTTCAGTACCAGCGACACCAACACCAGCAGCAGCAACAACAACAACAACAACAGCCGGCTCCTGAGCAGATTGTTTACTACAACCCTCAAGAGGCTTCTCCTTCCCCTGACCCATCAGCCTATCTCCGTCAGCAACAATCCACATCAGATCCGACGATATATCAACGTCAGCAACCCACTGCCGCCCCTCCTGCATACCTAAGACAGCAACCTACCCCAGACCCTTCCGTATTCCTGCAACAACAACCGACCGCCGACCCTAATGTATATCTCAGACAACAGGCAACGGCCGATCCTTCCCTATACCTTCGCCACCAACAGATACAAGCAGTCACCCCTGCTGGTCCTGCTTATCGCCAACAGGTGTCTGCAATCCCCGAGTCTTCGATCTTCGAGAGCAGCACACGTCAACCCCAATACGCGTCGGCCTCGCCGGCATATCGCACCGTCCAGAGATCACCACCTCCACCGGAGTACGCCCAAGTAGCCGCTCGTCCCGAGACCCCGATCTACTACAGCCGACCTGAACCCCAACAAGACATCCAAAACGAAGAGTTTATCTCTTCCCTTCAGGCACAGGCCGGACGTGGTCTTTTCGGTGGTCAACAAACCAGTGATGCTTCAGCTCTTGCTTTGATCAAGTCTTCACCAGCTCCTCCACCATCTAGGTCAGCAATCTATGTAGCGACCAGGTCGTCGACGCGACCAACTGTCGAGATCACCAACAACGGGGTTGAATCTCCCGAGAAGGAGGACGATGTGCCTGTATTGCGACTGCCAACCCCCACCGGACAGAGAGCGCTGACCCAGAGCGAATTCCAAGCTCTGGTAGCTGCTGGTTTCGACATCCGACCTGCAGAAGACAGGCCAGCCCCTCCTCAACAACAAAGTCTTGGTCCCGCAAGTTTCTATCAAACATCCCCCAAATACCAACGTTCATACGTAACAGCTTCACCACTTGCGAATCAAACACCACGACCTCGCACCAAATTGCAACAGGTTGCTCCTCAACAGTTGGCTCCTCAACAGTTAGTCCCTCAAGAAATAGCACCTCAAGACGTTCAAGTAGTACCTCAAGAAGATGAAAGAGAATTGGTTTCACTAGAACCGATCATTGTTCCAGATGAGCCATCGTTCTCCCGACGAAGACCGAATGCTCCACGAAGACAAGGTAGATATCCTCTGAGGTATAGGAACTCTTACCAACCTACCGTCGACGAAAGTCAACAGCAGGAGCAAGTGAGAACCTACCTTCGGTTCGATAGCGTTCCTGAAGCGTCCAACGTCGAGACTAGATCGAGAGGTTCAATCCGAGGGAGACGGCCGGTCCCCGCAGCAACCGAGGAAGAACACTAATCAAATCTTATTTCATACTTGTCGATGTGTGAAACCCACTCAAATTGGATAAAGTTAACCCCAATTTCTTTCTCGCTGTTCAGCATTTAAAGACCTAGGGTTCAACCACAGAGCAACTCTATACAAAACCGCGTCCTCTAAATCTTACCACAACGTGGATTTAGCTGTCGGACAATACTACTTTTTCTTATCAAAATATATAAGAATCAGTTAAGTATGAACTTTTATAAAAGAAACGTTCTACTGAGTCTACCCAAAGTATGTATTGCTGAACAGTGATTGTGAAATGGAGCAACTACTCTATCCAAGAAGCAGGTCAAAACAAGTCAATTGGATTTTTCTATATTATATGTTGGAACAAGTTTATAACCTGCTATTGAGCAAAAATTTCTAACTTACAATATATGATGCCAACTTGTTAATTAAACTTTTGAATTCCGTAATGCAACAATAAAATTAATAATGCTTGATATTATTAATTGCACAGTTTGAAGAAACATTACAAATTATATTGACTTTATTTTTATTTCTTTGTAAGAGGTCATATTTTTAGTTTATACAAATATATTTTTTAAGTTTTGTATAAATTATGTTCTAAGTTATAAACATCTAGTAGTTATCCTATTATTTTGTAATAGTTTACGGTAAGGTTACAGCTCATTGTTGAGTTAAAAATTGTAATAAAACGTAAAAAAATATGAATAATTACACGTCATGAAGTGATTTATTAATGTTTCCAGATACATGTTGTTTCCTCAAACCCAATGCATCACTACACTCGTAATCATTAAACTCATGCCACCTAATTGGCCATTTTCCATGACTATAGTGGCAACAAATAAATATTGCGATTGATTATAATATAATATTGTGAGGTTCCTGTGCTATTAAGGGGTTTAAAAACCATCAATGTAGGCCTATGGACACCTTTCCATTATTTAGAACAGTTTGTTTGTGTACATACATTTTATTATTTCCGTCATATATTATAAACACAACTTAAAATTTAATACCCATGCCAATACAGAATAATAGTTCAGTGTTTATCTTTCACTCTTATTTTTTAGTGACTATAAAATTAATTAATTATATTCGAGTATCTTAAAATGTAGAGAAGCTACTTTTTTATAAGTTGATAAAATAGTTTTCATGAAGAAGCAGTATTAATTTGTCTAAATAATTATTGCTATCTAGGCCTATACCAGAGAACGTTTAATTTATTTGAACTGAGTTCTGTAACTGTTTTACAACATTCAAAGACACTTCTTATTTGATGGAATCCAGTTATCATCTTCTAAGAGGAACACGTAGAGAAAACTGCAATTCAAGACTCCCGGTGGTGGGTATCGAATCGACGACCTTTCGATTTACAGTCTCGCATGTAAAGTATGGGCTTCCTCTATCTACATTACATCCCATGAACATATGTCTTCATTAACTAAAAAATAACCATAATAAATAACGTATATCTCTCAATGCATCTATTTCACGTCTTTATGCCTCAAGATAAAATCCGAACATGAATTCCATTTGACACACATATTTTGGCATTGCCCTTCAACAAGGGTGTTAAAGAACGGTTTTGATGACCCTGGGGTCAGCGGTGTAGAAGCGTCAAAATCATATTTTGTGTTAAATATGAGATTCAAATTGTAAGAATTTTCTGAAACAATAATAAACAGGGAGAATGGGGGGGGGGGGGGGGGTTGAGTTATGGGGTATTTATTTTGTTATCCTTCTTCGACAATCGGTTACTTCGCTCCCATGTTTGTCCTTGTAAATATCACTCTTCAGTGATCAAACAAACATTACCTTTCTTGAATATACATAAAAAAAATCTTCTTTACAAGAGGAAGGATATTAATGATATATTTACGAAGATCGTGTGCATTGTATGAGGTTTGTGTAAAATATTTCTCAAGAAATGTACGTTATATTTGTACATCAACATTGCTGAACTATCCATAAAAGCTCCTCGCTATTCCAGCAGCTAAATTGTTTTCATTTAAATGGTGTTGTTTTGTTGCAAAATGTTTTGTAATTACATACTACACAAAAAAAAAAAAAAAAAAAAAAAATGGCCCTATTTACGGGCGTACCGGCTGTTTAATTTGCATGCGGCGAGTTCAATGAAATATAAAGAACGCCTTTTCAGATTAACCTAATTTTTCAAATAAGTTTGTCATCTAATTGTTATTATGTTTATCAAGTTTGGTGAAGTTTATCAGAATGGATTAGTACTTATGACCTTTTTTTTCCCGCCCATGTTTTTTGAATAAAATTTTGAGGTTTTTGTAGTGTCGTTTTGGTTGACTTTTTTACACTCAAATTTATTGACGAGATATCAACCAAATGGTGTACTCTTCTAGTTTCTAAATTCGTTTTCCGATCGTAATTCGAACGCATACTTTATTTAATTTCCTTGAAACACCAAGATCCTGTAAAAGTCTACCCGTTTCGACGCTCCACGACAGATTTTTTACCGTCTACTGGCGCTGCGCGTCAGCACGCATAACCATCTCCACCCTCGCCTCGGCGGTCGGTAGCTCACTCGCATTGCAATCTTTTTGAAGTGGCGGCAGGTTCAACGTGAGCTCGCCAAATCGTCAGGAACATCGTTGTCGGTGTTGTGAAGTGAAGTGAATGAAGCTGAATAGAATGCATTATTCTAAAATCTTTTATTGGTTTAGTAAAAGAACAAGATGATTTCCTAATATTATATTTATTCGCATAAGAAAATCATGCCAACATGTATAATGTATGTATGAATCTTTGTAGATATGTTATGTATATTTTGTATTTATTATGCGATGCATTGCATATTATAGTAGCGATAGCATAGGCATACTCTAGCCACCCTTGGAAATTTTACTTCTTGACCTTGTTGGCTTGTCCACTCTCACTCTTGGGGTGAAACTTCAACTAGTTTACCGCCGTAGGCATAAATCTTGCGTGGACTGCATTATGCTTGATGTCCTAAAACTCGATTTCAGGCGAAATGTTGCCCTGAAAATTGTATAATAGAAAGGTATCGATGCAATGACTACTCCTTTCGGGACGCGAGTTCGATCCTCTGCCTGCGATAATTGGTCCTGCGAACTATAGCGCCGCGCGGACGATCGTCTTACAGACGTACACGAGCTACGAGTGTGATACTATCTACCACCTGTCAAATTTGCTGGACTTGCGTCTATAGTTTCTCGATATATCCTTTGATCTCAAAACATATTTTATTTATTTGTTATTTTATATTGTTTACACAATTGATTGAGTTGACTCCATTTTATTTTGCAAGATCCACTTGAAATAGTAACAGATGCCACAACATCTGCAACTTACAATGCATGTCGCATATTGTTGCCTTTCTATCCCGAGATCGCGCACGGTTATAATAATTAAATCATTCTAATTTCTATTCATTTGCAAGTGATTTCAACAATTTCACGAGTTTGACGATTTCATTTATGTCATCTGTAGTCAGTATCGGGCAAAATATTTTACGGAACGTAGTAAAAACAACAAATCTGTAATTAATAGTTATTCAACAGAGTTTTCTCTGCATACTCAATCTTCCTCACAAATAAAGATGACAATCGGGATGGTTTGCCTATTTCCACATTATTATGTGCCAGCCAGTCGTATGGGCTATGGGAGGGGAAGGGAAGGGGGACCTTGGACCTTCGTTCTGTGTTTCACCTGGTTTCATTCATTGGCGTGAGGGTTGCCTGGCCTTTGGCAGGTAGCAGGTGGGGGGCTACGACCTTGTCTTCATGTAATTGTGCGTAATAGAGGAGATGATCTGGGAAAAAAATAGCCCTGACCTTGAACAAATTGCAACAGAAATGGTTCTTTTTGCATCGGATTCAGAAAAAAATACCATTTAACATACTCAAAGTCTCGGAAAATCTAAGGTGTCAAAATTAATAAAATTTGCATATAAACTTCCATAATTAAAAAAAGTTAATTTAAAGGTTTGGGGTACCATTCTCGCTTATAATTAATAAGTTAAGCTAAATCAACATACAAGTAGCTTCAGATGTTATTTGTAAGTTATACATGCACATTATTAAATTAATTAATTAAAATATGTTAAATACTCTGATTAAATATGAACTCTTGGCGAATATCAAAATATCAATCCTATCAACGTAACAATATCAAATATCAATCCTATCAACGTAACACAAATTATAACAGCAGAGGCAAAGTAACATTTCATGTAAAATGGCAATTATTTACGGTTTGTGTAATTCATTAATGATTGCATTAATTAATCTTATATGAAAAATGAAAATACTCGCCATCGGTGTTTTGTAAAATAAACCTGTATCATGGGAGGCATCTTAACAAAATATAATTATTACTTTTATTTATCTATTAGTGTGGCTCAGTCATTAGACTTATTTTTGGGATTATCACTCCTTCCAATGCAGACGGTCGCGGGTTCAAATTCCGGTTCAGCCCGAGTTCTAAACTCTCAAATTTACTTTCATCCATCAATGTGATATTATGCGCATATGAAAACGGTGACTTGAAGCAATCCTAGGAATGAAAGTGACTTAAATAGTAATACCAAATTGTGTAATGTACCTTATTAATTGTTCTTGGAACTGAGTATAGGTATAAATGCAATTAAATTAATAGCAACTTATAAAATGCAGATTCATTACTAGATAGGCCTTATTTATGCTTTACGTAAAGAGAACCAGCCCATAACCACTAGCCCTTTTCTGATGGTGGCTTATTATTTATACATTGTGAGTATGAATATAGACGGGGGGGGGGGGGGTTAATTAGCATCGATTAATCTATCGTGACTCAAACCCACATATGGATAAGTCATGTGGGAAAAATTATATCAGAATTGCCTATGACTGGTTTCGTACTTGCCATTTTCTAGATTAAGTCCATCATCATGTAACCCAGTAACCGTGAACAACCACTGTCAGTTACAAAACAGTAAATTACAATACAGGAAGTTTTTATAGTTTTATTGATACTCAGATATTCAAATTGAAATACCGAACTATCGTGTAAAGGCATCCATTCAAATTGAAAGAAGAGGATTCTGTCTGTTTTTCCCCCTATGTAAAGGTTAGCTTGATAATCATGCAATGAAGTAAAGAAAACTTTATGTTATATGCATGATGTGGTATGCGATATAGTTTCAATATTATTGATTATTTAAACATAGGAAACCAAGTGTTATAGAATAGGAATACCCCCTATAAAATCGATTCGTATCAAGTTGATTCATGTACTTGGATATAAAACACATTTTCACTACATTGGCCCTACATATCAAATTTACAATTAAATTCGTGAATATTTTTTCCATAATATTATGAACGACCAAACAAACAACACGCCATCTATTGGTAATGTTCGTTGAATGTAATGCTTTTTTTTACATAGTAATCATTGTAATCACCTATTTACTATTTATAAATTAAGGACGCTATTACATTAAGTTTATATTGTTGGCTAACGTCCACAATTGGTAGTATCCACACGTAATATTTACCTAGTGACACAATAATTAATAATTACACATAGGTACTGTTGCATAATTCTTGTTTGTATTTGTTTGGCTTATTTAGTGTTTAGATTTTTTCAAATAAAAGTTGCGATGCGTTCGAAAAGAAGCGTGTTGAAAAAACAATTGGTTTATTTCGAATTTCGAAAAATGTTTATGCAACCTACAGATTGACGTTTGTTTACATTACGACTAATGGATATTTCTGGGCAGTGAGCACTGATAACCTTAGTTTAAAGTGCCCGTTGACAACATTAACTAACTAACTTATGGATATTTGCATTATTTGCCATTTTAAAATATAAAATAGTGTACATTATAGGCTAGGCTTATAGCGCAACTCCTCTCAGCCAGACTTGGATAACGATTGACAATTCTGAAAACATAAGATGGGGAAAAAATGAAAAAAAGAGTCTGTCCTGTCTCTATATAATATTTATCAATTTCATTGTTATAAGTATAATAGTCTAATAAACCAATGTATTGTATAGTAATTGTATTGTATGGTTGATGCATGCGATGCATGCAATTGCAAATTAGAAATCGGGAAGTCAGTATCTGAATATTAAACTTTGCAAAAGATTTTGCGCAAATAATTGACACTACAATAAGGTCAAGATTACAGACATTCAATTAATTTTGTAAAAATGTTATGCATATCTGAAAATACTTTTTAAGTGCTATCTCCCAAGTTTTAATCTTAATCCAAATGACAAATCTACCACTTAATTTTCGAATTTATAAATTTTAAAAAACAATTTTGATATTATTTAATTAAAGTAATTAATTAATCGTTAATTAATTGCAAAACTAGGAGTAGGCCTAGGTAGTGATGCATATTTTGTGTTTATCGTGGTAGGTTGTTATTCATTTTTCTTAGGCATATGGAACTATTTCGTGAACTCCGGATCGTCATACCATAATTAAAACAATACATTTTTATGAAACCCATTTATTTATCAATTAGTTACATTTAAATTTATATTTTTGTAAGTGTTTCTAGAGTGTTTTTTTTTATATCAGTTAGTTTACTTATTTAGACGTCCAATATTTCATGTCAGTTAACATTTACAATTTTATTCGTCTCAATTAAAATTTGAATTAATTTAATCAGCAAACAGAATGTACAAATAAAAAATGTCAACTAAAACAAATTCTTACATTCATATTGGACTTTTGACAGTAGCTTATTCGCAAAAAAAGTTTGTACATAGACTTATAATTAATTTTTAATTCATATTCATTGTTTGACTTTGTATGCAAATTTGATAAATTTCGACACCTTAGATTTTCCGAGACTTTGAGTATGTTAAATGGGATTTTTTTCTGAATCCGATGCAAAAAGAACCATTTCTGTTGCAATTTGTTCAAGGTGAAAATTTAGTTCATCTCCTCTATAAGTAGTGCGCAATGACCAAAGCCACATAGGGCGGTCGCTTGAAGAAAATAACAGGACGCGGGACACAAAGCAATCGGCACCGTAAGTGTGAGTTCGTAAGCAACCATTTTTCGGCTGTCGAGAAAACCGAATTATGAATTCATACATATATATATTATATATATATAATATATATACATATATATATATTATATACACACATGATAATCATATAATCAAATAACCGTAGTCTATAAATCTACTGCACAAAAACTACATTATTTTGGTATTGCATTTAGATAACAACATTTTTCAAGGACGCATCAAACGCACTCAAAAAACCTGAAATTCTAAATTTTCGCCAGCGGCGCTATTGTTGCCCCCCCCCCAAACCCCCCGGTCTGAAAAGCCTAATTTCAACAATGTGTGTACATGTAGGCTACATACATGTATGTAGGCCTACGTATGTACGCAATAAGGCAAGTATGCATCTGTAAATATTGAAATATGAAAGCTGTGTTTCAGTTGACACATATACTTTGCGCCAACCAATTATCATATTATTATCTCTACTCTTTAGAATTTAGATGCAACTAGCAATCAGAGAAAGAGGTAATCAAATACAATTAATTGTAAGAACTTGTTGAAGAGTGGAAGTAGGCCCTACCTGTCTTTGCAGCTAGATGTACGTGACACATTTCCTTCTTTCGAAGCTCAATCGGCATAATTACATAAACGACTGGATGTTTTGTTCTATTATGCTAAAAATGTGAATAACTGTTTGTAAATGGATAACAAATCACAAATGACTAAATCCAACTGGTTTTGTTATTTCTGAATCGTTATAACACTAATAATCAATTTCACCTATGGGAGTGTTTCCCGGCTAGCGGCGACAAATAATTAAATAAATTCTGTTGACATGATTTATAAAAGATCAATTTATTAACATGATTCATAAAAGATCAAAGTAAAATGTATAAAATATAATTTCATTTTCCTAATCACGATAACCATGGCTCTGCACATAATGTTTTGTTTACATTTTATTTTTGAAAGGTAATTCCTAATGACCGCTTGCTCTAATCAGGGCACCATTCCATTCAACATGCTCTCCACAGCTGGTGGAATGTATGGGCGAGTCAGGGCGCCGGCGAAGGGTTGTAGAACTTGACAGTAGGCCGACGGGTGCGCTGGTTTGGTTGTGGCCCGACAAAAATAAAGGTTAAAAAAATAATGGTTATTCTATTGAAATAAATTATTACTATGTTGAGATGCATTTGAACCACAGATAATAGTGTACTCTGTTATCTGTGATTTGAACTAAGAACTCATTGCGAGCGAACTGCGAAAGTGGTCACCACTATGTATGCGTCATGACGTCACTCATTAGTCAGCATGTAATAAATAATAATGGGTAACTTTGCACATCAATGGAGATAAAACAATCACATTTATTTCTTCACCGTGCTCTCAAATCACAAATGTTTGCACTATTATTATAGCCCTAAAACTACACATCATTATACAACGCAAAACCAAGGCAGAAGATAGTAGGGTTGCCGTTCGATGCTACTTGTGACAATCGGTAATCGACATTTTAATGTAGGCCTACATTATTATCCGATTAATAATCGATGTTTGTAAAATCGAAAGATGATCAATTGAATGTAATGAATACACATCGAATATATAGAATAATAACGTTAAAATAAAACGATAAAATAAAATTATCAACAAAAAATAGTTGCGATTCCAGAATCCTCCTTCTATCAACACTATTCTGAAAATAGCATGATGCAATAATAGAGTTGAGAGGCAAGGCGCAATCACTCCGCTGCCGGTCCCCACCACTCGAGCGCGCGATTAAATATATAAGTTTGAAAGAAAATTAGCTAACAATACTATGACAAATATTGTTCTGAATGTTTTGCTGTCTACCGTTTTAAAAAATAAATATTTTACAGTAATCGCATTTTAGATCGTTGACCAATCACATGACAATGTTACATTGTTCTTATCCCGGTGATCGTTGTCACTACGCACGGAATTACACATATTTCCTCATGGGTGTCAAATAATTCACGCAGTGATGGGAAGTTACGTAATATTTACTAGCACCTAGCAGTCGGCATTCTAACATAAACAAGACAATTCCAAATTATGGTCTGGTTCTGGTGCTTAGCGGGCCAAACACTATAAAATACATTTATGCTTTATAATATTCATATCAGACTCAGTTGAAATGATTCGGAAACACACTTGGTTCACTGGTTGTCAAACAAGCCTGTTCTCATGTAAACTTGGAAATAAAATAATCCTAATGTCTTCTGAGCTGTTGAAAGAGTCCATCGCTATTGTAGGAAATGGGGCAAGGGCGACTACCTGAACCTGAGTTATTCTGGTCAATGGAAAGAATACCCTCCGGCCGCTCCCACTTCTTGCAACGGCCTCGACGGATCACATCACAAGATACAAGTACAAGCACCAGCCAAAAACCTACCCTTACCTACCGCCCGAAGGGTTTTACACTCTGCCACCTGTAGGGAAAACGATGAACTTTTAAAGCGTAAATGCCGATAGAAAGTAACATCTGCAATGCTGGCCACTACGCCAGCGCTGTTTTAGCTTCGTTGCGCGGTGTCTGGATAAACCTTAATTTCATCCCATGAACTCAATAGACAAAGGGACACCCACATCGCATTTCTCAACAAAGATTTTCATTTCTTATAATCATTAATCAATGTTGGCGGGAAGTATTGCGTGCATATTATGTACACGGTATAAGAATAAGTCTGATTTCAATTCAAATCAGTTACAAGTTCCCATGTTCATGCCCTAGTGAAAGCGATAGTCCTGAAGCAACCCGTTGACTGGCGCGATCTTTGGCCATTGAAAGGTATTAATAATGAAACTTGTGTTTTAATTACTCACTACCAGAGTGAGCATAAGATCCATATTCATAGTAGGCCCAATGCTCAAACACTTTCAGCGGAGGAGTCGACTACCGCTTGACGGACCAGCTGTTGTCCTATAGCAACGAAGCTAGTTTGAAGATGAGTTTTGTTGCTTAACGTCTCATATTAATGTACTAAGGATATTCGAGACGATGAGTGATGATTTGTGACGACGAAAGATGATTGCAAAAAACATGCCTCATGCGGGATTCGAACCCACGTCCTCGTAGAGCCATCAGACTTGGACCAGCGCCCAATTGTACGTGCCACCGCGGACGGCAAAATGAAGCTAGTGATAAGTGGTATCGACTACAAATGCACTTCAAGATTGAAACAATGACTTGATTTAGCAGGCAAGGCACAGGTTGTCTAAGAAATTGATAAACTAAAAAATTGTAATGGAAGGGGACGGCAACGGCAAAATCGTGACCATGGAAACTGCCCAACAGCTAAAATTTGTAGGTCTTAAATTGGATCTGTTGGATAATTTCCACAGTCAATTACTTCGACATACACCAACAAACACAAAGTACGATACAAAGATACCGCCGTACACACCCTAGTGTTGAGCCTATCAGACCATTAAAGTAAGATATGCAATTAGTGTGTCATGTGATATTGCCTACAAATTAATCTTTTACACTGAAAAAAATCAGTTTTTTTAAGCGTAGTAGATTGACATCTTAATACACACATTTTCTAAAATAAGAAAATGCAGTGAACGTAATATAATGCGTTAGAATTTGATAGAGTTGAGGCGTTGCATTAAAAATTGCATCGTGGAAGTACCCGCTGTAAAGTTCACATTATAGGCGCTCCACGCTAAGAAAGGAGTTGCGCGCGCTTTTAACGGGTGAATTGTACCATTCAGCAGGCTCCAATTTAAAATAACGATCGCTGATTGGCCCGTCGAAAGCGCGCGCATCTCTTTCTTAGCGTGGGGAGCGTGGAGCATGGATATTTCAATCGTTATCACGTAGTAAGCCATGCTATTTTCGGTGAAAACGATAGATCCATAGCGACAATCATACCTTGTAGAATCGCACTAAAGAGTGTCACTTAAATTCACGTACCAACAATAGGCCTACTACTTACGATTTCCGGTTATGATTTTCCTCCAGTTTTCCACAAATTAAATATTTTTACTTTGCTCAGCACCGCACTACAACTACATGGTACTAAGTGGTATATTGGTCCTCTCCCTACGAAGGGCGACGAATGACTGGCCCCTGCTAATTGCCCATATGAGTGAGGGTCGGATGGGGGTAAAGGTTATATAGCAAAGATTAGGTTCTAGGACATATTCGTTCAGTCAGAGACACTCATACAATGTGATCAGTGTAGTGTGGAATGCTGACGCTTCGCTGCCAGAAAGCTAGGCTGAAATTCATCACATCCGATTCCTTCCTCGTTCCACCGGTCAACCTGACTGAGTCTCCAGAGATATTCCTCAGTCACAGGAGGAATGCGCGGATACAGCAATGGCAAGTTTTCAATTATATCTAATCTTGTCTTATCTCTAATCAAGTGCACGCCAACATTATGAAAAACGTTTACGCATTTATTTGGTATAATTCTTTTCTAAATTAGTCCCATAATTCAATATTAAATGTGATTCCCAAATCCACTGACGGTTCCAAAGTCATCTTATTTTTAATACATTTCTAAGTCAAGAATCAGAAGTTATAACATTTCTGTTTAGCGGGATTCGAACCCAGGAAACTTCTGCATTTAAAGCAGAGACTCTAACCACAAGACCACGAGCCAGTTTTTATTTTAACCGCCATAACACCCACCCAATCTTCGGTGGAGCAGCTCCACCTCATAATAATTTTAATTTTTATCGTGGGAGATTCCCCTCTTGAGGTAAACTATACCTGAATATTGCGGATAGGACAATTTTGAAGGAATCTCCGAGGGCTGTTTAAGAAGGCACAATCCCTTGCATTCGAATTAACGACTAAGTCAGAAAAACCTTCAGTCCGGATGCAGGTCTCGACGGGATTCGACCCCGGGACCTCCCTAATCAGAGTCGAGCGCTTACTTAGCGCTTGTCGGTTCCACTTTATACATTGTATGCACGCAACTGCCCACAACACGATTTATATCGCCACCGTCAAGTACATCTCTGAACAGCTCCTATTACACGTTCCTAGCGATCAGCCCCTAGTTCCTCAGTCTGCCACAAGCGCCATCGTCCGGTGCGCCTGCAAACAAACAGCTCGCAAGCCCGCAATACATGACTTTTTTAAGCGAGTCTGTCATTGCGTTGTTTTCACTTTTCATTAACAAGCTATGTGTGGATGTATGAAGACAATAATATGAAATAAACATATATTATTGTTAAGTACCGGTATCCTATATCTAATTTATATCTAAATTAGTAAATATACAAGACGACTTCATTTATGAAATAAGACAAAATTTAATAAGAGGGTTATTTTCCATATAGACCTACCCAGCATCATTGAGTATAGCTCATATAGCTCATCCTTGTTTAAATCGTGTGATCGAAAAGAAATGTTGTTGAAGGGACTGGTAAGAAATAGTGACTATAGTTCTTTAGTTAAATGTACCTAGACCTATTTGTTTATAAATTTTGTAGGTAATAGAGTACCAGTAATTATACAAACTAAATTAGGCCTACTAGAGGACCATCAAATGCATTTCCGTTTTGGGTCCTATCTTCTGAAAACAATGACAATAAAGATAATCAAAACTTTGTTTGTGCTCCACCCCCTCACAAACGCGATTCATTTGCAAATATTCCCACATGGCCTTGAATTTGATGGTCATGACTAAAGACGACCAGACTCCAGGATATTATGTAGCCTACTCTGCATATCATTGTTAATCGTTCTTTGCTAACTCAAACTGTATAGCCTTCGCCTTTGACGCTACAAACCAAGGCTGACCACTGGTAGTAGACGTATCTATTTATCATTGCCTTACATTTAATTACCGATATCGAAGGCGTTTCTTCCTATCATTGAATAGGCATAGCCATAATTAATAAATAGGTATCATTAATTAATACGATCACTGAGACACTAATGCAGAATTTTTCGTACATCGTATAGGCCTAGGTAGCTGCCAATGTTATTTTATTTCTTATAGATTGTCGCAGACAAAACGTGATATGTTATGTTTTTCACGTTTTCGGTTTAAATGGTCCTCTACACGTATTTTATATGAACGGGAATGATGATTCGACAAATATAAAATACCCGGATTAACTCGAAAACCAATAATTATGCCAATCGGAACGGGGCAAATTCTTACGAGACTGCGCAGGCTTATGCCACTATAAATTGGAGAAAACCTGCCATAGCAGATCAAATTTAGTCCAAATAGATAATCGTTCACAAAAAACTAAAAGTAATTCAGTAATGGTTTGCTGAAGGAACCGATAGCTCAGTTGGTAGAGCATCGGACGGTACGTAAAGCCGAAGTTTCTGGGTTCGATCCCCAGTCGGGGCAAACTATTAGGCCTACGACAATTGCTATCCTCAAAGAGAGCTTAAATGATGAAAAACTTTGTAGGTAATAATATTCTTCAAGTTTTGACCTAAGATGACCTAAGACTAAGAGGCCTGTGGCTGTGGGCCTGGTCCTGAGCCTAATACCAGGTTGCATTTTAATGCACCCCAGCCCTTCCGGGCTCCCACTCCCAGCACCTTATTGTCGAACGTCAGGGGTGTAGGGGCAGTGACAGGTAAATTATCTAATCATATCTAATTACCTGAAATTGTTCTTTCAATCTCGTCGATCGATACCACCTGGGAATGACACAAAAAACCGTTCGCGAACTTTGTCTTGAAGCACCTGGTTGAGAAGTGAGGTTAGGAACGTCTTTTGATCATCACAACACTATTTTCTACTGCATTTACACTATTAAAACTATGAACAACACTAGGCCTAGGTGCACTGAACCTACTACAGTAAGAAACAGTCTCTTCTTCGTTTTTGATCGAGGCATTTTGGTTGGAATAGTTCTGAGAAACACAAATGACAGAACAAGACATCAACCCGCGAATGTTTGTCAACACAACGTTCGTGCCAACCTATGAATGACATAATTCACTAGGAGGATAAAACAAAATCCGCTATTTTCAATGTTTTTTAAAACTTGACGCATCTATCTCTGGAAAAGAGTTGTGATGGACTTAGGATAGTTTATAAGAATAAGTCAAATGGGTGTTTTAAAGGTTTCAATGCCTTGCGCTCGTATTCACGACTGAAGGCAGCCTGGAAAACTTCCAACTAGGATTACCAGTGACCGGTGCGGGTATCGGATTCTGGACCTCCTGAGGTATTATTTTTCTGAGGCCTTTTTCGGCGTAAAGGGGAATAGAAAATGGGTTAGCATGAAAAAGAAACTCCTCTGTCTTTGCCTTCCAGTTCCAGGTATGATATATAGTCTTCATAATCACCTTTCGCGATCGCTTTTTCCAGTCGCGTTGATGGATGAGCCTTTTTTGGGAATATTTCTGTCCAATGATTACGTTTTTAAGTGGAATATCATTACTTTTTCTATAGTTACTTCATATTACTTGTTAATTAATAAATAATTTTTGTAAATATATTTATTTCATAATTAAAGTAAGATAATAATATGGATATTGATATATTATTAATTTATTTTTTAATTAATAAATACATTTATTATTTTAAACAAAATAATGGGCTTGGCCACACATCTAGATCTCACCACTTTATGCAGTTGAGCCAGTTGTATCTTCCTCGTTTTCGGCTTGGCCCCTTTTTTGCAAGTTTTTGCATTTTTGTGTGGTATATTTATTACAGTACAGAAATTCAAAACACAAATCAACACGATCAAAACTGAGTCTCTAGCTCAACTGTGGGATTTTACTTTACTCTTGTTTAAAACATATATATTTGATATCAACGGAGGGTTATACTAGTAGGCCTTTCTATGATATCAACAAACAGATACATATTCATAATTTTTTTATATAATATGTTCTACGCTTGAAGTTTGTTGGTCGATATGGAACCTAATCCGTCTTTAGGCAAACATAACTAAAATTCACAATTTTAATACAACTCGACAGAGGATCGAATACGGGTTTCTCCGAACTGTGTCTTTTCTATACTCAGGTTGAAAAATAATTTCATATTTCCAATAGTAAACTAACAATACTTATAAATATTTTTCGTTTCTTTTGTTCTCATCTTGAAGTGAGCTATCGACATTATACGGGACCGCAAGTCCGTGCGTAGGCCTACACTAGGGGAAACGCCAAAGTCGTTGTTAAACAAGTGAGTGAGCCATGTGTTGAGTCCCGCGGTAACATTACTTTTCTTCCCCCTACCTTAGGCCTCCCTAGCCTATCATAGGCTAGAGTGGCGCATTATGTCCTAACAGTTGACGCGCCTTTATACCAACTAAATACAAAAACCCTATTATTTATACCAATATAATTATCGAACTTAAATGCAAATGTTCCCGGGTACTCAACACATGAGTCGCTCACTCGTCTAACAACGAATTTGGCGTTTCCCAAATGTGGGAGACGTGGGTTCAATATCCTGGTCGGGAAAGATTTTGTAATTTCTGGATTGTATTTAAAAAAATTATTAAACATGTTTTGACATGCATATAACTCAGTGTAGTCAATCATCTGTGACAATACTATGGAAAACATAGCTAGTACGAAATACGTGTAAAGATTGCAAGGTCTACTCAATCTCCGAGCGGAATTTTGGGATACCTTGGGCGTGCAAAATTTGATCCACCGTGGGCACGGCACTTCACCGCCAGACAGAAAATAAACGAAAAATAGTTTTTCAAAACCAAAACCATTGTCGTTAAAATAATGTTTACACATTGGTAGCGTATTTTTCAGTTTATTGTTTCTTGTCGGTTAAAATCGCAATGGATCTAGCTGATTTTGTTAGCAGTTCTCAGTAAACTCGAACCGGATGTCTGTTAAAAATTTCAGCGCAATCTGTTCAGCGATTCAGCTGATTTTCGACGTACAGACCCACAGACTCACAGAATGAGCGCCGTTTGAGTTGAATGGAGATCACTCAGTCGCTTCGCTCCCTAAAACACATTTTTAATTGACTCATTATTATTGTAATCCTCCATAATATTGTCTCAAGAAATCTTAGAGATGGTTATCAGCTAGTCAGGCTGCCGGATGCGGTATCGAACTCGTAGTCTCCGGAATCATTTTCACGTATGTCTGATTGGGATATATATTTGAGTAGTAAAATGGCAAACGTTATGTGTTCTGATTTGGAAAAGTGTTTTATTAGAGATAAGATATTATTGTAGTCTCATCCATAAAAATAATACCGACAGTGTTCCCAGATTCAAATCCCGTCAAGACCGAATATTCTGACTGAAGCTTTTTCTTCGGTTTCCCTCAGTCGTTAATGTTAATGCAAGGAATTGAGTCCTCCCCTCGGATATCCCATTACAAATTGCGCTAACTCCAATTATTGCATCTTGGCCAGGCTTCCCATGAAAAATTATAATCCATTAATATGAGTCATCTCTTCGCCGAAACTGCATGAACTGCATGCGTTTCAAAACATATTGGTGAACCTCTGTTCGATGTAATAACAACTTCTTGTTATTATTGATGTGCATATGTATTAACAGTTACTCAAATTGTGTAAATCATGATAGATCAGTAAAAAAACGTACTTAGTGCATGATAGTATAATTTTATTTATTTTAAGATAATTCGTAAACAAGGATACACAAACGTGCAAGTTAACTTTATATTACTTGAAATTGTTGAACTTATAATAAGATAAAATACAAGGAAAGAGAAACATGTTTGCAATATTCGTGTCAAGAATCGAATTGTTAATAACTAGGGAAACGCCAAAGTCGTTGTTAAACGAGTGAGTGAACCATGTGTATAGTACCCGGTGTCATTCCCTATACTAGGATGGATCCAGCCTTGGGTATATGGGAGGAAATGGGATGTTCCCGAGTACTCAACACTTGGCTCATTCACTCGTTTAACAACGACTTTGGCGTTTCCCTAGTTATTTAAATTGAACATTCAAAACGCGAATCGTGTTCGAAACGTATTAGCGTGAAACATTAACAAATTTCCAAGATAAAACAAAATCGCCTAATTTTTATTTCCCATTTAACACCCTCAAAAATAATATGTAGGTGTAAAAATATATAGAAAAAAGTTCTAACTAACGGGCATCGAACACCAACCCTCCGTGCGGTAGACTAAATGCTTACCACTAGGCCATGCCAGCCACGCAGATCTCGTCCCGCTAGCTGCTACTAAACAAATGCTATCAATATTTTAAAAAATCACATTTTTATTTATTGTAGGCTTAAATCGCAATGGATCTAGCTGATTTTGTTAACAGTTCTCAGTAAACTCGTACCGGATGTCTGTTTAAAATTTCAGCGCAATCTGTTCAGCGGTACGGCTGATTTTCGTCGTACAGACAGACAAACACACAGAATCACAGAATGAGGGCCGTTTGAGTTGAATGGAGACTCAGTCGCTCCGCTCCCTCGTTTTATCAATTTCTTCTGGAGAGAAGAAGTTATCGTTGTCGATATCCATTTCCATGAGCATCCTCTCCGCCGTGTCTGCGTCATAGACGCTACGTTTCGTGACGTAGTGGTGGGCCTCGGTGAGACTCAGCCTGCCGTCACCGTCCGTGTCTGCGTCATCGATGACGTGCTGCGCAGTTCCAGGCCTATCATCGATCATGACTCTGGGCCAACCCCCGATTGACCTATTACAACGTCCTTTCCAGCAGGGTCCATCACAGTCGCAGCAGAGTGCATTACAGCGACCATCGGAGCAGCAAGGGGTTTGTGGCGATCTTGTACCCGAACAGCATGCAGCGTCAACTAAGACCGAAAATTATTAATTAGTTTCTAAATTAATCTTTTATTTATAGCTTTTTAATTGTTTGTAGAAAAATTAGTGAGCATTTTATTTGAGCGTTACATTGATTTTTTGGCCACCTTTATTATTTCGATTTTCTATGAAGATTGAGATGATCTCGACTGATATTCAATGGGGGACATTTTTTAGGCTTCCCGAGTCAATTTTGGAATTATCACCATTGGCGAGCGAATTTGATTTTTGCTTTTTTTTCCGATAATACACTTTACAAAACCAAGTTATATAACCCTATTTCGGTTTTTATTCCAAATTTGTTTTAAATAGATGATTTTTTTTCTGACTGCAAACCTACTTAAAATGTATTTTGTATGATTTTGGTATGTACTGCACTCCGTTAATGTATCAAGCTTTGACTTAAATTAATCAGCAACTTATAACAAGTTCTGTGTGCTCGAATAACAGTTGTGTGCCAGAATTACAAAGCATTTTTTTAATCGATTGATTAAATACGTTGAAGCGTAGTGCCACGAACGTTCACGTACCGTGAGTTTATAAGTCGTAAAAACTTTAGCCTTGAGGCTATTTGACCGCGTTTTTCTATTTTCCAAAATATGCTACCAAGTAAAAATACTGTGAATGGCTTTGAAATCTGGCTCTTTTAGAAAATCAAAACTATTTTTTTTTTCTGATCCGGTACACGGCCAATATCGCCACCTCAATATAATCTCAAACTCCAATTCGCCAAGGCACACCATTCAACGTCGAGTTGTGTTTTTGTGACATTAATTTTCAACTGGTTTTCTAGAGGCTGACTTGAGAGAAAAAAGATGTTTTTATACAATTGTCTTGCCTGCGAATTTTTTCGTTTGGCGGTACAAATCGGTACAAAATACCGCCAATCGAAAAAATTCGCAGGAAAGACAATTGTTTAAAAAAATCATTTTTTCTCCCAGTCAGCCACTAGAAAACCAGTTTAAAATTAATGTCACAAAAACACAACACCCTACGTTGAATGGTGTGCCTTGGCGAATTGAAGTTTGAAATTATTTTGAGGTGGCGATATTGGCCGTGTACCGGATCAGAAAATTTAAAAAAAATAGTTTTGATTTTCTAAAAGAGACAAGTTTCAAAGCCATTCACTATATTTTTACTTGGTAGCATATTTTGGAAAATAGAAACACTCGGTCGAATAGCCTTAAGGAGCTTGTCATCAAATATATCACTACAAACCTTTTTTGTTAAGTTATCCTTCACAAATTGATTTTTAGTGGGGGACTGAATTTAAAAACATCTCCAAACCAAATCTGTCAACAACAACACACGGTCGTCGAGCCATTATTGCTATGTTAGAATTTCAAAATAAAATTTGAATTTTAAATTAATAGACTCACCCTCTTTAATAGATTATTCTAGACGTATATTATGTACAAAATTGTGTTATAGATACCGCATTTTTTACAATCTGGTCAAGTAAAATCAAATAATTCATTTTGACTTTGTGATATTTCATCCAAATGGAAAATAAATTGAATTTGATTGGATTGATATACGTTTTTATGTTTAATTGCTCCCAAGTACCAATAATGTAAAAATAAATTTAAAAAATAATTTTTTGTTGATTTTATCACTCGTTGAAGACATTGAGAAATTACTATAGTATGCTAGTAATATGTTTAATCAATAATTTTGGAATTGAGTTTATACCTTTATCAATAATAAGATATCTCTGTGTATTACAAACAATATACGGTTTTAGAACAACATTATTTTGTAACATAAATATGGCCTACATTGAACAATATTGTATTAACTGCGATATAAGCCCATAGCACAAAAAATGCTTACACAACAAAATATACACTTGCACGGAAAAAATAAAGCACCATATTGCTCGATACCAAGTGATTTTTTAGTTTTCGCATTTTTATTCCCTGTACGTTTTTCTCAATATCAAAAAATTCTTCATATATCCCTATCGCTAATGTTTTAAATAAATAATGCCTTAATTTCTGAGTAAATATTTGTAACCTAGGAATTGCGTATGCCTGCGTATTTCAAAGTGACAACGTGTATTCTTACCTTCATTCGGCAGTTGAACCACAAGTATAAGCACGGAACCACACAACAACAACAACGTATTCATGTCGTACAAACGTTTCGTACCAATATGATCAGGTGGAAGTTCGGCGATGACTTTTATTGCTCTTTGCTAAGGTTAGATTTTGATAGGAAGTAATGACTTGCAAAAGCATATCGATAATTTTATTGGTCATCCCATGGAAGTAGGCGTATATAGTATTTCCTGCTCGGTATTGGTGAAATTCGAAAGAGAAACCACTGTTTTGGCGCAGTTCCATCTAGACCAGACTTATAACACCTACATGCTTTATCCTATTGTAATGATTTTTTCACAGAACCTTAATTTTATGAATTAATATATTCGTGTATAATTTGAGCGCACTCGAATAATTATTTCTTGTGAAAATCGCAATTTTACGATTTTTTATTTTTTAAAATTACGATAAGTGTTTTCCTAGTTACAATAAATACAGTGTATTTGCGAGGGATAAGAGTAGGCTATAGTACAAGAAAATGGTTTTTCAGGTGTACGGCGAGATTGGGAGTCTATAACATTCTAATAGGGGGTTGGGGTGGGCACAGGAAAAAATGAAGGGGATTCCCCCAATCCCTCCCACGCTCCCGAGAGAGGGCAGAAGATATATTTACCCTGACACGTTCCCTTATACCTATATTTTTTCTTATTGTGTCAATCCATTCTTTGAATTAGAAATGAAAGCTTAGTAACAACAATCGGCAGCTACATTGAATACAGTATGTTATTCATTTAATTAATTAGATTTTTATTGTCCGACCTTCCTTATAATTTATTTTGTTGTCGACTGAGTACGTTGAGTTGCAGCAGCATGGTGGGGGGGAGGGGGGGGGGGGCGGTCGTTGTATGCAGTGTAAATGCATCCCCTTGGAAGCACCAGTGCCTAGTACAGGGAACTAATAACCTGGTTGAAGTTTTATTTTTCACGGGTGGTTTGGTGTGAATTAGTGTGGCAGAAACAAAAATTATGAAATTATACGTATTTAAGATTTTGACGTATACTTATCAAGGATATTTGGTTTGGTACGCAATCGCAATAAAACTATTAGAATGATAATGTTAAGTGTACAGGCAGTGTATGGGTGACTTGTAATAATTCTCTATGTGACTTCAATGCGCCTGCGATACTTTCGCAGATGACCTGCTTAGCATGAGAGTAAGCATGGTTGCCTGTCCAGCACGGCGCAAGGTCTCCAACTTCAATCCGATCCTCCTGCCAAGAAGAGGCGTGTGCAGTGTGACCACAATATTATCGACGCATCCGCATGCTTATCTATTAAAACACGAATCTGCATTTTTAAATTTCCTCATTTTTTCCAAACTGCGAGAGGGATATGGGACAGACATCGGCTTTGAAACAATTTGACAACATCGTTGCTTGAATTCAATTTGGCACCTTGCTTGTTGTGGAAAGTATTGCCACAAAATAATATCATTGCTGATGTGGAGGTTATGTCCCCCACCCTCCATTTTCTTAAAAAAAAAATAAGGCGATGCAATCTTTAAATACACTCAGCATATTTTGTACCGGTACTCCCATATGGTACAGTGACTTTGCCAGTTTGGGGGTAAAGAAGAAAGACTAATTCAAGATGCGGAAATGAAGCTTTTACGGAGTGTAGTAGGAGTTCCGAAGATTTAAATGGGGAGCACGAAGATAAGGAAGGAACTGGAGTAGAGAGTTTATAAACTTTAAGCTAGGTAAAGAAAGGCTGAGTTGGTTCGAGACACATGAAGAGGATGGATGCAGAAGGACAGGATTCCGAAGATGCAGTATGAACAAGACGCAGGAAACAAACAGAGAAAAAGAGGAAGGCCCAGACTGAGATGGGAAGAAGTTATAGCAATGGATTTGAAAAGGAGAAATGCAGCTTGGGAAAGGGTTAACCGGGAAATATATTGGGGAAGAATGAAAAAATATTGCACAAATTGGTGGAGATCCCTGAGGAAGAAGACAGTGAAGAGGAAGAAAGTGATATAGATGATGCAGAGGAAGAAAAAGATGATGTGGGAGAAGCGTCAGGCATGGCTAGGCTTCGATAAACCCCGGGAGCCAAGAATGTGGTAGGATCCACCAACCCCCTACCCGACTGCAAAGTTGGAAATATGGTTCGATATTGATTGATTGATTTAAATGTTACATTCAAGATACTCTTTCATTCATCCAACTTCTCAGCCATCTTTCTAAGATATCCCTAATTGAACTTCCGCTTTCGCGTGAGGGAAAAACTGGAAAGGAATAGTTGCTTACTCAGGTAGTTTTTTTTTTTTATAATAAGTATATTGTACATACTTTGTAATATACATTGTAAAGAACAAACAATAGAATCCCACTAAGCTGCTCTACCAGTGAGGCGCTTAGAACAATAATTATTGCGAGTGCACCGGTCAATTATGTAAACAGAAACATACAAAACACTTTAAAAAACATAGACTACATACAAAAATTAACGACTATAATATTAATAGTACATTTCAACATTTTTACCATGACCCGTCGACTTGTCAGTTATACCAATTAATGTTTAAGAATCAATCAATGTGTTATTTAATCCTTGACAACAAAATAGATTAGGCTATTAGTAGAAAAAAATTGAAAGCACGATTACACGCCCTCCCACCACTATAAACTATGTATCAACATCCAACACTGTCATTAGCCATAGATCACCTTAATCTTGCACCGAACTGACGTCTAGAAAAATGCAACAAGGTGTCAAGTTAGTGGGTCACACCAGGGTGTGGCAACCGTCTGATGCTGGTCCCACTCGTGCCGGTCCCAGGATGACCACCACAAAGACAACATCCAAATAAACAGCATTATCTAGTTTTGGTGCACATTTCGCCATCATTGTTATCAACAATCTACAGTCTACAACTCTTTGAATAAATTAAAATTGTGGATTTATTTTGATGGCTTATATTAGCCATCTTCCACTAGTCTATTGACAGATTTAAATAATAACAGTATAAGAATAAAAAAACAAACAGTTTGACCAATACAATCGTACTATGCTTGGAAAATTAAAGCAATAGTTGCAGTCAAGCTTTGCCAACCAACAAAATTGAAAGAACGAAAAACATTTTTTTTGCATTGGTCAAATTAAATGGCACTGATTGTTTTTTTCTTATAGAGTTTGTTATGACAACCTGTAAATAAATAAATAAATAAATAAATAAAAATAAATAAATAAATAAATAAATGAATGAATAAATAAATAAATAAATAAATAAATAAATAAATGAATAAATAAATAAATAAATGTGTGACAAAATATTGTTTAAACTAACGATTGTATGCATTTATTTATTTACGTCCATACTTATCAGTTACAAAAAATGATTTACAAAGGAGGACAAATAATAAATATTTAACGTTTGAGTAATGGTCGGTCCAAAAAATTATATTTTACATTAGCATCACCTGTTCTGTAAGTTTCCTCACTTATAAAATCTAGCCCTACTCTCAATTAGGATCAACTATTCTGATCCATATCGATCTGTGGTAGACTAGTTTGTGAGCATCATTGCCGATCACGCCCGAATACTTGGAACACGTACATCGACAAGATCTGAGACACGTCTTCAAGTAATTATAAGAAGCAGGTTCGGATCTTGTATATGCGAGCCTCTATTATGAAACAGTTTAACGGATTGCATACAGCAAACATCTAAGGAGGTCGCTAACATTGGAGGCTTGATGATCAGATTGCCAAAAACGAAGACCACGCCCTAACAAATGGACCCACTGGATATTTTCCTTGACCGATGTTAGAATTATAACTGGTCCACCTACAAAAATGTGTATCACCTCCCAAACCCCTCTGCCCCCCCCTCCTCCCCCCCCACTCGTCATTCAACAATCGATTAGTAGAGACTATTGGGTAGACAGCAAAATTGTTTGGTGATTTATTCGATTGCGAACTATCTGTGCGATGTCGAGATAATTGTATTGAGAAATTAGCAATTATGCCGGTTTTCAGGTACACACCTGTAAATATATCATTTTTGTTGATCACTTTCATAGAGATAGCAGTGGCTAGTGAACATGATCGAATATTGAAAACGTTATAATTATTTTACAATGAACGTACTCTCCGTTTGTGTTTTAACTTTGACACCTTGGTCAAAGATCCGGCTAGATTTTCAAGTTGTGACGAGTTAATTTAATGTTTGAATCAACGACTTATCATAATTTATTGTTGTGCATGTTACGTAAATTAAATATGTACTCATACCAATCAACATAAAAGTGTTGTTTATTTGAGAAGAGGTTAGGAAGTAAACTATTGTTGTAATAATTATCATGTTAAAACGAATTAATGGGTTTATTTTTTATTACTTAAAAACGTATATTATATCTAATCGGAATTGCAATTATTGACTAGATAAGTCTATTTTTACTCTATAAATTAGCCGGTAGAAAAAAATTGGAAATAATAATTCCTAATTTTAAAATAAATTGATATTCAGTTTGGTGATCATACGATAACTAGGACAAACGAAACGAAACAAAAACGATCACATCGAATACTACTTTGCTTTCATAAAAAGTTGCATTCTATGATATCTTTACAGATCTAATCATGATTAATACGCAAACCATTACGATCTTACAACACTTGAATATTTCCCACAGAGCAAGAATGACACCTCCAAATTCTCTCTGGTCCTAAACCCAACCTATTTTATGTGTATACCACATTCAGTCATGATGCAGATATATATCAAAGTGGCATGTAACATAATTCAGGGAATCATGGAGCATGAATGTTCGGTTTTAGCTGCGTGGCGTTTCACAATGCATCCCAGGTAGCCAATGTTTACGTGCATTTCTAATTATTTTTTAGCATTGAATGTGCTCGCCATGTGTTTGACAGTTTGATCTATACCTTATATATAATCCTAGCTTAAGATGGAGAGCTGCTAATTAAGTGCTCTTAAACAGTCTGAAATAATTGCTTTATCGTGGCTGGCTAATTTCTGCAACGTATATATTAATCGTTAATATCTAATCAACTTTAAGAGCCTTGCGACAATCAATATCAATCGTGAACCATAGACTTAAAGTAACCTTATGCCTAAAAACAGTGCAATCAGTGACCCAATCACATATCATCCACATGAAATGTTTTGACGAAGTAGGTATAAACAGAGTTAGAATAAGTAAAGTTTTACTAGGAAATGTCTAATATGGTTTGTTTGAAGCTTTCTCGGCTATACACATTCATGACTATTTTTTCGGGTAGACCGAGTAAGTGTAGGCAAATTATTACTAAAATACCTTAAAACACCAACGTTTCGTGGCCGCAAGTCACCTTGACAATGTGGTCCTCTGCGGCCACGAAACGTTGGTGTTTCATGGTATTTTAGTAATAATTTGCCTACACTTACTCGGTCTACCCGAAAAAGTAGTCATGAAAATGTATAATATAACTCGCCATTTTTCTAATAAAAAGCTTGGAACAACTTCAGTCAGGAATGCCGGAGGCCAATATCAAACCTTAGATCTCACTCTGTAGAGCTCACGTGACTATCTCCGTCGCTGTTTCGTCAATCGTGACAAACAATAATTTAATGGGACATTTATTTTACACGCACTATATCTGTACACTTAATAATTTCATGCAATAAAATAGAAAAAGAAAACTTACGAAAGAAGGGCGTAGTTTATCTTGATCCATTCGACGCCACACGAGTTTTACAAGAGGTGATGTTTTATATATTATGTGTTCTTCGGAGAATTCGAGGAATCAATGTACAGCTTGAACGCGCATTCTTCTCCGCGAGCTTCGTGTGAATCTAAAGTAGAGGAGCTGTGTATAGGAGGGGTGTCAGTGTCACTAACACACCAACAACAATCTTACACCTTGGATATTATCAGTTACTCAACACTGTTGTAAGAACTATACAACCTATTAGTAATTATACTAATCAAACGTCTGAAATAGGAGTAGAACAATAATAATACATTCATTTATAATAATATTGTGTTAAAGAGCAACAATTGCCTATTTTCCTAGCTTTTTAAATTTAAATAATTTAAAAGTAAATTGTTATTTCTGCTTGGTTTATTTTGATTGTGCTGATGACGTTTACAGATTATTTAAAAATATTCATTAATATCCACAAGATAAGTTTTTGAATTGATTCATTTTCTGTAGTTGTAGGCTTTCTTAATTTGTACTTATGCTTGTCTGGATATTTAATAAGGAAAATGAAAAAAAAAGTAATATCGATAATTTCGTTACATACTTCACGGTGCCAATCTACAACGTTCTATACGTCCGACACGAGACGTGTAATCTTAGCTGTTAGTTAACAAGGCGATGACTGCACGTTCAAGCTATACTACAATAAAAAGGCGTTGCACGAGACTCACGACCAGATTTAGATATTATTGTGCACTGCCCTAGCTGGAGGTTTACGGAAACATCGAAATCTGAGACCCCATGAAAACGTGTGAGATATCTGTTGTACAAGTAGATTAATATCTAAGGCATGAAACTAATGTAAAATATAGGTAACGTTTTAAATGCTTATAAAGATAAGTCACATAACATGACCCATTTTAAACGACATAAATAACTATGAAAATATGATCGCTGTCATATGAAACGATTTGCTGTGAGTGACGCACAAATTTCTTTAATCGTATTAGTAATAATGAAAAACGAAAGGTTACATTTGACATTTTGATAATATGTGTGTGGGAACAAAACGTGTTTATTAAATTAAAATTGCGGACATAATTCAAACGTCTCTAGCAATAATTGCAATTTTTATAAGTGAAAGATTGTACAGATACAATGACAAGGTAATTATAAGATTTTAGATCTCGTATGGAGAATAATGGAAGGCTTGCCCGCGGACTGAAAGTGCATTCTTTCGTAGTTATTATCTACTGCGTAATAGCAATTACAGAATGGAGGGCGCAATTTATGGAAGCGACATCCTAAATTGAAATAATTATATACCTTGAAACAAAATGCTTGGATTACAGATGACTAATTTATACGTCTGGGTCACTACCTGGTTCTAAAAAATACCAACATTAATTTTGTCTTTTGATTTCGTTGCACCAAAAGTTGGTAAGCTGTATTTTGTCCGTTGCCGTCCGTTGCCAAAAGAACGTAAATAAAATATTGTAAATTTGTGTACTTATTTGTTTATCTGTAAAATGCCGAAGGCAACAATAACATTAAAAAATAATTAAGCAAACTAATGTGGGAAGAATAAATAATGCAGACAAGAAAAATGTGTTTTATAATAAGAGTTTATGATGGCATATTTTGGTATATATTTCGCTCTGTTTTCCTACACATAATTAATTATTAATTAATAAATAATCGAATAAAGATTTTACGAAATTAATATAATGTCATATGAAGAATTAACCAGAACTTATATTGATTTTAAAAAATTATTTCAAGTGAAAAATAAATTATAGAACTGTCTGTTTTCATAATTAAATTCCCACACTAATCCATAAAATCGTCTAAACTGGAGTGGGCTTTATAGCTTGCACGCATGGAATATAAATCATTCATGATAACGACTTACAGAAAATTCTTGTTATTTGTAATACATTTGTCGTGACAATATCCAAAGTGTAAATATAGCCTTGGTCTGAGCGCTAACTCAGAATTCGCGACACAATAGATTAAATCCAGACAGGCAATAACGGGGTAGTGTCATTTACTGCACATTAAACTGCCTCGCCTCTTTGTTCTATGCAGATTTACCCGCCTACTTCTGATCATTAGTTCACTCTGTTGGTGAACATATTGAAGTCTAAAATAATCTGGTTATTATGCAGCATTCCGCTTTTAATGACGATCAAACACTTCCCAAACAGACCAAATGTTTTGTCTGGATCAAAGTACAAAAATCTCCTTTCTAAATCCTTGAAAATCTAATTCTTAAAGAAAATCAAGGGTGGTCATTTCGAGTCAATGTCGTCTGCTTTTTGCATCGGATTTGTTTGCAAAGTGAACTGTTTGGTTGTCATGCCAGAGCTGCAACCGGTTCAGGAATATAAGGCACAAGTGCAAGTGAGAGCCTGGGGCATGGGCTGGCTTGCCATTGTGTTGGACAAGGACCAGCCAAGGGAGTTGCATGGCGGGTTAATATATTCAAGAACAACAAGCATTTCGGGTTTGTTTCCCAATGATTTTATTGATAACATCTTATTACAAATAAATCTCATTTTTATCAAAACATATCTTCAGTACAGTATTCCAATTAAATTCCAATTGCAAATTTGTTTCGCTTATTAATAAAAAATAATTTTAATTACCTTATAAAATTAAGTTTTTGAAACTGAATTCTAAATATTATAATTATAAAACTAATATGGCAACTGCACAGGCATTACCGAAGTACCGGACTAATTTTTATGTTTATAACATATTTTTAAAAGTAATAACAATAATTAAATCACACCATTTAAAGCATAAATATGCATTTATCTGCAATTCACATCTGAAATACGCAGAGCAATCTATTATTTATAGTAGGTCTAAAGTATACCATGGTGCAATGCATGCACAACGATTGTGTAAAAGTAATATCGTAAATCTTTGTACTGGATACCTTTGGCAATGGTTTCATTTTGACTTCAAATTGGCATATTAATAATACACTCTAAAGCGAAGCAATGGTGTATTATTGTATGGAGTTATTGATTGGAAGTGTGAGAATATATAATGATGTATTATGGTTTAAGGCTATTGTACCACCTCTGGCCGATAATTTGAAAGTCGAAGAAACATGTCTGAAAAGTTTGCTGAATGAAAGAAGGCCTTTAAAATAACAGAAAAAAATTGTGAATTTTTTTTGGGCGGGACATAACCTCACTTTTGGAAATTATATTTAGATTTTTGGACAAAAGTGTAATATACAAGACTTTTGTACCGTTTGACAAAAAAATTCGTACACCAACTGTTATTTTCAGAAAACTATTTTAGCTATAGTCAAGTTATAGCTAAAGGTGTTGAGAAAACCGATTCTCAAAATTTAATTTTGAACTAGATTTGTATATTACACTTTTGTCCAAAAATCTAAATATAATTTCCAAAAGTGAGGTTATGTCCCGCCCCAAAAAATTCACATTTTTTCCCTGTTGATTTAAAGGCTTTCTTTCATTCAGTAAACTTTTCAGACATGTTTCTTCGACTTTCAAATTATCGGCCAGAGGTGGTACAATAGCCTTCCACAAGGAGGATTGAGCCGGTTATGATTAGCGATTTTGAAAATGTATATATAAATTCGTCTGTGTGACTCACTCTTATGGGAAATCAAAAGTCACGCATCTGTAATCTTTTAACATTTTTTATGCCGTCTGCCAATGTTCCTTAACATAATAAACAACTACATTACAGCATACGTAAGTAATTACTATTTAATTTGGTATGATGAAAATTCGAGGTGGCAGTTCTCACTTGCTCTTCTCACTAAAGTTGTCGTTTCGGTCGACTGTTGTTACAATTAGTAAATAAATAGACCCTCTGGTGTGAAAATTAAAAAATAAATAGACCCTCTGGTCCGAAGCAAGAATATATCGTAACACCTCCACATAGCGTCAAAAATAGAAAAAAAAACACCGTTAAAACAAACCATAATAAGGTAACCGATGCGAAAACAGAAGAAAATCTTAGCTCACACCATGACTAAGTATCACCTCCAACATTGACTTTTTGGTGATCAAGTTTTAGTGCAAAACTAATTTAGCAAGCTCGTCTAAACACTCGTTAACCTTCTTGCATCCGTCAATGCTCCCAGGCCCACTAGGCGTGGTCCTTGCCTGGAGCGAACTAGCATAGCTTACCGTGTTACAATAGGATTCAAGGTCAAGTTTCAACAATATAAGTAGCTATAAATATACACATTATTACCACGTGGTTGGGACAACGGGATATCACGAATATTGCAGCTCCACACATGGCTGGCTACACTCACAGACCCTTGGGCAAAAAATGTGTTAATCGTTGTTTTGTTCTTTTTGACGGGTGGGGTCGATTTGTGCATAATAGGCCTTGTCCCATACGTGATGCTAACCATGCTTGTGTTTTTCAAGTTTAATAACATCGTTAGATGGAATGCTATTTGTTATTAATTGTTATTATGCACAACTTTATAAATTTACATTATAAACAAGTAAATAATTGAAGCCTTAAATTATTCTCTAGTGTGCAATAAATGAGTTGATGGAGGTGACTTTTGTTTATGAAAATGTAAACTGCACGCACTTAAAAGTTAAGCAATTACATTTGATTGGAGTTAAGTTTGCCTCGTTTGTACAATAATGAATACTTGTAAACATGCATAGTAAAAACATTAATTTTCCTATAAATAGGCCTATTGTCAAAATAAGTAGACTCAAAACTGATTAATTCAAATATAATTAGCAAGTATTAAGAGAAGAGAATACAGATTATTGTTCAGTATAATGAGAGAGAAGTCGAAAAATATATTAATATGCGCCCGTTGAAACAATTGTTAAGTAAAAAATATAGTAACGTAATAGTTGCACATGTGATTGATTGTTGCTCTGATCAATTTGATTGATGTGTCTAGATTGGTCGTACGGGTGGATTGATTGATTGAGGTATTTGGTGTATGTGACATGGCGTTCATTAAGTGGCAAAGGACACACTTATTCTTCTTAAAACTTCTTCGCCTGATAAGTTTAACGCCGTACTACACGCACCAATATATAATCTGAGACCGTTTTATATTTAAAAATGTCCACCTTAACTATCTAGAAAGAAAGTAATGTGTGTAACATTTATGTTTATTTACGAAATACACAAAAAACTGTGTTAGAAATTCGTAAAATTTTAACCATGTTCTCACACGTTGTATAAGTGCCTGCAGTAAACTGTAAAAAATAAAGTATTCCATCTCCCTCTATTAAACCGCTCCGTATTTGTTCTGATAAGTATTGGCGGTTTATCATTATATATCTGCATACTAGTTCACACTGCGTATCGTAAACGGGACCAAAATGAAAGTTAAATTAAGACTAAGATATCAAAGTTGATTTATACATTTTCGCAATGTTTGTACATTTATCATTACCCCTCAAAAGATTGTTTCCTATAATTATTATACTATCTCAATTAGTTTTTACGCTCTACTCGGCAACCTGTTCAGATAGTGATGTATGTATATTAGATCGTCAGTGAGTAGTTTTGTAACGTATATCGCTGGGGAGATGTTATCGCATCCATGTTACAAATAGTAAGCTGTTCATTAGTCTGGCCCATCACCGAATAAAGTCGTCTGCGGTTTGATTCATGCCTAGAGCTGGAGGTGTCAGTGGTTTCACTTTCACGTATTCGCATGTAGGATCATAAAGTAGAGCAGAGCAGACATTAAACGATGCACCTTACTGCACCTTCATATTGATTAATTGATTTTTATGACCAATTGAAATAAGTTCATGAGATTTGAAAAGTGAATGTGCACAAATGTGTCAAAAAATCGGTAAAAAAATGAAGTTCTGATCTCGTGCAAGTGTGTAGATAAATTAATTTAATTAAACATGATATTTTTTATTTTATTTTGTTTAGGTTTTCACTGATATAATGGTACATTATTATATTTAACTGCCTAAAACGATGGTAGATTGTTAAATATTGAAAATACATTGATTAAACCGAAAATATAATAATGTCATATTTTATACAATTTAATTAAATATACATTTTGATGAGGCGTTGGCTTGTGGTTTCAAGAAAATCACGAAAAATCACTAAAGCAGTTATTTGATTGCATTAAATCGGACATAATTTCTTGAAATTCTCGTAATACAAAATCTTGGTGAATTATCCCGGCTACGTCATAAATCGCGAATGTTGCCTGCTCTTTTTCACATCTCTATAGGTACGATTACGAATGAAGAATAGAACCCATGACCGACATTCGAGCCCTGGTCTCTAATGGTCGGAAGGTTGACTTACCAACATCCTACTTCGATAGCATCTGTAGAACCTTAGTTCAAGTCTATTTTGATCACGAATAAGTTAGCGAATACATTTCTGTTAATCGATTAATAACTGCAGTGCTAAAGTGTTTGATGAATGACTGTGGTGAAACAAAGAATGAGAATATAGTGTGTCCTATGGTATTTTAATTCAATAAACATAGGGTGTTTGTGTCATGAAAAAGATTTATGGCAGACTACGAAACATGACTATGTCAATCATTTTGAAACATTGGGCCAAACACTTTACATAAAAATACAATTACAAATTCACTAGCAACACTCAGAGAAATATGTTACTTTTGTGCACGTATAAACTTCAAGTTATGGGTATCTGAGAAATAAGAATTACTATATACTATGTTGTTAAAATTATCAACTGGTTATCCAGAAACTCCAGAAAAAAGTTATCAAACAAAGTACATATTTTTAGTTTACAGGTATTGAAGAGATATAAAGACGGAGAAAGAATATGATCGGAAAAGAAGATAAAAAATACAGGTTTCAAAGCTAGATGTCATCCTATTCGTATAAACATCATCTAGACTATACGATAGTATAACATTATAATTAATTTAAATGATGCCCTAATTCTTTATTACCATTCACTAATCGCCCAGTCAAAGTGTCAATATGCACCATCAAACCAGTTTGCTTAAGTCTAACGTGGCACCCGCGCTGGAATTCCATGAGAAAGTGAAATTACCGTCAAGAAATGCTTTCAGTTGCGCTAAGGAGATAGCTCTCACTTGCAATCTACACGAGTATGTAATCGAATATGACCAACCAGTACCCGGTAATATCTGATATCCATCAAGAAAAGAACAAGGTCATTGTCGAGTGCACTTATTAGTTGCAAATGACTGGTGGTCACTTGGGGCTAGGGCGTGTGTATGTACATGTATACACTCGAGATATCAACCCAGATTAAAGAGAAAAAACATTGTTACTTGTAATCTAAGAAGCTTTTCCTGCTCGAAGTTTAAATTGCGATTCAAATAATTTAAACACATCAACATGTAAGCAAATCGTTGAAGCATTACCGGCTAAAATGTATTGAAGGACAACGGGGCATGTTTTGAACGCGAAAGTAGATCTAGGTTTAAGGTTGCGTCATGTATGAAATAGTGGGCGGCCGATGATAAGTTGGGACAATCCTACATAATTAAAGATAGTAATTGTTGGTTGGTTGCCACTATGTTAAATCGGTTCGTTATCGTGAGTAAAATCGGATTGTTGTTGATTACAAGATTCCTTGTGTTCTCAACACTGAATGCCCTCAGGTCTGGATTTCTAGCGAGGACACTTAGGTGAAATAATGTTTCGGATTTGATGCGGATGGGATGAAAATTTGCTGTGACATCGAGACTTTGCATAATATTATAAATACTTTTATACACATTAATGAAATGATAATAATCAATGAAATCTGTTGAACAACACACAATGAACAATGTTGTAAAAACAAACAAATATACAGGAATGTATTGGAGTGTCTTCATAGATCAGTTCGTTAGAACTTGTGTCCAGACAGTGAGTCCAGGGTTCAATCCCCGGTAGAAGCACTTTTTTTATTTTTTGTTAAAAAATTCATCAGGACAGCGTCATAAACATCTACTATAGAACAAAGGTAAAACAAAAAAAGATAATAATAATATATCTACAAACAAACATGCATCGTCCTGATGCAAGAGAGTTCCACACACAAGAAGAAACGAGTTTGAAAATGGGTAATGAAATTGAATGATAAAACCCATACTGAAAGTTATCAGTTTTCATGTTTATAGACATTCAGTTTTAGTAAGAAAATAAAATTACATGTGAGAAAAACATTTAGCTGGAAAACAACGTTACAACATAAATTCCAAAACAAAGACAACTTAATAGTGGGTTCTCTTATCATGATATTTGTGGGTCCCGTGTGCAATTTTGTGATAGAGTATTGAGAGTGGTATCATTTTTTTCCTTGTGAAGTACTGATTCAGAAAAGTGATGGTGGGGATCTGGGACACGCGACTGGAAGGGGTGAGGGGTGGGGGTTAAAATGTCCAAATTTTGTAAATATAATCAAATATTTTTCTCATTTTTTCTACAATTCTAAATTGTTTTAATTATTTTAGCTTTGAAACACTATATTTAATTTATATATTTCAATAAATCATTAAATTGACCGCCATATTGGATTCAAAATGGCGGAAATAATTATTTCTTAGAATTCCGCACATAGTCGTGTGGGATATCAGATTAAAGGTATTTAACGTCTCAATATGGATAAGAGAACTGTTTCATGGTCATGGTTATCACTAAAAGTACCAATATCGACATTGATTTGACTTGAAGACCAGTGTTCTACCGATTTCTTCATAATATACATTAATTTTATGTTGCCATTGCCAATATTTTAGTTATTTTTTTACTGCAGAGTACAAATGTATGACCTGGCATTATGATAGAGTAAAATGACATCCAACAAAATTTAAGTTCAATATATTTTTCCAATATATTTCAATACATTTTGATTTAGCACAAGAACATCGTACTTTATTCAACAGTTCTTCAGGCACGCAAGGGATGTCACACATTACTGGCTCATACGATTTATCATCATCTATAGTCCATCCAAAATCTGTTACTGGTGGTATAAGAGGGTTTGCAACATGCGATTGCCCATGCCACCAAATCAATGCTTGATAATGAGCTCTTCTGATAGCTGGGCGTAGTGCAGCTTGAGTCGGTGGCATACTTATGCCTTATACTTGCTTTTAAGTAAAAAATACAAACAACCAACATAAACACCATCGTTTATCACGTAGAGTATTTATTTTGGGCACTCGCAAGTACACAGAGCATATGTATTCTTCAAGGACTCGATAGGTTTCTTTTCCAATAATTGTTTTTGTTCCACCTAGTGATGCAAGGGCTTCCAGGACATTGTCATCAGCATCTACAAACCTGTTCCAGAAACTGGTCTTAGATTTGCCAGAAAATGAATCAGTAATGTCAGCTCCAGAAAGAGAATGCATTTCAAGTAAAGCAGCAACTCTTTTTTGTCCCATTGCTTCAGAATTTTGTCGTATTGAAATTCGACGTGGTTTAACCTCTGTTAAAACAATACATAATATTCAATAAATTCAATATATAATCAACAACAAACACTCCTTACAACTCCACAAAACAGCAAGAGGAACATGGAAAAAAGGGAATACACAGAACAAGTGAAGAAAACGACAAACCTAGGCCTACATAAGACAAAGCCAAGGAAAACATCGACACCAACACCTAGACCTAGGACATTACCACAAATGGCTAACGGGAAAGAAGAAACCCCAGAAATGCATGACACCAATCATAAAGATTACGGGAAAAAAGTACAAGTAGTGCAAGCAACGGAAGACAGGTACAGAGAACAGAAAATACTGGGCAATCACCTTGTCATGGGAGACTTCATATTGAAAAACATCTCAGAAGCCTACAATGGCCTACAGGACAACATAAGGCCAGCAATAATAGCTTATCCAGGTATTCGACCATATCAACTACAAAATAAACTGGAGGCATCCAAGACAGCAGAAGATGACAAAGTCAAGACAGTCTTCCTGCATGTTGGCACAAACTTAGTCAAGTCATACAGAGCGCCAGACAACATTACCGGAGAAATATACGATCTTGTGACAAGTGCAAAAAAGAGATTCAAATCGGCACGGGTAATTGTGTCAAGCCTACTATATAGGGGGGACACAACCAAAACCCAAATCAACATCATTAACGACAACATCGAGTGGGTATGTGATAAACTGGGAGCAATTTTTGTTAACACAAACAAATTTGTATGGGAAACAGACCTTGGTAAAGATAGACTTCACCTAAACAGACGAGGAACACAAAAAATGGGCGACATGATTTTAAACGTAATCGCAACATGCACATCCGATACCCGACAGGGAAACGGACAATAGACGATGGTGTGATTCTAAAACAAATCTCTAGGCCTACAAACACAGACAACAAAATTAAAAAAAACATAGTGCCTCAAGACCAATCACAAAATGCTAAAAATGCTAAAATAGTATCTACAAAATCTGTGAAAGCAATACAGAGTGTTTGCCTTTATGACAATGTAAATAATAATAGACCTAAAACAATAACTATAAATCCTGTAATAGTGGGTGCAGCTTCAACATCAAGTGTTTGCCATTATGAAAGTGTAAAAAATATTAGCCCTAAGCCTATAACCCTAAATTCTAGGACATCATATGCAGCTGCAAACCAGGTAGGCCTCCCAATGCCATGGGAAAACATAAACAATAATGTAAACTCAGAAAGATCAATTATCTCCTCTGAGGCACCTAACCAGATAGGCCAACAATGTAAGCATGCTGAAAATGTAGGCCAACAGAACAATGTGAACTCAGTACTCCCCCTTATTGACTCTAACCAGATGGACTTACCATCTTGTGACCTTATTAAAACAGGGTTCTCTTTATTCCACCAAAACATTAGAAGCATTGGACACACGGATAAAATCAATGAGATTGTTGCAACAATTCATGAGCTTGGTGAAATAGATGTAGTATGTTTCACAGAGCATTGGAGGCTAGACAATGAAATTATACACATAAGACTCCCAGGATATGTGCTGGTTAGCTATTCTTGCAGGAGAGAAGCTAATTACGGGGGGACATGTATATACACACGTGATACAAATAAAAAGGTAAAAAAACGTTTGGACATCAACAAACTAAATGTGGAGAAACACTTTGAATGTTCAAGCATAGAAGTGGAGACGGGAGACACAATTAACGTTTCAATTATTGTCATAATAACTATTTACAGAACCCCAGATAGTGATCCAAACATATTCTTCAATAAATTAAACCAAATATTACAAAAACTACATAAAGAAAAGAAAATAATCATCATTTGTGGAGATTTTAACATTAATATGCTCAAAGACACAGTAGAAAAAAAAATTTTTGAACAGACTCTAAAAACTTTTAATCTGTATACCACAATCAAAACAGCGACACGATGCACAGGGAAAAATAGTACACTGATTGATAACATCATAACTAATGTCAATAATAGCTATGTAACAGCACATAACTTTAATACAACCCTGTCAGATCACAATGCGCAGACCATAACACTAACAAATGACATTTTCAAAAAGACAACACCAATTACAAAGAAAATACATAAAAGGTCATTTAACCCTGAAAACTTAGACCAGTTCCACATGTATCTTCTAAATGAAATGTGGGACGGAGTAATAACAGCAACAGACACAAACAGCAAATACAACTCATTCCTGCAAACATTTAAAATCCATTTTGAGGCTTGTTTTCCAACAAAACAAAACAATATAAAAAATGTAAATAAACAATGGATTACTGCAGAACTAAAAAACACAGGAAAGCAACTTAAACAACTACACCAGCAAATTAAATATCAAACAGATAATTATTCAGACAAAGCAAAGTATCAAACTCTTAAAAAAAAATATAGGAAAGACCTTAAAATTGCAAAATGTAATTCCAACAACAAATTTATAAAAGCTTCTAAGAATAAAAGTAAAGCCATCTGGCAAATAGTAAGAAATGAAACACATTCAAAGCAACCCAAAAAAACTAATAATATTGAATTGAATATAAAAATGTATCCAGACAAACCGATAAATAGGGTAGATAACCCGAAGGAAGTAGCAGATGCTTTTAACCTGTTTTTTAAAAATTGCTATAAAACGGTAGAGGTGGAACAGACCAACAACATTAGTTACCCTAACGACCCTATTGAGATAATGAAACTACATCAAGAACCAATAAAAAACTCTATGACATTTGCTCAAGTAACTGAAAAAGAAATAGTCGACATTGTCCGTAGCTTAAAAAACACGTCATCAATTGGGTGGGATGAAATCCCTACAATAGTAATAAAAAAAGTAGTACATATAATAAAATGGCCCTTAGTCCACATATTTAATCACTCCCTAACAACAGGAACATTTCCAGACAAAATGAAACTCTCTGTTGTCACACCCATACACAAAAAAGATGATCTAAATAATATCAACAATTATAGGCCCATCTCAATTTTACCAATATTATCAAAAATTCTAGAGACAATAGTTAAAAATAGATTAGTTGACTTCTTAGAAAATAACAAAATACTGTCAAACTCCCAACATGGATTTCAAAAAAATAAATCAACTATCACAGCACTAGTAGAACTAGAAAATCTAGCTCTCAAAGCCATGGATAAAGGGGAGTATGCCCTCGGCATATTTTGCGATCTAAGCAAGGCATTTGACTGTGTTCATCACGAGACTATATTAAAAAAAAATAGAAATGTACGACATTCGAGATACTACACTAAAATGGTTTAAATCATATTTAACCAAACGTAAACAAAAAACTAAAATTAGGCATGAAGATGGAAAAGGAAGTTGTTCAGAAATCTATTCAGATTGGGTAGAAACCGAAGCAGGAGTGCCTCAAGGCACAGTACTAAGTCCCTCCATTTTCTTATTATACATAAATGATCTCCAAAAAATTATGGAACATATCAAAGTGATCCTTTTTGCTGACGATATCACTGCTCTTATCATAGCAAAGTGTTTTTTAAACCTAGTTAGGGAGTCCAAACTTGCAGCAAATTTAATCCAACATTGGCTTACAACAAATAAACTAGGAATGAATATATCAAAAACAAATTTTATCCAGTTCCATCTATACCAAAAACAAATTGACAAACTCCCAGAACTTGAGATGGATAAAAATTTCAAAATAGCACGACTCACAAACACGGGTTTCCTTGGAGTTACAGTAGATGAAATTTCAAATGGGGAAGCACAGTGAAAGAAACTGACCCCCAAATTGAGCGCTGCACGCTTTGCACTGAGAGTGATAAGAGATGCCACGGGTGTTCAAACAGCAAAAATTGCTTACCATGCATATTTCGAATCATTGGTTAGGTATGGGATACAAATATGGGGTAACACTACACACATTAGGTAATGAAATATTTAAACTACAAAAAAGAGCAGTTCGCATCCTGGGAGGCCTTTCATATAGACAATCATGTATACAAACATTTAAAAAAATGGAAATACTTACTGTACCGTGCATCTATGTATATGAGCTCCTTAAACATAATATTGTAAACAAAAATGATGAAAATACAACAACAAACGAAAATATTCACCAACATAATACGAGACAAAAAGGTAATTTACATATACCCCACAGCAACACAGTGAGATGCCAAAAAGGCTCACATATAGCGGGGATAACTCTTTTCAACAGTTTACCAAACAATATAAAACAGATAGATAACACAAAACAGCTCACACAAAAAATATATACCTACCTGGTACAAAATGCATTTTATTCAATTGCAGCTTTTAAAGAAGGTCGAATTGAAATCGAGTAACATGTAGTGACTTCGACAATATACAAGGCCTATGTCCTTCATTGTTTTTAATATATATATATATTTATTTTATACATCATTAGGGTCATGCTCATTTTAATGTATTTATTAAGGGATTTTATGATGTTAGTTTTATACTGCCTTGTGAGATAGTATAATATGTATAACTTAGTTTTAAGACCTGTGACCTGTAATATACCCCGGACACATATTGTGCGAGGGGTCGCCATTATGCAATAAAAAGAAGAAAGAAGAAACCAGATAAGAATGTTTCTGGAGTTGTGAACATCGATGTGTTTAGCCAACACTAGAACGTCAGTGTCAGGAGTGAAGATAGTCAAGGACTGAGGCCCTCTTTCGGTTGCATGAAGTGCCTGACCTTGGTCTATAGCGCACTATCAGAAATTTGTTCGTGAACGTATCATTGATGACTGTTAATTTGTGGGATACAGTTCCACAAAACAAGTTGAGGCTGTGTAAGACTTTGTCAAATAAAGTAAAAGTAAAAACCAAACAGGGTGTTGTTCAATTAAAAGAAGACAGGAAGCTTTTCAATCGTCTTGTTGTTCTATGTCATTCTCTGCCAAAAATAAATCTTAAAGAATAAATTGGTAAATACGAGCTATCTGCTGTTCCATGCAGTATGTTTGGAAATGAATGGACCATGAACCACGTTCAATCAAAAGGAAGCTAACGCATCATTTGGAAGACCACGCATCCAAAGAACTGCAAGCTGTCGATACAGAATCTCCAAATCCAAATGATAATCCCATCTCTGAAATATCAGTTGGGAGTTGGAATGGCAGAAATACACGCACTAAAGCTTGCAAAGGACACCAGGACAATTTCAGATTTGGCAGATCAGTTTTGTAAGAATATTTTCAAAGTATGGGAGTTTCTCAGAGGTTCATGTTGTATTTGATACGTATGTTGAGAAATCGCTAAAAAAAATCACAAAAAACAAAACGGCAGCTGGGAAAGCCCCCATTCAGTACAAAATAGAACCTCACACATTAATAAAATCGGTCCCTCTAAACAAACTTATGTCCCATTTCAAAAATAAAGATTCGATTACAGAATCGTTGAGTAAAAGTATATTAAAAATGGCTACAGACTTGAATGAAAATGTATTGTTTCTTACCGCAACATTGCAAAAGCCACTAAACTTCATGTCGACAAAAGCATTTCTCAAGAAGAGGCCGACACGACAATCATTCTCCATGCACTTCATGCAACCGAAAGAGGGGCTCAGTTCTTGACTATTATCACTCCAGACACTGACGTTCTAGTGTTGGCTACACATCCACATTCACAACTCCCAAAAGATTCTTATCTGGTTTTAACAGAGGTAACAGAGGTTAAACCACGTCGAATTTCAATACGACAAAATTCTGAAGCAATGGGACAAAAAAGAGTTGCTGCTTTACTTGAAATGCATTCTCTTTCTGGAGCTGACATTACTGATTCATTTTCTGGCAAATCTAAGACCAGTTTCTGGAACAGGTTTGTAGATGCTGATGACAATGTCCTGGAAGCCCTTGCATCACTAGGTGGAACAAAAACAATTATTGGAAAAGAAACCTATCGAGTCCTTGAAGAATACATAATGCTCTGTGTACTTGCGAGTGCCCAAAATAAATACTCTACGTGATAAACGATAGTGTGTATGTTGGTTGCTTGTATTTTTTACTTAAAAGCAAGTATAAGGCATAAGTATGCCACCGACTCAAGCTGCACTACGCCCAGCTATCAGAAGAGCTCATTATCAAGCATTGATTTGGTGGCATGGGCAATCGCATGTTGCAAACCCTCTTATACCACCAGTAACAGATTTTGGATGGACTATAGATGATGAAAAATCGTATGAGCCAGTAATGTGTGACATCCCTTGCGTGCCTGAAGAACTGTTGAATATAGTACGATGTTCTTGTGCTAAATCAAAATGTATTGAAATATATTGGAAAAATATATTGAACTTAAATTTGTTGGATGTCATTTACTCTATCATAATGCCAGGTCATTCATTTGTACTCTGCAGTAAAAAAATAACTAAAATATTGGCAATGGCGACATAAAATTAATGTATATTTTGAGAAATCGGTAGACACTGGTCTACAAGTCAAATCAATGTCGATATTGGTACTTTTAGTGATAACCATGACCATGAAACAGTTCTCTTATCCATATTGAGACGTTAAATCCTTAATCTGATAACCCACACAAATATATACGAAATATTAAGAAATAATGATTTACGCAATTTAGAATCCAATAAGGAGGACAATTTAATGATTTATTGAAAATATAAGTTAAATATAGTGTTTCAAAGCTAAAATAATTAAAACAATTTAGAATTGTAGAAAAAATGAGAAAATATTTGATTTATATTTACAAAATTGAACATTTTAACCCCCACCCTCACCCCTTCCAGTCGCGTGTCCCAGATCCCCACCATCACTTTCTGAATCAGTACTTCACAAGGAAAAAAATGATACCACTCTCAATACTCTATCACAATTGCACACGGGATTAGTTAACAAACCCACTATAAAATAAACTTTCATAATTACTTCAGTACAATCAAATCTGTTTTTTTATGAAATAAAAAATCTAACATTGCAATGGTCAAAATACAATAAAGAACTTGTGACCAGGAATTGAATTCAACCATCTAAAAATATTTCATCTTGTGACTAATATGCCTATAAGGTGAACCCTTTATTTCATAAATCACAAATATATTAGATCTAATCTGATAGTATTTGCATAAGCATGTCAAAAGGCAAATTACGAGGTAGACGCCTGTAAAAACAGCCTTTGGGCATTACCTTCCTAATCATATGATCACACCCTACATCGCGAAGAGTGGCCGCAGGTAACGTTTCCCCAGAAAAACATTCAACTATTCAACTATTTTATTAAAGCAACATTTTCTGTGTTGAATCTAAGAGAAAGTATAATATTATTCAAAATAAAATGATTGATCATTGATTCATGAACATTGATTAGGAGAAGAATGTGTGTTCGGTTGGAAAACATGGTCTTTTTCGTTATCAGCGATTGTGTTATGTTTGACCTTGGTGAGTTTTCGGTTTAGTTAGTATCAGGAAGAATGTGAAGAAAGAATTATGACATAATAAGACACTGCATCGCCGGGATAACATCTTAGTTATATACATGCCTGTGATTGCTCTAGGTGTAGGCGTGGGTGGGGGGCGATCCGATCCGTAACACCCACAATTTCACCTTATATAAAACACGAGGAGGTTAAAAATATAACATAAATCTGTATATAACTATATGTATAAATGCTAACTGTGTATGCAGATATATGTGATTATCAACTATAGTCCTTTTAGTTTTACACAATGTTTGAAATATTTGTAAAACTCACATTTAAATTTCGTAATGAAATATAATCATAGGTCTATAATATTATATTTTACTATTATCCTATAAGGCAAATCTGCTTTAAAATCATTAAACTCAATGTGTCACATCACATAATATGTTATTAACATAAAATATTATTTTATCTGGGTAAATTTAATACAAACATCATTGTTGGATTACAGAAAAAAATTTAAAAAATCCTGCATGTCTGCTTTTCATTCAAAAGTAAACAAAATACAACTTAAATCCAAAATATGAACATTATTGTGCTCGACCGTGGGATAAACATAATATTATCAAAGTTTGATCTTGACATAAATAATGATTTTTTACAAAACTGCTGCTATGCCATTTCCGAGTTAACTATAAATAAATACTAATTAAATTAAATACGAAAATATAGGCTAAACATTTAATCGCGTAACACGCATGACTGCTGGAAAGAAGCACAATATGCCTATAATCACTAATAATTATTGAAAATTGTTTTGTTTATTGTGGGTAAACAATGAACAGTTATTAGCTTTAACAATATCACCTAAGTAGCTCAGGGTAAACATGCGATTATAATGATAAATAATATTATGTAAAATTAAGTGAAATCTTCTTATCTCATCACGAATATCGATACAAATTGAATTTGTGTTTAATTTTATAAGTACCGTATAAACCAAAACAATGGTTAAAATGTTAAATAAAATTAGCGATGGCCTTCAAGGAAAGATTGTTAAGCTTGAACTCGCATTTACAACGCACCTTCAATTTAGAACTGAAATCTTTTTCTAACCTAAATACGTAAATCCTTTTATTTTTTTTCAGAGCACCTCAATATCAACCGTGCTGTTTTTATTATTACACCAGTATTGGAAATTGAAATTGTCTGTTCCGTTCCACATTATATATTGTTACTATTTATACTTATATCGTTCGCTTAATAATCTTTATTTTTTCTTGTATTTCATGGATGGGTATTTGGTGTAGTATAGGCGTAAGCGTAAAGATATTGTGTAACTTGCAATTACTGAATCTATTTCAACTGAGTGCTCATTATTTTTAGAATAAAATACCCATTCAGTTTATTTGAAGTTATTTGATTGGTATCATCATCTTCACAAGCATTGGTACGTAAGTACCCAAAAGTGAGCGAAGCTATTTAAACAACCGATGGTCGTGCGAAAGAAGAGATCACTAAGGAGTTATATTAGTAAATTGAAATCCTTGATGAAAGCTAAGCCCCACCCCCTTGGTACCAACAGAGTCACCAAAAATGTAACTTATCATCTTTGTATAAGGCCAATGACAACAAAAAAGCATCTCAATAATAAGAGGTCGTGTTCGTTTTTTATCGAGAGACTTGACAAGTGCACATACGGTCGGACAAAACATTGATTCACAATATGACTCTTAATTCCTTTATTTTTAACTAATAATAATGTATGTTCATAGTCACACTAGTGGTGACAACAATAATGGTGTTTAGTTTGAGTTTTGATAATGATTGTTATAAAGTTGTTGATATTTCTTTTTTATTTTAAAATATATTTAATGTTATAAGGTTGGCAGTCACCGTGCTCGTGGTGACACATTTTTAATTAATGAATGTGTTGAGAAACAAATAATAAATAAAATAAATACTAAACAAAAAGATAGATACAAAACTTTCATTACTCTATTCTGTTGTCTGTGCTTTCATGTTGTACAGTCTCGTATAGATCATGCTCATGAGACAAACACTCACATTACTCCCTATGCTCAGCCTTCACCGTGTTCACGACAGATAAATTACCCAACACTTGCGAAGCGTGCCCTGCGATGAAATCAGTCTTTTGTAACACACATTTAGATAAAAATAACGACCGATTAAACACTGCTCGTGTTCCCTGCAAACTGCCTTGAGCGTAATCGCCGACTAAGATTTATTAATTAAACCTCAATTAATTTTTTAAATGAATTGTTTGATATCAATGTCAAGAACGAAAAGAAATGCTGAGTATAGATAGTAAATTATAAAACTATTACAAAAGAGACAGCAGTTAATTCTTAGCGCCGGTGGCGAAGTTGTATCAGTTGTTTGGTGTGGAATCGGACAATGGGTGTATAATTGAATGCATTTGATCACGCTGGTAAAAGTTTAGGTGAGCTAATAGACACAACTTATTCAAATGCTTTTGAATTAACATACATTAGCTGGCAATAGGTATTGCGTAAATATTGATGCATGTGTTGTGTTGTATTATTCATTGCAAAGAATTTAAAATTAGAAAGATGTGAACTACATTTTACTGTCCAAATGTGAAGTGAATAATGTTCTTTTGATTATAGATTTAATGGGCGAATATTTTAAGACCTACATCTTTCAATCTTTCTCAAATAATTATACATATTTACGTTTAACGCTTTAATGTTTCTTGAGGCTTATAAAAATGAGTGATGATTATTTTAAGGATCGAATAATGTCCAAAACTAACAATTGAACCACACACATTTTGTTTTTGACACTGCCAAACATAAGAAAACCAAGCACCGAAATAAGCACGTTTTTTTTTTACTTTTTTGAATGTGCGTACTTCTTTAAATTGAAATTGTTGAAATGTAGACGTAAACAGAACATTTTATTTATTTAATGTTGCCCAAAAGAGCAAATTCCAAGCTCATACATTAAATCGATTGTGCTATCCGAGTTCGATTGACATTTTTTTAAACTATTAATATAACTCTGGATGAGGTAAATTTTATAATTTAAACATACTTAACTTCGTCAAAAATAAATAATTTTAATGAACAGTGAATAAAATCATGTGCGTTGATGAGTCAAATTGTATTTAAATAACTAAAAAAGAAAACAAAGGGACAGAAATAAATAATCACCATTTCAAACCACAAAATTACTTCCACATAATCCGTGCAAACCAACAAACGTTTCTTGAATAACAAAATAGCACTATTTACAAAAGTAAACCCTATTCGCAATAAAGCAACATGTCGCCACATTGTTAACACCGTCACTAAACCACTTGCATACAATTATTATTACAAACCACTCCAAAACACAATTTATCCAAGTGATGTCGAAACTGATCCGTCTTCACAGTGCATACTAAGAGCTAACTGTCGTGAGAGAAGTTCTATAATGTTTGGGATAAATTTTGGGACCCAGGCCAAAAAAACTGCGTCACCAACAATGGTGTCAGCCACCTGTTGGTAAACCAGATGTAAGTTTTGCATCGTCCCTCAATCCAATCCTTTCACTGATCCATATAGAGGCGTGGTCATCTTCTCTCGAGGACCGAACGAATTAATTTTTTAACGTGTGGAGATGTTGGGTAACTGGGCCTCAATGGTTACCCCCGTAGTATCTCTGAAGTCTGATGAAAATGATACCCGCCTCTGAGAGACCAGTGTGTGAGCTCTAGGGGTGTCCAAATATTAGTGACTAACTCTCACTTTCGTTGGTGATCTGTCATCAACTCGTCTATAAATTACAAAATATATATAGAAGCATGTTAAACAGTAAAACTCTTTCTATTTAATTTTGAGTTCAATGGATATTTTGAAGAAACCGTTTTTTGTGTGTTGTAGCTAAACAATGATTGAATTTTTAATTGTTTTTGAAAACCAAAGATAATTTCTTATCCTCTACTCGCTACTTGGTATTAGGTAATGGCTGTGTTTGCATTTATTAAGTTTTTTCTCCTTTCTGGAAAAAATATCAATACATTATGAATCAACTGTAATAATCATAAGAAAACCACATATAACACTGTTAATGTTATGTAATGTATAAAATATGGCAAAGGCCAACAAAACATCATTTAGCATTATTTAAAATAATAGATATAAAATAATTTATTAAATAAGTGAATTAGCAAAAAAAATAACACCATAAAATTAAATAGAATATAATAATATTTTCCATTAATTCATAAAATTCATCAAACTAAAATACATTGCGATTCTACGATCCAATATATGATTACATTTTTACTTCTTCCGAGTATGGACTGGTAACCTTAAAAAACGTGACATTTTAAGAATTTTCTACTTATTTTAAAAGATTTTTAATACGTTTTGAGGGAAATATTAAAAGCTTTTTTTATAGAGGACCGGCCACGTGACTTCATTCATTCTTTGACAACGAAGCTCAACTGTTCAAAAATTCCTTATTTAGGAAAACTTGCCCAAGAAGTCCAAAATAAAGCCCTTAAAAAACGAATTGTCAAGCCGGCAAAAAGTAGAAAAGAGAATCGAACCGTTCCAAGAGCTCTCACGCGCCAGTTCTAGCTCTAGCTATAGCGAGCGGTGTAAGAAGCTGCTCCAAAACTCACCTCCACATGAGATCTACATTGTTACCAACAATGTATTGTAGATGTTTTGGCATCCCTGGCGTCGCGCGCAACCTAGATCTAACAGAGCGAGACCAGCGGAGAGGGGCAGGGAGGAAGGGTGGGGGGTGGGGTGGGGATGATGGGTCATAGTTCACCCCTGATGGGGAGCTCTCTATAAAACACTGGACATACATTGTCAACGTATTCATTTCTATTCTTCGTTCTAGAAGAGAACTTGTGGTGAGTACAAACAACTAATTTAATATCGAACAAAATTGTGTTTGAAAGTGAAATTGTGTGATTAATGCATCGAAATTGACCACCTTATAGATAATCCATTTTTTAGCCTTTCTGTCTTTATAAGTGTATTAACATGTGGCGTATGTCTGATGATATTTCAACACAAGTGCACGTGAGTTATTATTTTTCATAATTTTAATAAAGAACGTCGGAGTTGCCGTTAAAACTATGTTTTCCTCACTCCCTATTCGAAAAGACATTTTCCTTTTTAAAAAAATGCAAAATTGGACACACCTTTTTAAGATTTCAATGAAAATTTTCATAAATTTTCATAATATGTTTGTGGAACTGCAAACAATAATTATTTTAAACAATTTTAAATTATTTTGGTACGACTTTTTTTAGTTGAATTCCAGCACACACTCGATAAACTAAACATATAGTGTGCTATTGGCATATATTTAAATTTTATTCATTTACCAATAAAAAAAATACAGCAATCTTCCATATTGAAAGCTATTGAATATATTTCACATATTTATGTCCCACAACCAAATAGCATCAAAATCAACTGGAGAAATACAAAAAATATAGCTGTTGCATATTATATTAGTACAATTTTCTGACTATGCACAAATGTATGGATACATTAGTGATCAACATTCAATCTATTATTCTTGTAGTACTGTGCACATGCTGACTTATAATTGGACAGCAGTTTTGTTTCGTGGACGGTTCGTTTAATTCGGTTCTTACAGAAAAAATTATGGATATGACAACTAATATTGGTGTCTCATGAGGTGATAAATACTCGCAAGGTTGGTTCGTCGACGACCTCAAACTAAAGTAAAATTAATAATGTGTTCCTAGTTATGTGACTAACTATGGGTGTTAGAATTGAAGATTGCTTGTTAAAGAATGTGCAAGGGCCATTTTAAATGTATCCAATCATTGCTATAAAAATATGTTGAAAAAACCTTGTTGGCGGCTGGCGGGTATCGATCAGGCGATCTCTTCAATCGGTATCTGAAACTTAACTCCTGCCATTCAACACATTTTTATAAAAAACATCACTGTCCCAACGTTGATAACCTATTAATTTTGCATTATTGTTAATACACTTTTTTAAATTACATGTTCGCCGTTTCTCGAAATTAATTAGTTATTAAGACAGTAATGCACCCACCGAATCTTTGTTCTAAAGTGGGTATGCCGTTTCTTGCTGTTGTTCCCTGAAAACTTTCGAACTACACCATTTACTATAAGTATAGGCCATTCAAATTACCACAATACAACTAACTTTTTAAATTTCAAATGAAATAATATTATGATAGTAATAAAAAACGTAAACTTGCTAAAAATTTGCAATCGTGCTATGTAACATTGTAATTGGGGTGTATGAGGGGGGGGGGGGGGGGGGGGGGTGGGGGGGGATTGTACTTTGTAAATCGGTAGATCCACGTCATTATTAAAACAACGCGAAATCACCTTCTTTAGGCAAATTATCTCAAGAACACAGCAGATAACTAACTATCACATAATAAGTAATCATTACAGACAGTAAGGTTATTTTGTTTGAACTATATATTATTATAGGATGCATGAAAAATGAAAATATATTGAAATAAATATATTGGTAGGGTCTTTATTTAAAAATACATCTTTACAATACAATATGTTCTTCGAGCAGGCTATGTACACGTTGCTTGTATGGAATTACCTTTGCAATATTTTGCAGAGTTCTTGAGACAGGACTAATTAATAATAATCTAATTGTTGGGGAGATAGGTGGGGGGTATGTCCACCCCTCCCTACAAATAATAAAACATATCTCATAAATAAATAGTAGCAATGTATTTATAAACCCGCGCAACACTGGATCACAGCGAGAGTGAGAGTAAGAGCGAGAGCGAGAGAGAGTGAGAGAGGAGAGTGTGTGTGTGTGTGTAGTGAGAGAGAGAGGCCGAAAAACAGGCAGCACGAACAGTGAGGGCGTCACTCGCTAGCTCGCAAGCTAGGTATCAGGCTAACAGAAGCCGAATAGAGCTACCGCTAGTGACGAGCTAAGTAAGCCAAGAAGCTGTTCTGTCGATACCCGTACGTCTTCATAATACGCTTATTCTTACCTTCAAACCGAAGCGTTGCTTTTACTGTTATTCAAACATCAAAACCATATTTTTTTTGCACATAATAATTTACTTTTATCGGGAAAGACAAGTTAGTTTCACCCACGCACCCACACACAATGCTAATGCAGCAAAACTGGTTGGCTGTCTTCTTATGTCATCTGATCATAGTAGTCTATCGTCTCGATTACCATAATTTACGTAAATATCTTAGCATAAAATACGCGAAGCAGCCGTCCGCGGTGGCTAATGCCATTGGGGTGCATGTCCAAAGAGTATGACATCAAAGGACGCCGGTTCGAATCCCGCATAAGGCATTGTTTGTGTATTTGTCCTTCACCGACATCTATCACCACTCGTCGTTTATTGTCCACTATAGTTTCGCCATGTTTCAATAAAAGAGACGTTATGCAGCAATTACATCAATCAGTCAATAAAAATTAGACGTAAAGGCCAAAACCCATCAATATGTGTGTGCATTGTACCTATTGTTTCCGGGATGATGTTAAAAGTATCCTATAATTTAATCTTGTTTAATTTATACCATGGCATCGTAATGCGTTGTCCATAAAAAGCTGTGTCGAAGAGTGTTATATTTGATTAAAATACAAGTTTAAATTATTCATGTGTCTCATGGTTTGTGGTACAGTATTTTATTAATTAGTTCGATTCTAAACCGGTATCTATTCAAGGTGACTGAGAGTTTTTCGTGGCATTAGGTTTATTAACCGGATTTATGTCTAAAAATAACAATTAATATCGATTAGTCTCGCTGCAATTTATGTCGTGCAACCTCCAAAAAATATCTTTACATTATAAAATCGTCGATTGCTGAAGCTACTTGTGTGATTCCACGGAAAGAATAATCAATCTTATTGAAGTTGAAGAAACTGTGAGGAATACGACAATTTTAAAATAATAAGGACCTATAATATCAGGTGCGTAGCAATGGTTAAGCCAATCATTCACTGGTGTTTAGGTCTTCATGGACAAAATCGATCAATCAATTGCTTCTATTACTTCCATATAATTCCAAACAGTATACGCATAATATTTCCGGGAGCGAAACTATTGTTTATGAATCGCTTTTCTGTTCGTGCAGTCCGTCTGCCAGTCTGTAGGTTTGTTACATTTCACTATAAAAAGCGGATACTAACTCTGACTGACTTACCCTTCAACAAGGATGATACAAAATGTTTCTTGTGATCGTTGGATACAGGAGGGCGCGGCTACTTGTTTTCAAAAAATAATGTTTGTGTACTCGGCACCTCCACCAAGAGATTTCCATGCTCGATAACATTGTATTTATGTGTTGTTCTTCAATAATCTGTTGATAAGGTAGCTTCGCTCCCTATTGTGTGTAGGCTATTCATACAAGTGCTATTGTTTTTTCTATTTATAAAAATAATAATTTAATTTTAATTTATTAAAAAAGGTACAACCCCTAAAGCCAGACTGATAACTTAATTCAATTGCCACATGTAGATGGGGATTTGTATCTACAATGGAGAACACGTAGAGATCAGTACCAGGTAACACAAACTTCTAACCTCACCCTGATCGAGTGTGAAATTGATTCCATGCTCGTTGTACTTTAATTATAAACATGTTCCTCTCTTCTCCTTCCAGATCAACATGAGAGTATTTCTACTTATCGCCGCGGTGGCGCAGGTGGCGCTAGCTGGCAGCCAGTTCTCAGTGCGCATGCCCTTCCTGAACCCCGCGGGAGTGACCTACGTCAACGGCCCCTCCCACTCTACCCTCGCCGCCGGCCCCCTTGGTTTCGGAGGTTATGCCGCTGCCACCCACATCGTGCCCCATGACGCCTCCCTCGGTTATGCCCGCTCCGCCCCTCTTGGCTTCGCTGGCCCCGCCCCTGTTGGGTACGCAGCTCAGTACGGACCTGCTCCCCTTGGTGAGTACTCTTCTGTCTATCCCTTCTACTTTCGTCGTTCGTCGAGACATGTAGGCCCTCGTATATCTCTCCCCTCACCCCATTTCCAAAGCTGTTTCTTCAAAAAAGTGTTATTGCCTTCCTGATTTTTTTTTTGTAAAATTTTGATAATACAAGTTACTGGTGATGAATCAAAATTGAACACATTTTTAAAATAACTCTTGATGTTGATCTATTTGTAAAATTAAAATAAAATCTACTTACGCTCCAGGTTGTATTGTCGTCACCTATTGTCATCAACTTGTGTAACTCCGCAGCCCACGGTCCTCTCGCCTACGCCGCCCCCCAAGCCTTCGGCTTCGCCCACGCTAGGGTGCCCGCCGTCGCGGCGGTGCCCACCGTTCACCACGTTCCCCGGCGTCGCCGAAGTGCCCGTCACTCGCGTCCAGGCCAACCACGGCGTCATCCAGAAACTCGTCGATGTTGCTCACCCCGCAACCGCTACCCGCAAGTTCCAGGTTAGTTTTCGTCAATTTACCAACCATTTTGTAAAGAGAATCTTTACCCATTGTAAATAAAACAAATCTGAATAAAACTATTCCATATTTTTTCACCATCAAAAGTCCTATTATAATGAATATTTTGACCACTGAATAAACTCCTTTATCAGGCAATTTAGACCTACTTATTGTTTCTCTTGTATTTGTTTTTTTCGTTGTTTTTCTGTTTCTTTCTGTTCCTGTCAAACATATTTCACTAGTGGAAGAAGGATCTTTTTAAAACGTATTTAAAGCGGACATCATATTATTGAGTAGTAGCACAGAAGGTATTTATTTTACTGAGATACTGTATATTTTCAATACAATGGATAAAATGTAATGACATTGTCATAGTAAGTACAGTTCAATAAGCAATAAAAATGCAATTACCAATACCACAGAAAGACAAGTACAACCAAAACTTTGTGTCAGGTTCGTCGTCCTGCTATCCAGAAGCAGTTCTACGATATCGAGGAACGCGTGGTCGTCCGCAATGCTGGCTCCGCTTTAGTCGAGCTTGAAGAGCCTCTGTCCAAGACCCAGAAGGGCCCCACTGTGATCGCCCGTCAACAGCCCATCCAACAGGTGCTCGCCCCCGTGGCCCCCGTCTTCATTGGCTCCACCCCCTCACCCTTCGGCATCGCCTCCTTCGGGCCTGCCTCTCTTCCCATTGCTCCCGTCCAAACCTTAGCACCCGTTGACAACCAGCAAGTCTTTGCACCCGTTGACAACCAGCAAGCCGTCCTGCAACCCGTTGACAACCAGCAAGCCGCTGCGATTCAGCAACCTGGTTTCATCAGCAACCCCGGCCTTGTACCTTCCAATGGACCAGTCCAACAAGACAACTTCGACGATGATTCCGTCGTCGTGGAGAACACCGACTTCGCCGCACGCTCCAGGTCTTCTGCCTCCCCCAACCAACAACGATTCCAACAACAACAGCAACAGATCTCATCCCAACAACAAGAACTTCTAGCTAGACAACAACAACTGAACAGTGAGATCCGACAGGAGATGGAATTCGAGTCTCGTCAACAACAGCAACAACAGTTCCAGGCACGTCAACAGCAATTCCAGGGACAAGAACAACAATTCCAGGGCCAACAGCAACAACAACAATTCCAGGGACGTCAGCTGCAACAACAACAACAATTCCAGGGCCAACAGCAACAACAACAATTCCAGGGACGTCAGCTGCAGCAACAACAATTCCAGGGACAGCAGCAACAGGAACAAAACGTAAGTACCTTGAATAACTACTCTACATGTAAATATAACCAACTTTAGTGTTACCTTGAATTGAAGCTCGATTCACTCTTACCGATTTTGAAAGTTAAAGGAAAATGACTGAAAGTTGGTTGAATGAAAGAGGAACTTGAATAAAAAATGATAAACAAAAATTTGCTTTCATATTCAAATTTTGGGCCAATAACAAAAGTGAAGTTCTAGGTGCAATATTTAATTGTGCGCTATGATTTTTTTAAATGTATATACACACCTTTGTCTCCGCTGCAAATATATGGCAAATAATTTTCTGAAATAATGTACGATGTGCGATTTTTTGTCACATGGTCGAAAAAACCACCACCATTTAAAACATTTAAAATTATAAACGTGTAGGCCTACACCATATGTGGTTTACCGATGTTTTCATTTACCATTATAACCAATGAATTGTTTAAACAAAATGAATGGATAAGTCTTCTTATAGTCCGTGCAATTCATACATTATTTTACCTTTTCTTAATCTAACATCTACAATTGTAGACAAGTCATACCACCTTACCAGCCATATGTGAATTGCCGCATCTAAAAATCTTACCTAACCTTTCAATCACTAATCTCCCATATTTATGCAATGCATCCTGACGATCAAGTTTATAAATTAGGTTAGTTGTTATCTTAATGCATGTTTTATCAGCTACCTTCCTTCCATCCAATAACTAACTTTCTAACGGTGTCACAATCTCACACTCGATTACTTTTCAACAGCAGTTCTTCTCACAATTCCAACCACAGATGGACTCTCAATACCAACTACTTCAGCAATTCATTCCTCGTCAAGCTGATCAACTAAACGTAATTATTATTGATAAAAAACACATGCAACAAATTAGAAATGTTTATAAATAAAATGTTTAACGTTGATTGCGATCAGTAACGTAATTTATTTACAAGAATTTAAGAAACGTGGTCAGCACATGAAACATGAAAGTGTAGTCAATAAACAGACAAGAGAAATGGTAGACTACGGGTTCGATTCCTCATACCTACATTCCTGAATAGCATACGGACATGATTTAATTAGTATTCTTTGTAATGTCGTCGTTGAAGATTTCTTGCTCGAGATGAGCTGTCATCAACTAACAAAATGACAAATGTGAATGTTATTTCATTTAATAAAAGGTCCATAACTTTGCATCCACAGTGAGTGGAGTTTATAATATGTAACGCCGAATACTTCCGCAGAGTGAGTAAGTAGTGACAAGGAATATCTTTGTTATTGAAACATTCCGATTGAAGTATTTTTAATATCTCTCGATTTCATTGATCGGGAAATACTCCCGTAAGTGTAATTGTTATGGAAATCAATCCAAACAAAATCCGATTTCCAATTGAAATTTTTGAAGACCCGGGTTCGATAACCGGCTGAGATAGATTTTTGATTTCCATAATAAAGAATGAATTGATTTTAGAAATGTTCACTTACCTATGTAGTTACTTGTGGGCTGATACCTGTTGTCACTTTGGTACAAAACCAAACGTAAGTTACTGGCGCTTATAAACATGTTGTTTTCTTATAGTTTGCTCGCGCCCGCGGCCCCGTGCGACAGAACCCCAGCCCCAGGTTCCAGCCCCAGCCCCAACCCCAACCCGAAATCCGCTCCAACGGTGCCCCCTTCGACCTGGTCCCCCGTACTCTCGAGGGTCCCTCCATCGTTCCCTCCGTCAGGAACCTGAGCCCTGAAGTCAACCAGGCCAACCAACAGAGGCTGATCCAGCTCCTCACTGCCCAAGGTAAGCACACTCTGGATGTCATATTAGGGCTATAGTTTATTCAACTGAATTTCTTATCGTACCGCTATTTGTGGAAATTGTTTTATTCGTTTCGTATGATTAATATTTCCTCCATTTTTATAACTCAACAATGTTTTAAATTGTTAGAGTGGAGTACAATACTGTCTTTAACCTAATGAACATATTAATATAACGTGTAGTAAAATTATTTAAATAAATAATTTATACAATACATCAAATACAAGTTAGTATAAGTACATGCTTTTTTGTTTGCATAATTTGCTTCTTAATTATTTTATTTCTGTTTAGTGTTTATTGTATTAACTAACAATATTTCAACAAAATGGTTACGATATGTCCATGTTCTCTATCAGTTTAATTAGCTGAATATGGCCAATCATTAATCAATAAAATGATATGTACAATACAACTACAATTCCGAACAACAGTCTCTCGTACTTTTCTTGAGAACTCTAATGAGGTTTAGTTAAACTATATGCAGCAGAACAACATTGAATTTAAAAGTCGCCTACGGATATTATGATCTAGTGAAACGTTGTCAGAATTAATTAGCTATTTAAGGTCAAGAACGCGACCGGTTATATAATCAAATGCCAACCATTCTAGAAGTCACTGACACTATAAACAACATATTGACGTAAAAAAAAAAACGGTTGTTATATAAGTAACACTCGAAATTATTAAAGTCTATAGTGGTGTATTTATTGCAAAGCCAATGGACATATACAAAATACTTACATTTGGCATACAAAGATAGATATAAACTTAATATAACAAAAAATAGTATTTAAAAAATACAATGTTAACATTAATTAATATTTTTACTTTTTAGTAAGTTAATGAATCAAGTGAAGGAAAAATGAGGATAATTTAAACGAAGTGTGAGGATAAGATATTAAATTGTAAATTGATCATCAAGAAACTCTTTTAAAGAGTAGTAAGCTATTTCTATCGAGGCACCGTGTTTTTTTTAGACTACCTTTCAGGCTATGATAATATGTGGGGCCTATTCGATTGCGATAAGAAACAAAATATTAAATATAGAGATCCTAGTATTAAAATGTCGATTAAGGATCCAATACTATTTCCATTTCAAATTCGGTTTCTTCCCCGGTGAACAAACTAAAAATTGTTTTCCTAACGAGGGATTCCCCTAAAGCTCCGGCATCTTTGTTCTCCCACCAGGTGGAGTGACCGAGATCGGTCAGAGCCGCTCCGGCCCCGCTGGCTCCCCGGTCGGCGATGTCTCCGTGAGGGCTGCGTCCTGTCATTTGTTTGGGTTCCCCTAAGCTCCGCCATCTTTGTTCTCCCACCAGGTGGAGTGACCGAGATCGGTCAGAGCCGCTCCGGCCCCGCTGGCTCCCCGGTCGGCGATGTCTCCGTGAGGGCTCGCGTCCTGTCCGCCACCCCCGCCCCTCCCCAGTCTGAGCCCGCGGGAGAGCGAGTGTCCACCCGCCGCGTGGTCGTCTCCAGGCCCATTGAGACCCTGCAGGAGTTCGACGTCATCGAGCCAGCCACCAAGGTAACGTAACCATAAATCAATTAAAAAATATTATTAATATAAAAATAAAAATAATTATAATTATAATAAATAAAATAAAAAAAAAATAATAATAAATATCAATAAACTAATAAGTCACGTGGGCTACACATTTAAAAAGGCGAATCGAATAACTTATAAACACTGCTGTAAAAGGTGAGGTAAAACTACATTATTTTTATTTTTTCGACTTTTATTTGAATGCGATTCAGCGTGTGCGTGTACAATATGCATTTACAAATAAAATAATAATCACACTATTTACTTAATTATCTATTCTAATGAGGAAAAAGATGTGATGATTGTGTTGTTGCTCAATTGAGAGCCCGCGAGCCGCCACTGATTTGAAATGTGTATCTTATGATGCGGTATAATTGAATATTTAAACGGACAGTTTTCGTGAGAATTCATGGACAAGTTTTTGTTACCAACTAGCCCAGCAAAATGAAAGTATATGCCCCGCTGCCGATTACATAAAGTTCATTCCTCTCTATAGTTATATAACACTATCTTAAGGCTATAATTACGTTATTTACACTCACAGAGAAAGTAGAATCTTGAACAACTTATTTCACGGCTGTTAAAATTCTAATGTCAATGTCACTACTAGCTGCTAGCTATTCCGCGTTCACGCTTATTCGATCATTACACTTTTTATGACCCACACGTACATTGAACAAGGTACTCACAAACAACTTCAAGTACGCCGGTTCAATAAACTTACCTCCGGCAATTAAGTTAAGGTTAGTGTTGGTATAAATACCGACCTAGAAACACGTCAAACTGACGAGTAAATAATGAGATATTACTTGAACGGTATGTACGAGGATGTGGATCACAGGCAATATACAATATAGACAATCAGATGTTTAAGACTCTTTCTACATCACCACATCATCTATGCATGATGATACCAACTGTTATATAATATTATACTTATTTGGGTTCGATGGAATAACAATAATGTAAAGATAGTTCTTCTGAAGAACAGTTGCAGAAAGCTTTACAAAAAGGAAATGGCGTAAAAAGTAATATTTTTAGGAAATATATTAGAATAACGAATACGATTTGCAAATATATTTTTTTCAAAGAAGTGGAAATGGGAAATTAATGTTGAAATAGTATAGATACGATGTAAGTCAGTTGTTCAGGATTAATATTATATTATTCGGGAAGGAATTAAGTCTGGAGGAATAGACAAAAAGGTGTATAGATAGCTCAGTCATGTATAAAATATATAAGTATTTTTAACCATCTAAATCAAAATATTAATTCTACATTCCAGGTCATAGTTAGCAACTGGTTGTAATGAATAGAAAACATCACATTTATCATGTATAATAGCGTTATCAAGATGCTAAATTTGCGCTGGTTTTAATGTATTGTTTAACGTGTGTTGCACAGGTTGAGCGCGTGGCTGTGAACCACCCCACAGTGTACAAGACCCTGCACCACGACATTGCCCGCGTCCCCACCTCTGTGCCCGTCTACGGCAAGGCCCTAGCGCACACCTACGCGCACGCCGCTGTGCCCTACGGTCTCTACCACCACTAAGAGGCTTAGCCACTGCTAGCTGTAGCCGTCACTTAAACCCTCCACCACGCCTAGCCACTGTTAGCTATAGACGTTACTAAGAACCTTCACCACGCCTAGCCACTGCTAGCTGTTACCATCTTAGACTTTACCAACCCCTCTAAGACTACTTACATGTCTAGCCACTGCTAGCTATAAACCATCTTAGACTTTACCAACCCTTCTAAGACTACTTCCATGTCTAGCCGCTGCTAGCTTTGACCATCTAGCATTTGACCTCACTCAGGCTTATTCCATGTAGCCACTACCATCACTGTAAAGCTCTTATTCAGAGCATTAACCAACCCCACTAAGGCTACAATCATGTCTTACAAATGCATGACACACTAAGGTTCTTATTGCTTAGCCTTTTACAAAATTCACTAACGTCACTCTCATGTCTTGCCAAATGCATGATACAAAAGCTCTTAATTTGTTAGCCTTTACCAAACTCGTTAAGACCATTTCAATGGCATTCCAATTAAATGAGACTAAGGCACTAATTCTTAGCCTTTACCAAACTCTCTTTGGCCATTTCAATGTCATTCCAATAATTGCATGACACTAAGGCTCCAATTATATCCTTTATCAAACTCACTAAGGCCACTTCCATTTCATCTAAGGAAGGCTGTAAGATCTGTTCGGCTTTCTTTACCAACCCCACTAAGGCTGTTCTTCAGAGACCTACCTACCAAATTATTTCAATATGGAAGCGATATGTACAACTTCTACGTCTAGCCACTAAAATTACACGAAGTCTGTAACCAAGTAGGCCTCTTCCAGACACACTAAGTGGCTCTTCAAATCTAGCCACAACCAATAACCTAAAGCTAGAAAACGATATCCCAATCCATACGATCCTTTCAGCTTCTAGTAATATTGTTTTATTAGACAGCTAATATGAATATACGATTTCGACACCTTCTAAAATGAAAAGTACCCTCTTCACAAAATGACCGCGATTCCGCTCGCCCTAGAAGAAAGTAATAATTCGAGAACGTATTCGAATAGTTCGACTTTGATAACAGTTTGCAATGATAGCAATACTGAACAAAACACCAACTAATGCCCACTGGTTAAGTATCAAGTTAATATAAGTATATTCCACACACTTGTTGGTACAATGCTTAAAACACACTTGTGAGTGGAATGTTATGCACCGTTTCGGTTAATGCAAGTCTCGATAACATGTATTTACAAATCTTTTAAGTTTTTGAATTAATTACTTAGTTATTAGCAACGAAGTTTTAACGGTGATACCTTAATTAAAGAAATAAAACAAAATGTTTTAATTTTAATAAAATTAATGTTACAATAATACAATAAAAATTATGATTGATTTGTACCAATCCTCTCTCTTCTCTAACAATACACACATTTTTCAAATGTGTTCTTGAATTGAATTGAGTTGATTGTTCATCCATCGTGCTTCCTAACGTTGTGACTCGAAAAACTAATAGTTTCTCCTTTCAATTATGATACAATAAAATATATTCTTATCAGTTTTGCTATAGAGAAAATTGACACATTTTTTTGCTTTTAATCAACATTTTTATATGACGTGTAGTGTTTTCACGAAAAGTTATATTTGATCTTTGAAACACCTTAAAACGAAACTGTCGAACACTATATTACATTTTGATTACTGGACAAAATTTGCTTTATGTCTATATCTTCTTCTTTTTCTTTTTCTTCTTCTTTTTCTGTGTACTTCCCCGTTCTTATATAAGTATATCTTCAGCATTCTCAACAAGGGAAAAAATTAATAAAAATCAAAATTGAAGACGAAACAAAATTCAATACTGGGCAAAATAAAATAAAGTATGAATGCTAGTCTAATGTACGTTCAATGTCATACTTGACTTCTGGTTTAACAAGTACTATTGTTAAAAGACGCGTTTTTTTGGAGTTATATAAATAATTGTATATTTTTAACATATTATAATTACGCGAGGTGCTCATAATTTTTGCCCTGCTCCAACTTTCATTTTGTAAGAGAACGACACATACAAAATATATTTTATGTTGAAAAAGAATTAATAACATAACACAGACCATTAAAAGTAAGACTATAGACAACTCTTCATCGTTACAATCTTATTTTACTTTCAATAGAAACTTTTTCTTAATACAAAGCAAGACTTAATATTGCTAAATAAATTCTCACAGATTAAAATCAACATACGACTTGAGGAACATTAAATGTGATCAATACTTCTATCAGATGTTGACACCAGCAAATGATTGAAAACACGTTTAATCGAGTAATGCTTATTAAATATTAATAATACATCAAGTTTGTATCAAATTACCATTACATGATGGAGTCTTGTCATATCTTTATTAGTGTGCTGCTGACGACTGAATTCGAAAATACAATTAGTTCAACCTTATTTTTTTAATAAAAACAAGTAAAGCTAAATTTACATTACTCACTATTACTTTCATATAGTAACAAAATTAATGTAAATGACGTTTTTTTTCTAAATTGAATAGTTAATTTTTAGAAAATAAATATAATGGACGCATCAAACTCATGTTAATATAATTATTGTGACTCTTGTTTTTGTATTATTTTTTAACCAGACTATTTCCAGGAACTATACTAGGGACCTATGAACTATTGTTAGAGACAAATTTTCGACAAGTTAATCAAAATATATTTTCGAAGTGTTCCATAGTTTAAACGGTTTCTTGGAATACCCATTCAGTATAGATTAACTCTCCTTAGCAAAACTGACTCTTTGTTATAAATAAATTTGGAACATGATGGCATCACCGTCTACGTTTATTAAGTGATAGTTATTTACCAAAATATAAACACTTAATTCATTAATAATTATAATTTATTAAACACGACGAAATCATTCTCAAAAAGTGTAAAGTAACGTGCTAGTTTTACAAAAATAAACGATAAATTATTCTGAAAACCGACAGCAATGCAACTCCACAGAAAACACCACACATTGTTATCTTAAAATACCAACAAACACACACAGACATTATTTATTAGAATATACGGAATATTAATTTGATACTTCACCTACTACGACTGTGTTCATTGAAATACCTTTTAATCAATGTACCGTATTATTGTAAAGATATATTTATGATAATGAAAATATGCTTAGAATGTCAATCTAATATGCATATCATTTTAAGAATGAATGTTTGTTTTGAATGTAATTTGTAAATTAGTCAGATATGTATTTAGAATTGAAAAATAAACTTGTTCTGTAAATATATCGTTTAGATTCTATTATTCTTCCTTCAATCCTGTGTATAATTCCCCTCCAAGTGATATTTTCAAATTTGTTTATATCCACGAAACTCCGTATGGTGTGTACTACTACAGATTACATACATAAAGATAAAAAAGTTTAGTCAACAATGGATCTTGCGATGCCTATTAAATCTATATTTAATTATTTCTCATTTAATAGCATTGGAAATCACATAAACATCTTTCAACATTGAACTCTGCTTCAAAACTTATTGTATATCCAATGTGTTAATATAATATAAACATAAATCTTGACTTTATGTCAATATAATTGTTTCAAATTTAACTAACAATTAATTTTTCGATTGTTAGTTCTAAATATATTGGCAAAACCAAAACCCGTAAGTGTGAAATAACATACATTTTCTCGACAAGATGATTTTAATTTCCTGACATCTCTCCACTTACATTATTATTTTAAAACAAAGTAGAGGAATTAAATACGAAATTTGATTGTAGTTTGAAAGCAAAATAATAATTTGTACAAGTATTTAATTAAATACAATGAAATATAATTAAATCTTAATCAACTAAATGCCCTAAAAATTATTTACAAATTATTTTGCTACAACAGTATTTTATTTTCAAAATAGTGAGATATCCGGAAAGAAGCTTTACAAAGAATATAATACTTTTAACAATATTTGCTTATATTTATTTGTAGCCAAATGTAGACTTGATGAGTATTTAATTAGGCGTATTGAAATTTGTGTGTTGGGATAGAAAAGTCTGCAAAGATTTCGATGAGATACTCTCAATGACACTCTACTAAAGGTTACTTAATGTAGTAGTATGTTGTTAGCAGTTGTAGTTGTAGTAGTTTGATATCTTCAATAAACTGACGTGAACCAGAAATTGCATACACATTTAAAAGAAAGGTTGACCATTTTCTAACGTTTCTCTGAAACAATAGAACTTATTGCTAACTTAATACAAGTCCCGAGCTTCTTGGGTAATAGCCTTCTTTGGGATAACACTATTGCTTTGAAAATAATATTTATAATCATAAAATTAAAAAGTTAAAAGAAAAGAATTTGATCACGTTTTATCACTATACAAACCATTTAGAAGTTTGGTTAACTCCAACGATATTAAGATAATGGTATCTCATAATCAAATGTAATTAATATTATAAAAGTGTTTTCTGAAATCGCTTATCAATGTAAATAAAATATAAACGTGTCATTTTTTGTTGTTTTGGAGCAGTTTAAAATAGTCGTGTAGTTACTAATATATAGCTGGGTATGTGTTGATTGAATATTGTATCGGGTAAGCAACCATGTTTTGGAAAATGTCCGTGTGAGTCATTAAGCCCACATGTCTTGCCAAAGAGTTGTGCAATGTGATCCCAAATTCTGCTGCATTTAGTTGGAAGCTTAAATATAATAAATCTTATGAGATCTAGTTTAGCTTTCTGGTTCAATGTCACTTAGTTCGCGTCGACACGTCTGATGCAGACTGGTTATTTTAATTAAAATCAAATGCTAATTAAATGTGGTTTACTGTTTAGGTAAAGTTTGAGAAACAATTATTAAAACCGGTTGACACTGGTTGTGGTTCCTTATTGTGTTTGATATCGCACTTGGAAATTTACAGTTTTATTTTTGAATTTTAATCATTACCATCCGTGCGTACATAAAGTTAGGAAAAAAATGAAATAGATTTCTTTGATAAATTTTCAATAGTTTACTATACCAGTTTTCAATGCCATGCAGCACTTTCTTTAACACATATTATTTTTTTTTATTGGTAACACTCTTTTGGTACCGACTCAATGACGCTTTATTTTATTTCCTGACTGGTTCAGACACCCAAAATATGTGCAATTAATTTTGTTGTTTGATATTCTTGTCCTCAGCTCATGGCCAATATATAAATTTAAACTTCGATTGTCATAAAAATAAAGCTATCATACAATTAGTGAAAAATCTTGTTTATGCTCAAACGATTTGAAGGTGACAAAATTAGTTGTGAATATTGAAGGTTAGTTGATGGGTTTATTATCATTATAAGGAAAAAAAGTGGCAACGGTTTTTATTTTGCTATCGGTTTTTAAATTATTTGCGGTACATCATTATAATGGCGGTACTATTCAAGACGATAACAGGATGGCAAAGAAAGATAAAATCAAATGTAGCCCAAATACTTCTTTGAGGGATTCGATACAAAGTATTTGTGTACATATTATAATATACGATTATTTATATGAAGATTAAATTTGTCCTTGAAAATTTATGTTAACACAGACTGATAAGATGGCGGTGGGAATAGTATTTATTCGTTGATAAATAATACTTCACAAGTTGATTATTCTCCAAATGAAAGTTAGAGCTACCATGTTTTTTCTCAAAACAATAATTTACCACACAACAATTCTCTACATCGGAATTCAAACAAAGTCCACTAAGTTAAAAAGTTACAAAACGTTAAGCACATCTTCAGGACCAGGCCTTGCCAAATATATACTATTATTTGTCTTTTTAATTGTGAACATGCAATTTTCTTGTTTGCATTTCAATATTTAATGGTGCTCAAACAAAGTGTCGTAAGACATGACATAGCACTAACAAAGTAATAATTTAGACAAAAATGAACTCTCATTGTAGAAACCAAAAAAATAATTATTGTCTATATGGCGACATAAATAACTAAACGGGAAAAAACAGATAACAAATAATATGTTTTGTTGGTTTTGTTATACCTGATTCGAATAGATAGCTCGCTAGTTTCACCAAAGACTGTTTTAACAACTCAAGTTCAACCCACGTTTCCTATTGGTCAAGCGATGATGACATACTACACCAGATTGAGTATCGCATGAAGAACACACGCGCAGAACCTGAACGCTCTGGTATTGTTGATTCTAGACAGCACAGAGCAAAAAACAACCGTTATGATAAAACAGGAGACGCCCAGGCCACTAATAAAACATTTACCTACTCCACAGACCTGATGTGCGACATTTCGGAACATTTACATATTATTATGTTCAGATTGTAAAGTTAACCTTAAATAACACATTTCAAGATCACGACATGTTAAATAATATAGGACATGCAATCGATGTTCTCTGGTTACATGACACCAAGGAGAATAATTGGGCCAATTATGGGTATAAACTCTTGGATCGATGGCGTTACAATAAAAATAAGAAAACATATGAAATTGAAACTATATGAATGCTTGACATTTATCACGGATAATATAATTTTGTAATAGGATGTCATTATTTAGCTGTTCAACATAGTCCATAATTTTAGTCCACTATCAATCCGAATGGTAATTATTACCACCCTCCTACAAATTACTGTTATCACAGCTGTTACTTGAATTCAGTGCATATCTCTTTTACTTAAATACACACAATTGATATGCAGTTTACAAAGTATAATATATTGTTTGTGCATATTATTAGTCACCATGAAAATCTTGTCCATAAAAATTCTCATTTAATAATGAATTAAACCTCGATGGTCAAATTAATACGATGAAATTTGCAGTATTGAATTTTGAGCTTGGCCTAAAAGGGACCGGTTTGTTTCGAGTGACAAGTTTTCCTTGCGATTGGAAGAAGGTGGCCGCCTCATGTAGGTGTGTCTTGAGTTTATCTGCATAGAAGATCGCAGTTGCTCTGGATCTTACTGGAGAGTTTCGTAACAGTGTAGAATCGTGCAAGATGAATCAGCTAAACGAACACGTACGCGTGCACGGCTTTGCTTCACTCACGAACAAGAGCTCGATTAGGTTCTGAGGATTATATTATCATTTAAAAAAACTGATTTACAAAGGAGAGCAATACCGACAGTGTTGGCTCTGATTCGGGAGGTCCCGGGTTCAAATCCCGTCGAGACCGGCAATCCTGACTGAAAGTTTTTTTCCGAGGTTTTCCTCAGTCGTTAATGCGAATGCAAAGGATGGAGTCCTCTTACACAGCCCTCGAACATCTCTTCACAAATTGTCCTACCCGCAACATATACCTATAGTTAGATACCTGAAGAGGGGCAGGAATTGCACCCTGGGTAGGCTTCCCATGAAAAATCAAATTAATAAATACATACATTATAAAATAACAAGCACGGATACGGGTGTACGGGTGTAACCACAATAGGAAGCGAAGTTACTTTATCAACAGTTTGTCGAAAAAGGATTCACAAATAAACTCTAATCATGAGTTTGTCTTCTTTGGTGAAGGTGCCGGGTTCGAGAGTACTCCACTTTTGATTGAGGACTTAATTTTGTCCAAGCTCATCCAACAATTACAAAATGAAACCATTTTGATAAAATGCTGAAGTTTAAAACGAATGGTGAAACAATAGACCATATATTAGATTTGTCATTTGCTATAAAATTTTAATTTAGGTTCTATAAATGTTAAAAGGAATTTTTAACAATATGGGTTTTTAATAACCCGCAAGTAATTATAGTAAGGTAATTGTTTTAATAGAAAATGAAACAAAACAATGATTTTCTAAATTTGATTTCAGATTGCCGACACATTGGATGATTTCTTGATTGAATGTTATTACTACAATTTTAATCAGAAGAAATAAACTGGGCTCGTCCGGGATTTGAACCCGGGACCTCTCGCACCCAAAGCGAGAATCATACCCCTAGACCAACGAGCCGATGTGTACGTTAGCCGAATGATGCGCCTGTTATCTCTAGACAGGTAAAGTAATCACAAGAATGTGTGCGTATACAAGGCCACGCATGTTGGCCAATCTGTTATTTATAACACAATTTAGTGTTCAGCGGTTGGTATAGTGATGGGTCTGATGAGTAATCAGGACTATGTAATTGTATAGGATAATTAATGTGATTGCAAGATACAAGAACAAGACGCCTCATCAAAATGTGAGTTTAGGTTTCAATCTCATTATGTCTTTATTTCCATCAGAAATCCATTTGACACGATGTGAAAAACGTTCAAGCCGGTCTAACCTCAAAAGTCAATGTCGATAAGGACAATATTGCATAATAATTTACGGGAAAATGACCCTCATTACACTAGTACAGCCAAACGTGGCCAAGCGTATAAGCTTAGACACAAGCAAGTATTTTGCATCTTTATTGGATGGTTTCCAACGACAAAAGGAAGAAACTCACCTTTTGTGTAATTGTACTGATCATATACATAATTTAGATAATTTATTTCTTGGTCATTGTATATAATTTTAGGTCTTATTGCAGGAGGATCTCAACATAAACTACATTGGAAAATTTTGTTTCCGCCATGGTTTTATATTCGTATTTGGTTAAAGTATTTATGTGCTTTTCAGTGCAATTTTAAGTAGACCTACTAAACATTTAAATTTATAATTAGTTCATAAATACTTTTTAGTGTCTAGTAGTTATTTAATATTATGTCTCCAATATCCACATCACACGTATGGAACTTGCTCTGTTTTTCGTTGATTGCAAGTAAAATAAACTTCGTATCGGGTTAAAAAGACAATTAATAATTTTCTTTCATTCGTTACAAATCAAAACAGTACATTATCGTGTTGGATTAAATTCTGATGCTAAAAATAAAACAATTAATAATGTGAAATATCTATGAATGATTGGGGATGGATTATTACAAAAATTACTGACAAATATTACAAATAAAATAAAAGGCTCCAGTTGAATGTTCGAAATAAAACTACTATGGATATTATTCACTTCACGTTTGCTAGAGTTTCTACGGTTTAAAAAAAAAACATTTAAAAGGAATGTTCAAATATAGAGTAGACTGGTTTACGTTAATCGTATGATTTAAGTAACTGAAATTATATTTGGCGGTGGACCAAAATGCAAAAAAAGTTAACTTTAATTTGCATATCTTGATAACTCAAGCATGGCTGCTACTTCAGGCGCAAGGGTCTCGCTTTTAATTACGCCATTCACGAAATTTTTATGTGTTTCACAATCTGATTGCCAAAAATTGGGCTCGTCCGGGATTTGAACCCGGGACCTCTCGCACCCTAAGCGAGAATCATACCCCTAGACCAACGAGCCGATGTTTGTTGAGATAGTATTTAATGTTCACACACTGATTTCTAAAATCTCACTTGATAAAAGTAGGTTACGTAGTCAATCGCGTTCCGCCGGTGAAAGGAGAGAGGAGAGAGACAACTGATAGCAGACAGTTGCTCTCTCTAGCAGTGATGTTAGGTACCATTCATGAGCCTCGTAGTTCACAGGAAACACTATAGAGTTCATGCTATCTCTTTTATTGAACAAACGTAATGAACCAGCCTAAATTTTAAACGACATAGTTTATTTTTATAATTATCGCGGTTATTTTAATTGTTGATAATGATTATATTAATTGTAGTTAAACTCATCGGTCGTGGAAACATAAGACTACTTAACTAATAAAACCACTTAAAACATTACCAAGAAACATGTATTTATTTACATATTAATGCATTCATTTTTATCAATATTAACATAAGCATATCATTATAAATCAAAGCAACGGAAAGAGCATCTGCCTATACTGTCTAGTACTTTTGTACATGTATGTTTGTTACTCAATGTTTGTAACTCAATATTATCACAAAAACGTTGTTTCATGTTTGTCAGGGTTGGAGCTGCTACCGACTCCATATCGATAAATTCGGGTAGATAAAATCATTTGCATACTAACGTATTAGAGGGTAGCTCATTTCCATATCAACTTAGGGATAGCTCATTTGCATACTAACGTATTAGAGGGTAGCTCATTTCCATATCAACTGGATAGCTCATTTGCATACTAACGTATTAGAGGGTAGCTCATTTCCATATCAACTTAGTGATTATTCTTCCGCATTTCAACCGTTTGATTGAATATTAATATTGATTAATAATAATCAATCACCAATGAGTATATGGACCTAGAGACCGAGTTACAGGTGAGTAGATGCCTTCAGGTGATAGAATCTGGGAGAAGCTTGTTCCGCGAGGGAATAGGCAGTCAGGCGTACTGTGTAGGAGTAGATAATTGGTCTTCACAGTGACAGGTGAAAGGAGCCGAATTCACAACCCCGCCATCCGTCTCGAATTTTAGCTAGCGAAGTCTTGCAGTGGACCTCCAAAATGCCAGGTCGACGAGACACATTAGTGTGCATGGGCAAACATCAAGTTAAATACCCAATCTAAACTCAGTTCTTGGTACAGTGATGTGTCGCAGTAACAACAAAACTAGTCTGGTCCAGATAGGGGGGTAACTTGGCTTCAGGCCAGAAGGTCCTAAGTCCACTGTTTAAAAGCATTGAGAGAAAATATCAAGTTGCACAGCACAGAGTAGATAGTCGTTGGATTCGAAGAAAACTAGATACGTCACAAGAGTGGGGGTAAAAACAGTGAGAAGTTGCAGCGCCATGCGCTTGCAACAAGACAGTTGGGTTGAAGCAAGTTAGAGTTGTAGGTGGGTTGTGAGTAGGTGTGGTGGCCTATCGGGCGTGTGGACAGTTCCTAAGTAGGGGGCAACCAGGCCTGTCATATAAGCAGGATGGAGTCGGTAGCATAATTTTAGGGGGCACTTATGAAAGACGGCAACATAAGTTGTTTACGTTGTGAAGGTATAATGAAGTTTCTTGATGTATAATGAGTGAAATATCAATTTTTATTGTGTAAACATAATACGTGGGCTAATCTTAAAGAGCAAGTGTGAAGAGTGTGTCAAATCTAACAAATGTAATTAATCGTAAGAAAAACAGTAAAGTTAGAGGTACTGAAGAAAATTCAATCATCTGTAATCAATCGTTCATCAACGCGTCAACCGCGAGTGGGACTATTGTCCAAAGTACGTAACGTCGTGATACCGCGAGTGGGGCCAGTTGCCTAATCGTGCGATAACCATCCGAGCTACCGCGAAGACAGCGAGTTCATCCGATACATCGTGTTTAGAAGCAAAGCTAAACAGACAAGAATCTTAATTACCAATAAACAATCATAATATCATCCGTTACATCGTGTTTAGAAGCAAAGCTAAACAGACAAGAATCCCACAGCGAACTTCAATTAGGAGTCGAGGATTACGACAGTGACAGGAAGATCAACATCAAGGACAACGCGTCGATAAATAGTGCGCCATAATTACAAGTTACGTGTGAATAATGATGCATATCATTATGATGGGCAATTAGTGAAAGTTAATAAACCAACAATAAAAATCAACGAACGAAAAGTACAGCGACAATAAACATTGGATAAGAGCTACATAAGGATAAGTACATGTCTCTGACATAACAAGTAATCTTACCAATTCTGTCAAAAACCTCTAATTTTAGTAATAGTACATAAGTTAGGACAAAGAGCTCTTAGGTAGGAAACCAGCCATGTTTTAATGTATCACCATAACCAAACGCAAAATATTACTTTGAGGTTTCAAACGCAAACAACATATTATCATTTTAAATAGCAACCTTACAATATCCCACAGTAGCTACCATTAGCCTGTAGGTATAGATGCTGACAAGGAGCCTAGCCGTCGGCAGTGACAACGGGAGGACTGAGATACAGCAGAGAAAGAGGTAAATAAAGGTGATAAAGGATCTTACAAACCTTGTTTATGTAAATATTCCTGATGACCTAATTGTCGGTTAGATAATTAATTAAGAGAATTAATTACAGTATAAATGAAGCTTAGGGCTCCTGGTGAAACGATTGAGCTAGTTAAAATATTTTATGTAAATTTGTGCAGCGAGTACCAAAGCCGGGCACAGCAGGGCTCGACTGTTACAATGTGGCTAACCCAAAGTGTGGGGCAGGTTAGTACCGCGACCCGAGATTAAGCGAAAATTCTAACATTAAAGTTGATAGGAAAAAGAAACGATCAAATACAAGAGGAGATCAAATCCAAGAGGACAAAAGAGAAATAAACATGCTACAATTAATGAGGTTTATCAAACAGGAAAACAAACAGGCTAGAGAACAGTCTGAAAAAGATAGGAAGGAAAACAAACAGGCTAGAGAACAGTTAGAAAAAAGTGTAAGGGAAATAACAGCTGTAATCAGACAGGAATTTAGAAGGGGAAGAGTGGAAAAACAGGAGTTAGGAGATAAGGAAGTAATGAGGGAGGTCGATAATGAGGAGAGTAAGGAAAATCATGATAGGGACGATATGATAGAGGAGGAAGAGTTAATTGATAGTGCAGTGTTTATCGAGAATGATAACTTAAACAGTGAAGAGATGGAGGTAGAGTGTGCTGAGAGCAATGGAAGCTTAGTAGAGCAGAGAGTTAATGTTGATAAGAATGATAAGAATGTGAATGAGGAAGAAAAAAAAGAGTTCTTCGAATGTGTAGAGAGTTTCGAGGTCGCGTTGATAAGGAACGATAGTGATGAGTTCAGGGATGAACAGTTTGATCAGCTAGTTGTGAGCTCGCGTATTCAAATGGGAAAGGGTAATGAGCTCCCTCTGAGCGTAGTGAGGATTGAAGCTATAGAGAAAGTGGTATGGAGTTTGAATATGGGGTTACCTCTCTTTGTGCTGCTCTTATATTACTTCTATACAAAGATAGTGGAGTTAAAAATGATAAGATTTGGGTTAAAGAGTAAGAGGTGGAAGATAGTAATGCATGAGGTGACTGAAATGTTTGAAAGTAAACGTGTCACAATGAGTAGGTGGAAGAAAAAGGCTAGACTGGAGGGGAGTATTATGGTTAAGTTTAAAACGAGGCATCTAGGACAGAAGCATGGGACGTCTAAAGGGCGCATGAAAAATGAATGGAAGGACAAAAGAGAGAAAACGAAAGTGAAAATGAAGTGTCTATTGTAAACAGTCAACAATGAAAAAAGAATAACTGTCAGTGAGTTTTGAATTGTTAGAATTAAGATGTGTAAATAAGGACTAGACGTGCAAGCTGGTATTTAATAAATGCAAATAGAAGTGTTTGTAATTGTACTTTAATTGATGAACACGATGATATGTAATTAGGCAAAGGTTAAATAGCAAGTGTATGATTTTGAAGTTGAGTGATTTGGCGGGTTAGAAGCTATTGATTGGGGCAATGTCCAGAAGAGAGAGGATAGGTCTGCATTACTGAAGAGGAAAGATTTTTTTGATAAGAGATCATGAGACATGAGGATATGATAGAGAGCTGAGTTACTATCAATGATGTAAAATGCCATTGGTAATGAGATGAGAGATAGTGTCGAAAATGGGATAATAGGTTAAATGCCTCGTCAAGTAGGAAGCTGCGTTATTATCAACGAAGTAACATGCCGGTGATAATAATAGCAAATGAGATAGAAAATGAGATAGGCTAGTAAAAGGTTCAATGCCTTATCGAGAAATATGGTAAAAGATGTTAGGGAGTGTGGTGATATAATGTGCTAATGCATGCGTCGGATATATAAAATCTTTCAAAGTAGGTAGCGATTTGTTTTATCTAGGAGGGGGTTGTTCAATTTGTAGTTTTTTAATTCAATTACTCGGGTAATTAATCAACAAGGGAGATTTAGCAAAGAGTCTAGTGACAGGTGATCAAAGTGTAAGAAACACCATGGCACACTTTGGTGGGGGTGAAAATAAATAAATATGTAAATTGGTTGCAATCAAAACGTCAGAATGGGGAAGCTAGGTCAGCTGTTTTCTTGAAAGTAAACTTGCCTTGTATAGGATAAGGGATGTTGTTTTGTCGTTATTGTGGGTGACGTGTTCTTTTGTGTGGAATCTCGCAGAGTAGCCTACCTAGTCTATTGTTTGATCAAGGATCGCGTATGTTATTGATGAAGTCTTGAGGGGGTAGCTGAGCGTAATTTTATTCAAGTTTCCAGGTAGAACAAGGTAGTCTATCCTGTGTTTTTATTTTTGTAAGCCAGTGCTCTGTCATAAAGTAGTCTGCTACGTATTTTAAATGTGGGGGTGAAGATAGAGATGTTCACAAACGTTAATTTTTAAAGAAGGCAATAGTCAACAACGAATCCGGTAAAGAAGGCTAAGTGGGTCAATTAGGTAGTCAAGCAGGACTGATAAGAAAATAGCGATAGCCGAGGAAAGCGCCAACGTTAATTGTGAACCACATATGTTTTTTTATGGCTCTTATCTAGGGTGGCATCAAAATCAATAGGCAAACCAGCGTCTAGAGTGTTGTAAATATTAAGATTGTTCAAGCTCACTGATCAGTATTAATGTAAATTTTGTTTGTAAAGTAGGAGAGGCCGGAAGCCACTATCCACCATTTTTAATATTAATTGTAATTTTAATGAAAATTGCACCGAAAGGGCTAATTCCAAACAGAACGTGACGAATAATTGAATAATTTGTTGAGAGGAAAACAGGTTTATCGGTATAGTAAAGTTTCCCAGGAAAACGGTATTCAGAGTAGGAGTTCAGGTATTGTTAAAATCACTCAATGTATCGAAGCTTTCCACCAAGGTTTGTAAGAAATTCTTTAACATTTTTTTGAAGGACCTCTAATTGTGGAACAGCTGGTCGGCATTATGCCTACAGACTAGCTACTGTGGAAGGGGTGACCAAGGGTGTATATAATGTAAATAATTTGAAACCCTACAATACCATGTAAGCACCACTCTAGAAACAAGGAAACTGAGGTATTACCTCATAAATGACCTGTAAATAAATGAGAGGAAGTGAGGATGTTGTGGATGCACTATGAATTGTATAGATTCATAGACGAGACTCTTCACTTTCTCGACACTGTTTGTTTTATGTTATATATATTTTGTGTTTTTGTGAAAGCAATAGATTAGGTAAGAAACAGGGCCATTAAGAAGGAATAATGGTCCCAGATAAATTGTGTGTTTAGAAAATAATAATTTGTTTTTTACAAAAATTGCAACAAAAGTGCAACTTTTGAATAGAAGAGTAGGTGAAAAGGAACTGAAGAGGTAGCGAGAAGGAACCACTAGGGGGGTCCAGCTCGAATAGAAACTTGGTTATCTAGGATTGAACTATTCAATAGTATGATTGGAGTCGATAAGTGTTAGTTGGATGTAGAATACAGATTGATCCACATTAATTCATGCCAGCATTGAAGAAGATAGAGGCTTTACCGGTGTAAAAATAATTAATTTCGTGGTCCCCCTTGAGCATCTCTGAACAGGTAGTTAGATATGACATTAGTGAAGAGACGGTATGTCTAATCTCATTCCAGTCGGCGACCGGGAGGGCATGGTGACCCTACCCCGTGCTGTTTCACCATTTTTTTCGTATTAGCATACCTTCATAGTAACTTGCAATCAATTAGTTGTCACGAGTAGAGGCTGATCATATGACGTTTTTCTTGTAATCAGGAAGTTTCTGCAGTACTCAGCGACATGAAGAGAGAGAATAGAATGAGGGAGTTAATTCGTATCAAATTGCTTCAATTGTTGTCAATCGTCTATTTAGGAAATAGTTCAAAACAGGGTGTAAGTAGGAAGTAAAGAAGGACCTCAGTGGGGAACGATTACGCTAATCTTGAGATCAATCACCTCACCTTCAAGGTGGAGGGGGGGTAGAAACATGAATGAATGGCTGAGAGAGTGAGAGAGAAGGCACCAAGCGTGGCTGGGCGGAAAGACACCAGCTGAGGAAGGGGTTCTTACCTGTCTACCAGCAGAACAAGGAAGAGCGAAAGTGGTTGACCTTGTCTGTGAAAGAAATAGTGGATGAATGGGAAACTGAATGCGGAAGGGTTGTATTATTACGGAAGTAAATAAACGTGATGCAATACCTAACCATTGTCCACCTATAGGTCATAGCACTCGAATGTCAGCTGCATTTATTCAAGTTTAGTTAAAATAATTAGTAGTTAGGACTTTTAAAAAAAAGTTAATGAAATATTAAGTTTTATTTCTTGTCTTTTAATTCAAGATTTACATCAAGGACTTAGAAGATTTTTTTTAATTTTATTTTCCGAATTCATTATGGAACTCGATAGGTGATGGATTAATTTTAAAATAATTCTGATTTTTCAATGAATCGAAGGGGTATTGTCAGGGTTGGAGCTGCCTACCGACTCCATATCGATAAATTCGGGTATATAAAATCATTTGCATACTAACGTATTAGAGGGTAGCTCATTTCCATATCAACTTAGGGATAGCTCATTTGCATACTAACGTATTAGAGGGTAGCTCATTTCCATATCAACTTAGGGATAGCTCATTTGCATACTAACGTATTAGAGGATAGCTCATTTCCATATCAACTTAGGGATTATTCTTCTGCATTTCAACCGTTTGATTGAATATTAATATTGATTAATAATAATCAATCACCAATGAGTATATGACCTAGAGACGAGTTACAGGTGTGTAGATGCCTTCAAGGTTATAGAATCTGGGAGAAGCTGTTCCGCGAGGGAATAGGCAGTCAGGCGTACTGTGTAGGAGTAGATAATTGGTCTTCACAGTGACAGGTGAAAGGAGCCGAATTCACAACCCCGCCATCCGTCTCGAATTTTAGCTAGCGAAGTCTTGCAGTGGACCTCCAAAATGCCAGGTCGACGAGACACATTAGTGTGCATGGGCAAACATCAAGTTAAATACCCAATCTAAACTCAGTTCTTGGTACAGTGATGTGTCGCAGTAACAACAAAACTAGTCTGGTCCAGATAGGGGGGTAACTTGGCTTCAGGCCAGAAGGTCCTAAGTCCACTGTTTAAAAGCATTGAGAGAAAATATCAAGTTGCACAGCACAGAGTAGATAGTCGTTGGATTCGAAGAAAACTAGATACGTCACAAGAGTGGGGGTAAAAACAGTGAGAAGTTGCAGCGCCATGCGCTTGCAACAAGACAGTTGGGTTGAAGCAAGTTAGAGTTGTAGGTGGGTTGTGAGTAGGTGTGGTGGCCTATCGGGCGTGTGGACAGTTCCTAAGTAGGGGGCAACCAGGCCTGTCATATAAGCAGGATGGAGTCGGTAGCATAATTTTAGGGGGCACTTATGAAAGACGGGACATAAGTTGTTTTACGTTGTGAAGGTAATAATGAAGTTTCTTGATGTATAATGAGTGAAATATCAATTTTGATTGTGTAAACATAATACGTGGGCTAATCTTAAAGAGCAAGTGTGAAGAGTGTGTCAAATCTAACAAATGTAATTAACCGTAAGAAAAACAGTAAAGTTAGAGGTACTGAAGAAAATTCAATCATCTGTAATCAATCGTTCATCAACGCGTCAACCGCGAGTGGGACTATTGTCCAAAGTACGTAACGTCGTGATACCGCGAGTGGGGCCAGTTGCCTAATCGTGCGATAACATCCGAGCTACCGCGAAGACAGCGAGTTCATCCGATACATCGTGTTTAGAAGCAAAGCTAAACAGACAAGAATCTTAATTACCAATAAACAATCATAATATCATCCGTTACATCGTGTTTAGAGGTAAATCTAAACAGCAAGAACCCCACAGCGAACTTCAATTAGGAGTCGAGGATTACGACAGTGACAGGAAGATCAACATCAAGACAACGCGTCGATAAATAGTGCGCCATAATTACAAGTTACGTGTGAATAATGATGCATATCATTATGATGGGCAATTAGTGAAAGTTAATAAACCAACAATAAAAATCAACGAACGAAAAGTACAGCGACAATAAACATTGGATAAGAGCTACATAAGGATAAGTACAGTCTCTGACATAACAAGTAATCTTACAATTCTGTCAAAAACTCTAATTTTAGTAATAGTACATAAGTTAGGACAAAGAGCTCTAGGTAGGAAACCAGCATGTTTTAATGTATCACCATAACCAAACGCAAAAATATTAACTTGAGGTTTCAAACGCAAACAACATATTATCATTTTAAATAGCAACCTTACAATATCCCACAGTAGCTACCAATTAGCCTGTAGGTATAGATGCTGACAAGGAGCCTAGCCGTCGGCAGTGGACAACGGGGAGGACTGAGATACAGCAGAGAAAGAGGTAAATAAAGGTGATAAAGGATCTTACAAACCTTGTTTATGTAAATATTCCTGATGACCTAATTGTCGGTTAGATAATTAATTAAGAGAATTAATTACAAAATTAAATTGAAGCTTAGGGCTCCTGTGTGAAACGATTGAGCTAGTTAAAATATTTATGTAAAATTTGTGCAGCGAGTACCAAAGCCGGGCACAGCAGGGCTCGACTGTCACATGTTAAAATAATTATACAATTGTTGAATAAACACAACATGTTATTAATAAAAAAATGTAAAAAAACATTTCCACAAAAATAAAAATATTTTGAAGAAAATCGTAGTTAGAAAAGCTACCAAACTTTGAACTTAAAATTCGACGAACAGATCATCATGCTAGTAACAATTATTAAGATTTACTCCTTTTGTGTCAATCACATCTCACATCGCCAGTAAGTTACCTCACTGGTAATTTGTATAGAATGTTCTACTCAATGGTTCGTTAGGTGGCAGGTGACCATGACAATCCGATTTAATTCAGAGCAAACTCTTTTATCCCCTTGGAATTTTGCCAAAACTGGACATAATAACGCAAACAGGAAAATAATACTAAAAAGTCAGAGTTATATTGGTCGGAAACAAATACAAAAAATTCAGGGCTCGTCCGGGATTTGAACCCGGGACCTCTGGCACCCGAAGCGAGAATCATACCCCTAGACCAACGAGCCGTGATGTAGGATAGACGACCCATCAAATCGGTGCATCGAGATTAAACTTTAGTGCTTCAATACAATATGAACATGCTCTACGATGAGACAGACAGGAGTTGGGCATTTGAATTTGCATTTTGAAAATAATTGTGGAATATTTAGCGCAAACGTGTTTAAAAATTATATTTCATTGACGATATATATAGTTTTTCTTTTCGTGTATAGTTCATATTACAAAATTAATTCAGGAACCAAAGTAGGAGGTTAACCTATACTACGATAAGTATAATAATTTGATTCGCCTATAGTTTTATCTTTATCATAAACACATCTCTTAAATGTTAAAACACAGAAACAAAAACATATTTAGAGTCGACCCACAGAAACAGAACTTACTTTCGGTTGAGCACTGTGAACCAACTCTGTCAGCACCGACGCCATTGATGAGAGGACAATGTCTAACCACCGATCCTTGTGTTTGATATCGAGGCTCACTTAAATGTGGCCTTATGTACTCAACAGGGCTTCAGGTAGCTCAACTCAATTAATTCGCCTGAGCTTCAGTTTAGGCCGCATAATCATTTTTAAGTTCGTAGTAATTGATACCGTCACCCTTCATGTTCGGTTCGCCTTCAACCGCAATTATAACGCGATCAAAGTACGCAATTAGTTATACTAAAATAAGTCAATCTTAAAAAATAATAGTATTATCCAAGCGAATATGATGTTACAGAACACTTTTAAAATAACTCATAGCTTGTTAAGAAGCCCACTCAGACGCGATAGAATTTCAAAAGAAGTAAAAAAAGTTGGGCTCGTCCGGGATTTGAACCCGGGACCTCTCGCACCCTAAGCGAGAATCATACCCCTAGACCAACGAGCCAGTTATTCATGTGAGTGAAAGCTATACGTTTTCTTTAGACTCCTACTATCAGAAGTGAGCTAACACTATACGTAGCATACCTCTAAATAAGTGGAAATTATATAGGGCCTATTATAATTGGGAATAAGCTTCGTTTAATGGGATTGGTTGAATGATTCTTTGCGTCATTCGGATCGATTGATTCGAACCCATGATTGCCTAAAACGTGACAAATTTTTTTAAGCCTTGATTGACCATTATTTTGCAACAATGATATAGAAGTGAAATAATTGGTAAACATGTCATATCACGTGAATATCTTTTTTTTTTATTGAAAATAAACATTGTGATACATTACATGGCACGTTGTTGTTCGTATAAAGCAAAATAAGGATTTAGCTTCAAAACTGTGTAACCCAATTCTTTACCTTTAATATTTTGATATATCTATCAATAAGTCTTGAATTTTAAGTAATATTTTCATCTCCAATCAAAGCAAAGCTCCCCAATTCGCGCCTTTTTTCTGTTCGTCCATCGTGTGTCACGTCTCACGAAAAAACCGCCGATTGACATGAGTTTTTTTATTGGTATTTTTTGGCAACAACAAGGGTAATACAGAATGTGTTTGGGGACCTTGAGGGTAAGGACAGAGAGAGTACCTATCCCTCAGAAGGTTTGAAAAGTCCCGACCCGGCACCTCCACCAAAACTATTAAGCAAGCGAATTTTATTATTTTATAATTCTACGAAAATATGATTTTTTAAGCTTCGCTCGTCCCTCTTTTGAGTACTCCCGTACCCATGTACTTGTTGATTCTTAGAAATACACACACTGTTTTGTTACCACAGTTAACACTACTTACGAATGTTTTCAGGATGTCTCTTGTCTTGTATATATCAGGCTGGGGTTGTGCATTCGAGACCCGGTCAGGACTAATTTGTAAAGCAATCGACACCAAACGACTATGTGATCTAGAGTAGTAAATTAAGCGTAGATATACTAAAATTTAGCTGTACAAAATACAACAATAACTGTCGTTTTCTAATTACATATTATGTAAAATACATTTTGGTTCAAAATGTGTAACCAAATGTTTTTCCTATTACTAACGGATTTACTTGTAAAATACAAAATAAAATTTTCTGAGTGTCTCAGTATGTTAAACAGGTGATTTTATCATACTGACGATATGAGCTTGTAGGATGTCGAGATGTGTCGTACAAAAAAATACAGACATTTCAAGTGAAACCTCAAAGTGCTGATTCTGGGTTGGTTATTTCTCTCCTTGTTTCGGTCTTGTAAGAACGGTATGCAACGCCTGGTAGTACCGCAACCCAACTAACTTCCCAGTACTCAGAAGAGAATGTTGCCTACCTTCAAGGCGTAGCTGAGTAAGGCGTAGTTTCTAGTGTCTCCGTTAGAATGCGTTTAATCTTGTCTTGAAGATTTCTATTGGCGCCAAATGCAATGAACGTTCATAATGATTCTTTGGTGTTTGTATATTTTCTAGCGGTAGTAAAACCTTTGCTGATGTGAAGTTCTGAAAATGAGTGGAGAGGGGTGACGTTTTGATATTTATAACATTAAATAGATTAAATATTTTTAAATTTTACAGAACAATGCAATTCGAATCAGCCAGTGCATTTTCAGAGAAACTGACTGCTCTACGCAATAACGTATGAGCTGTGATTCAGAATTACTCCGGTTCTATTCCGAAATAAAAGTTATATCCATTTTTAACATTCTACATGCGATTGTTGTTGTTGTTGTTGTTGTTGTTGTTGTTGTTGTTGTTGTTGTTGTTGTTGTGTTGTTGGTCTATACTAAAGCACTGAAATTCTTATTCGACAGTAGTAGATTATCAATATTTATGGGACATTATCTAAAAATCAACACACCATTCAAGAATACAACTAGGGAAACGCCAAAGTCGTTGTTGGACGAGTGAGTGAGCCATGTGTTGAGTACCCGGTAACATTTCTTTTCTTCCCCTTACCTTAGACCTCCCTATAGCCTATCATAGGCTACAGTGGAGCATTTGGCCTAAACTATGGCCTAAACTTTTACACAACACCCGGAACAACAATCTACCATTAAGCAAGACCCGGCAGTCACACGGAGTATTCAGTTGAAGACTGCCAACAACAGCAACCTCCGGCACAGTGATTTCCACCAATACCCTATTATTTATACGAATATAATTATCAAACTTAAATGCAAATGTTCCCGGGTCGGCGGGTACTCACCACATGACTCGCTCACTCGTCTTACTACGACTTTGGCGTTTCCCTAGTTAGTTGGCTAAAGCGCCCTTGTAGCCGAAATGTGGGAGACGTGGGTTCAATCCCCTGGTCGGGAAAGATTTTGTAATTTCTAGATTGTATTTAAAAATAATTAAACATGTTTTGAAATGCATATAACGCAGTGTAGTCCATCATCTGTGGCAATAGGGCCTACTATGGTAAACATAGCCAGTACGAAATACGTGAAAATATGCATTGCATATAAGCGGAATTTGGGGGTACCTTGACGTCCAACATTCGACTGACCTTGCATGGGCACGGCATTACACGGCCAGGCGAAAAAAAACAAAAAAATATATTTTCAAAATCTAAAACATTGTCGTTAAAATAATTTCTAAACATTGGAAGTCTATTTTTCAGTTTATCATTTCTTGTAGGTTTAAATCGCAATGAATCTTGCTGAATTTGTTAGCAGTTCTTAATAAACTCGTACCGGATGTCTGTTTAAAATTTCAGCGCAATCTGTTCAGCGATTCGGCTGATTTTCAACGTACACACACACACACACGCACGCACGCAGAAAAACAATTAGGGCCGTTTAAGTCGAATGGAAATCACTACGTTCGCTACGCTCACTCGTTCAAAAATAGAACTAGGGAAACGCCAAAGTCGTTGTTAAACGAGTGAGTGAGCCATGTGTTGAGTACCCGATTACATTACTTTTCTTCCCCCTACCTTAGGCCTACCTAGTCTATCATAGGCTAGAGAGGCGCATTATGACCTTACAGTTGACGTTCCCGTCCCCGTATGCCAACTAAACTTTAAAAAACTATTATTTATAAGAATATAATTATCAAACTTAAATGCAAATGTTCCCGGGTACTCACCACATGACTCGCTCACTCGTCTAACTACGACTTTGTCGTTTCCCTAGTTTAGTTGGCTAAGGCGCCCTTGTAGCCGAAATGTGAAAGAAGTGGGTTCAATCCCCTGGTCGGGAAAGGATTTGTAATTTCTAGATTGTATTTAAAAAATAATTAAACATGTTTTGAAATGCATATAACGCAGTGTAGTCCATCGTCTGTGGCAATAGGGCCTACTACGGTAAACATAGCCAGTACGAAATACGTGAAAATATTGCAAGGTTTACTCAATCTACGAGCGGAATTTGGGGGTACCTTAATTGACGTCTAACATTCGACAGACCTTGCATGGGCACGGCATTTCACGGCCAGGCGAATAGCAAACAAAAAATATCTTTTCAAAATCTAAAACATTGTCGTAAAAATAATTTTTAAACATTGGAAGTCTATTTTTCAGTTTATTATTTCTTGTAGGTTTAAATCGCAATGAATCTTGCTGATTTTGTTAGCAGTTCTCAATAAACTCGTACCGGATGTCCGTTTAAAATTTCAGCGCAATCTGTTCAGCGATTCGGCTGATTTTCAACGTACACACACACACACACACACACACACACCGCACGCAAAAAAACAATAAGGGCCGTTTAAGTCGAATGGAAATCACTACGTTCGCTACGCTCACTCGTTCAATAACTCGCCGTTCGTTGGTATATTTTATGAGTAAGCTTACCACTGAAACAGGTTCGCCTCTTGTTCCCGCATTCAAACTGGTGGAGGCACCTGGTAATTTTTTTCTAACTTTTGGAGGGCTAGCCACTCCTCCCTTACCCCCAAAGTCACCAAAACATTCAGTATCATCCTTGTTGAAGGGCAATGCCAACAAAACGCATGTCAATAGGACGTCGTGTTTGGTTTTTATCGTGAGACGAAAACATACACGCACAAACAAACTGGTGGACGGACAAACGAACAAAAGGTGATGCATACATTAGAGTTTCGTTCCTTAATAAAAACCTATTTATTGGTAATCGATTGTAAATATTGTCGACTACAAGACAGTGTGATGTTCTAATCTAATGTAACCGTCTGCTACTTGTTGTAACCACTTGCCAGGGTAGCTACTTGTTGATTCTTGAACAGACAGACGGACAGACAGCGAATCTCGTGGGAGGTCACGTAAACAGTGAGAAAGTGTGACAAACACTTGCTGATTTCAATCTCCTCGGTAGCTCAGGAATGCAACGTGACGTAATTGAAACCTGCAGTTAATTTGTCACCGGGCTCTTATTGCATGACACATCTTACGTCAGAGTCTATATCTTGATGTCTACATCAACCCTGTGTTTGATTGTTAACGATTGTGTTTTGTTTGTAGGCGGTGACGAACAATCAAGTCACGTTTGAGGACCATTGTTTACATGGACTTAGTCGTGGTTTGTTATGGCTCGTTTACACATTTGGTTCATACCTTAATAGGATGCGGTACTATGGTCAGTACACATTAACTATCCAAAGTACCGGTATCACGTGTTAAAGGTTCCGTGTTAACATAATTTTTTTACCAACACCAGAATTTGCTTTTAACGTTATTCTCCTCAAGCGGCTAACGGTGACAAAACATATAAGGGTCGGTTTCAATACAATTCTTGATGCGCTCTTTACAGTGATTTTAGTTGACATAACATATTATTTTATTAATCAGATGTCGAATGATGGATACAGTAAATCTCTAAACTTTTCTAATATAGGATATAGTGGGCCCTGATTTGCAATATGTTTTTTAATATAAGTACATAAGTTAGGTAATTTGAACATAGTTGTCAAACGCCCCATTAACAGGACACACTTTGGCCACAGATAATACTTACAAACGAAGTGTATTATAATATCAATGTGCTTTGGCGATCCTCACCGACCATCTAAAATACTTTATAAAATAAATAAGAACATATATAGAATGATTTCATTCATGCTCGCTGTAGTAGAAGAAATCTTGTAAATTCTAATTTAGGGGACTAAGCTCTCAAATATAAGCATCACTTTTCAGTCCGTCCGTCTTTCTGTGCGTGTGTCACGTTTTAAGATAGAAATCGAACAAGACATCCGAATTGACATGCGTTTTTTGTTGAATTTACTTTTCAACCAGAATGACACTAGTCCTGTAGGTAAAGAGGAAGGGTTGTTAGCCCCAAATAAAGTTTAAATTCGTGGGCCCGGCACCTCCACCATAAGTGATTGACATAACAACCAACGACATATTATTAATAATACTCTTAAAACAAACAGATCAACGCACGGTGGATTATTTAATTTTGTTTTCTTCTTCGACGATCTGTTGATTAAAGTAACTTCGCCTCCCTCTTTTGGGTGTCGTGTTTGTTTAATTATCTTTCTTTAACATTAAATTTAAAATATACATTTAAATATAGAAGATTGAGTATAGAACCCAAGGTTCTATCATGAATGGTTTTACTAAGGTTTCCTTCAGTCACCAAGGCAAATGTCACATTTTCGGTGAACATTTTTTCACAACTTCCTTTTGCCTAGTTAGTCACCTGAAGTGAAAAAAAGTTCCCCGGTAGGATTACGGCGAAAAAACTTGCTTATTAAAGTATGGTATAAAATAGGAGCCTTTTTAAACACAAATTTTTGCACTTTAATTCTCAAATTTAATAGTTTGAGTAATTTAACATCTCATATTGAATTGATACATTCTCGTTACTCACTAACCATAATATTTTGATGGGCTTTTCTAGCACGATAAATAATAAAAATGTATTCATTATACAAGGTTAAAACTTGAGCTGTAGTACAAAACTAAAAATTATTTTTGTAACATTGCTGTTTAGCATAATAATAACGCAAATTGCAAATTATGTTCATCTTTAACAATGGGATATCTATGCATGTCCTTCCATTGTTAAGATCAGAGGACTTGTGTTCTAAGCTTGAGCAGAATGCAGTTGTTGCATTCAGTAAGAACGCCACAGCTTCAAATCTAGGCCGCGTTGACATCAAAACAACAATTTAAAATGACGTCAGTCTCTACAAGGTATTTCTCGATGGTGTAACTTCCTTGAAAATGTTGACCAAACCAGTAGGCTGATAGGCCTACTATTATATTATAATTTACAGTATTGGCTGGCAACACAATAAAGAAATTGCCCCCGAAGCACTTCCGTAGCTGGGACGGAGAAAGTTCCGGTTTGTCAGGTGAACGCTCAGAATCATTTTTAAACTCGATCGCTTCATGTTGAAAGCCACTTAAGTTGATAGGAAGCTGGTGATTTTTCTACGCGTCTGTACGAACTCCATACCTTGGAATATATTGTGTAGGTTTGTCCAAGCCCATAACGTCGCATTCTCAGCTTTACCTCGCATTCTCTGCTTTATTTAATATACCGACAATGTTGCCTTGTTGTCGAGCATAAAGCACGCGACTCTGATTCGGGAGATCCCGGGTTCAAATCCCGTCGAGACCGGCAATCCTGACAGAAGGTTTTTCCCGAGGTTTTCATCAGTCGTTAATGCGAATGCAATGGATTGAGTCCTCTTAAACAGCCCTCAGACATCCCTTCACATTGCAATTGTCCTTTCCGCAACATACCTAGTTAGTTAGCCCCTTGGGCATAGGCTTCCCACAATAATTATTATAATTATTTATTTAATATAAATTAAATTAGTTAAATATTCTAACTTATGGTGCCGTGACCTGGACTTTAATTAAGAGTGAGGGATTCGAATAAGATACAAGCCGCAGAAATGAAATTCGTATAAGGAGTATAGAGTTTGACAATATCAGAAGTAAAGAAATTAGGAAGAGAGTTGTAGTTGACGAGGTTTTGTACAAAATAGGAAGAGAAAGAATGAGATGGTATGGTCAAATGAGAAGAATAGACAAAAGGATAATACCGAGAGAAGGATTTTAAAGTGGAGATATGAACATAAGGAGACCTAATAGACGAAGAGAGAAGTTGGAGGACCAAATAATAAATGATGTTGAAGAGAGAGATGAGTGTTGAGAATAAGTAAACAGAAATACTATGGAAGGACAGAAGGAAATGGCGTGAGCTGGTGGTAAGAAGCAAAAAAGAAGGGGGTTATATTGAAGGAGAAGAAGAATTGGAAGACGAAAAAATTAAAGGAGATGAGGACATTACAGGCCTGGCAAGCCGGTGTTAATATACTCTGTGTGCCCTATAAAATCTGATGGTTACTGGTTAGCCACCCCCTGATCCGACTTACGTTGGAAGCAGGTGTAAGGATACATATATATATGTATATATTATTCTCGTCAGATTTGACGGTGTTTTGCTTCTTATAACGGTTTTGTTCAATATTTTATTGATGATGATTTATTGATGATGGGTGATTTTTACTATATCAATATGCTACAGATCTAGCAATGGTAGTTTTTTTGTAGGTTACGTCTCTTTTATATTGCAATCTCGCTATTTTTAAAAGATGTTGAGAGTGAAGGAGAATTACAAAAACCCATGCCGTATGCGGGATTCGAACCCACGTCTCCCTAGTGGCATACGCTTTGGACCAGCCTCACAATCGTATGGCTCTTTAACTACTTAATTTACTTATTAGCCATTATGTTGTATTATTTTGTGTGATTATGTTTAATCAAATTCATTTTGATATAATTACTTCTAAAGTATTTTTTCTTTACATGCATTACTTGGCTGAAAGTTGAACAATAAAGTGTTGTGTTCCTACTAGGCCGATTCGCGAACGCTTTTTTTATTCGCGTTGATGGGTGAGCTTTTTTGTAAGTTTTTAGTTTGCGTGGGATCTCTTGACTTTTGTAAGTTCTTTTTGAACGCATTGTAGGTGATTGTTGTCAAGTTTCTATTGTTACTTGTTAATTGTTATTATATAACTCAAAAAACTTATATTAAATCCTTTATTTCTATGAATTCTGACTAACATTTTCAACTTTTTATTTCAAAAGGCAATACATCACCTCACCTTAATGTCAATGTAAAATATGAACGTTGGCCCCACCCGATTGGTCAGAATCGGGCCAAATGTTACGAAAATATCGCACTAAAAATCGAAAAAAAAAATTGTAAAAGTACAATAATTATGAGAAATATTTCTTCGATTGTACCCAAAAACGTGGCAAGTCTAAGTTCAGAGATTTCGAAGGTCCCTCCAATTTTCTTCAAGATCGCATTATGCCGTTTGCCCGGTAGAGAGCGAACAAACAGACAAAAAAACAAACCAAAAAAACACCCGAGCTAAATGTTTTGGGGGGTCAGTGAAACTGAAGTTTTCGCTTCGCTCATCCAATTATACAAACTTCGGAAGCTATGTTTTTTGTTTGTTTTTAAAATTTTCAAAATTTCAAGTTATAGGAATTCAATTAATTTATAACGTACGTACTTGATATATCAATATATCATATATAATTGAAATATCAATAAATCAAACATTGCCTTCGGTGACTTTTATCATAACAATATACAACACACATGGGTATTGACCTAGAAAATGTCTAAAAACTTGATTTATTTTGTGAAAAATGGGTAAAAAAACCTTCACTCGTTTCATAATATTTACAACCACAGTAAGTAGTTGCCATAATTTTCCAACCTGAACGCGTGTAAATACGTGTTTAGTAATGAGCATTAAGTCATCATGCCCATTGGCTGTGTGTTTAATCACCCGTATCGTTACTGTTGTAAACCTACGCAGGTTTTAAATAACCGAACAACTTTAATCTCAGCATTGCATCAGGCAAGGAGGAGTTAGCAAGGTTATCTTAGAATTAGATCGTTATTTTAATTTCTCATATTACAGTAACAATAGTGTTTTATGATTTATATACAAATTAAAATCATGTCCATGATTCCATTAACGTCTATAAGCAAAAATGTAATTTATTCTGTTACACAATTAACATTCAAAGAAACATTTTCCAATAACTATTATCTTATATTAAAAAATTCAAAGTACATTTAATTGTTACCGATCTGCGAGCATCTATCATTGCTATTAAACATCACTGGCCGAAGAGTTATTATTGACCAATGGTCGTACATGAAAAAAGAGAATCGAAATGTGTCAAGGTATTAATTACGACACTTAGCACGTTTTGCGACGAGTATTATTATTATTTGGCACCCGTCCTTTCATACCATCATGCGCCACTTAACGCACGCAATTGTAGCCACTCTAGCATAACGAAACATTTGGCATCCATGCAAGCTCTTGATCAACTGTTGACCCATGCAATTACTTATTAAGTATTAACATCAGTAACACAACACTTTGGTCACGTCTTGACAACTATTGGCATACTAAACGATTACGATATTTGAGTTCAACATCATTAATGGCACTGGAAAGAAAATGTTCTGACAAGAAATTGGCTAAATTTAATTTGTTTTGATTTTAAATCAACTAATCCTTTTTTTGAATTGTGTAACTTAATTTAATTTTAATAATTTATCTAAAACATATTCCAGATATAATATCTGTATTGGAATTTCTATGACTAAATTAGAGCTTTCAAAAATACAAAACAACAACGCGATGTTCACATATTCATCACTTTCTATTTCACAAAAAGAAAAGTGGTTGAATATCACATCTCAGCTACTTAATTTGTTTACATCACATCACATCAAAGAAATTAGTCAGTCGTCAAACCGATTATAATCCGTGTGTGCCACGAATACTAATATCACTCTGAACGAAAACTTCCTAAAATAGATCCCATCATAATTATAAGTGAGAGATCTTCGTGGAATGGAAGTTATTACTTCTAAGATGGAGAAAGCGATGGCGCATGTTGCATATAATTTCGAGTCTTGCACATGGCCTGTTTGACAGTTGACTTAGACTGGAATGTGGATGTAACAGTGATTTCCTCGACAGGACTTGTAACATGGGAAAGCATAGACATAAAATAAAAATACACTTTCCTATAGTAAAGTTAAGGTAACTAAAAAATATATCTCATTCTCATTCCAATACATACAATTGTTTATTATCAAGAAAACTTTTTTTTTAAATTTGCAAGCAACATTGTTTTCTCAATTATTTCTTATAAAATAAATGTCAAGGGATTGAAAATTGTATAGGTCTACACCATCAATCTCTATCATTCAATCCACCATCGATTCTATAAAATGTACAAAATCATTCACACATTTGTACTTGTTATACCATTCGTGCCTTTATCGGCGTTGTTAATCTGTCATTAAAATATTATAATTATCTTGATCAATAAAAAGACTTAAAACACTTAATTGCGTCACGTTAGTGCAAAAAATTCAGTTAACTTCAAATTTATTTAATAAAACAGAAAACTAAACGTAGATACACACATACGGTTAATATCATAAAAAGATATGTATCGCTAACTATTAAACAATCAATTTAAATAACGATAATTATTAAATTAAAGTTAGTTCATACATAATGGGTAATGTTTGATCAAAGAAGTATCTGCAAGTCAAATCATATTGTTAATTTATACCAGTACAATGCAACAGTAACCACGAGGTTTGTTGTAGTGTTTGAGCAATTGCTTGCTTTAACCTCAATAAATAATTATTTGAGCATAATTTAACATCTGTGGTTTTTGGGTAGCAGGAACATTCGCCCGGTCGTGTAATAGTTCTCTTTCCCGCTTTCCGTAGCGAGCTACATATCAGCACAGCAGCATCGTATAGCAACACAGTGTTTCGTCGAAGATCTTCCTTGTTCCTGCGACCCTGGTAGTTGAACCTCGTTAAACCGAACACCGTCGTACAATCGAGGTCCGACCGCCGCCGTCGTCCTGCAGCCCCACGTCGCGTGCTCTCTCTCTCTCTCTCTCTCTCTCTCTCTCTCTCTCCCTCTCTTTCCCTCCTCCTTCCTTCTCTCCTCCTTCCTTTTGCAGGTACGAGTACGACGAACGAGGATCGAGGGTTTATGTTTTGGGTTTGACTGAAAGATGCTCCCTGCGCGGATTTTTGTAATTTTTCATGCCTGTACGTACGTCCGCAGTCTAAAAATAAACTATAATTTCTTCTTTTGATTTGTTTTAGTTTTAAAATGACATACATTCATTGTGATAATCAATGTAATTGATTCATCACCTTATGTTGTGTTGTGTGTTGATTGTGTACAATTTTAAAACAATTACAATAATTATGATACGATTATATTATTTATGATAATGCTTATGATTACGATTGTAAGTGATTATATTTTTTAAATTGTAAGCCATGCATTATTTATTTCATGTACAGGAACAATATTTTGCAACCATACAGATTCTTCTTCTATGAACGGTTCAATGATTATGATTGACATTTATTACGATTATTGTCATGGATATTAGTTAAATAATAAATAAATACATTCTTATTTAGAGTACTCACTCAGTTAAATCATTAGTTTCTATCATTAACATTTGGTGTGATAATCGTTTGTAACACATCGCAATGACATGAAAATGTGAATTCTGAATTTTTATTATTGATCATTTTTTTTGTCTTTAATCCACCATAAACAAAAATGCCACAAGTGCATATTATTTTGATTTCATGAAAAGGTCGCAGAAAACACCATACTTCTAGGCTAAATTAATCTTATTAAGATATAAGAGATCATAGTACACTAATATGGCATGCCTACATTATGGTGTCAGCACCGACCCCTACTGAAAATCAGTTTTGTGACCGAATAAGTAGGCCGACTATGTACAACTAAAAAAATTAATAATACACTATTTTTATTATTGTAAATTGTATTAATTGCTAAACTAAAATTAATGAATTATTATTTTGCACCTCAGGACCTTGATCACAACCTTGACATCGGAGATGCTAAATCCTGGCGTGCAGGATGTGGGGAACTCAACGATACACAAAAATCACCAAATGGAAGTGAAAGAGAAGACGGACGGACATACAGACAGACAGACGTACGGTGGCGAGAGGCGGAGAGAGAGTGAGAGTACTTGACTTGACTGAGGCTTCTTACAGTGCAGCTAACGACGACAGTGAGGTTAGACCTGTGAAACAAGGCTACCATTTACCGGCGGCGTCGTGGGTGACATTGGATATGACGCTGACACTTTGCAGTAAGTAACTAATTAAAAGTAAACATTTGATTTCTAAGACTTTTTTAATTTATTTTTTTAGGTTTTTGAGTAACTATCAAAACATAGCAAACTCATGAAAAAACATTTTTCATTATCATTTCTGAAAATATACGTGCCAGCGGCAGTCACGACAAAGTTTTTTTCCCAAGATATTTCACTGATAGACGAATGCTTGGCTCTTTCCTAGTTTACAGCCCTTGGACATAATTTCTAAAATTCCAACTATAACTAACATAAGCATCTAAAATAATGTTCTCGTTAGTAATCTGACGAGGGTCCAACCGAGGTAATTATATGCCCTACAGCGAGCTAACATTCGTAAATGAAAAAGTAAAATAAAATAAAATAAAAAATATATATATATGTGTGTGTACATAATTTATGTAAGTATTTACAACACTTGTGTGAGTAGTATAACTAATGATATAATAACCATTACAAATTATTAAATCACATCTAAGGTGAAAGGAATTGCGAAGTAATAGTGTGAAAGGCAGAGGCTAAATTAACCTCTGACCGGTACTCGAACCTGTACGGCGAGTCCAAGTGTCGGTCTAAAAAACCTTTTAAAGTTCCTGTGTTAGAAATAATACTTGATCGACTCAAAACAACCTAGGCCCGCTTTAAATATGCCTAGATGGTTTCAGAATATGCCTAAAATACACTATTGATATGTGATACATTTAAAGGGGCTATTACCTAAAAAAAAAAAAATCCACATAATATATAGCATAAAACTACACTAAAATTACCGTTTAAAAAGTTACTTGTAACTGTGATTTTACACGAATCTTTCAATTTTTTTTAAATCCAGAAATTGTCGAAAATCGGCCTATTGAGAAATTTCTTAAATAGGCTTTAACCTGTTTTTTTTTGTTCCAAGGCAGACGAGTCCTCTGTTCCAGACAGGCAGACGAGTCCTCTGTTCAAGACAGGCAGACGAGTCCTCTGTTCAAGACAGGCAGACGAGTCCTCTGTTCAAGACAGGCAGACGAGTCGAAGATGCGTTGTGGCGTGTCTGCAGCCTGAAAACAATTAATACACTAGGAAAACGCTTAAGTCCCGCCGCGTTGATGGATGAGCTTTTTAAAGTTTTTAGTTTGCGTGGGATATCTTTACTTTTGCAAGTGCTTTGTTTTGTTGCCTACGCATGGTAGGTGATTGTTGTCAAGTTTCTATTGTTTCTTGTCAATTGGTATTATTTACCATAAAAAACAATTCTATGGATTCTGGCTAATTTTTTCAACTTTTTCTTTCAAAAGGTACTACATCACCATAACTTTAATGTACATGTATAATATGTACACCCGTTTGGTCAAAATTGTCCCAAATGGCACGAAAATATCGCACAAAAAAACAAAAAACTTATATTAAAAGCTTTATTTCTATAGATTCTGGCTAACTTTTTCAACTTTTTCTTTCAAAATGTACTACATCACCATAACCTTAATGTCCATGTATAATATGAACGTTGTAGCCCCACCCGTTTGGTCAGAATTGGCCCAAATGTCACGAAAATATCGCACAAAAAATCGAAAAAAATCGTAAAAGTACGATATTCATGAGAAATATTTCTTCGATTGTACCCAAAAACGTGGCAAGTCTAAGTTCAGAGATTTCAAAGGTCCTGTCAAATTTTCATCAAGATCGCATATGCCGTTTGCCCGGTAAAGAGCGAACAAACAGACAAAAAAAAAAAAAAAAAAAAAACGAGCTAAATTTTTTGGGGGGTCAGTGAAATTGAAGTCTTCGCTTCGCTCATCCAATAAAGCGTCAAAAACTCACAACCGGAACCAGTAATAATAGACATCGATTACATAGATCAATACATAGATCGATGGACATCGATTGACATAGATGATAAACATACATCGATAGAAATAGGTCAATAGACATCGACTGACATACATCGATCTAAATAAATAAACAGATCCATATACATCGGCAGACAGATCGATATACATCGATATGGACATCGATATCGATTTCGAAAAAAAAATCGAAATTTACGACGAAATAAAAGAGATGGAAATCTATGTCAAGGCATGAATGTTTGATTTCACAATACACTGCAAGAGGTCAACGAATTTGAATGTTCGTTATCCAAATTTTGTCAGTTTCTCTCTCTAAACTATCCATATACCATTTACGTTCACATGTACAAAATTTAAAATGGTAATTTGGCAAATTATTTATTAAAAAATAAGGAGTGTGGAGGAAATACATGGTGTAAACGCCAGACAATTTGCTTAAAATGAACTGAAGACAGACAATTTCAGGAAATATCAGGCGGTTTTTCATGCAGGAATCAATGGGTTCATTAAATTACCAGACAAAGTAAAGGAATCCCCAACAAACTATTTAATTTGTTGTAAAAATAAAAATAAATTAAAAGTGGGAAGTACAAAATATAGTACAGAAGAAAAAATGTCTTATATATTATGTTAATTTAAAAATAAAAAAATATTACCCAGTTATTCACCATGGGCATTAATTTGTTTTTGGGTAAGTACAATCCGCCCCCCAACCTCTAAACAACATACCACGCTCAATTCCTCCAAAAACCGAATGTTCAGTGAGACCACCTACCGGGAAACGAACAAACAACGAACATTATTTAACAACCCGCGGCGTCTATCGTGTGTGTCGCGTGCTATCATCGGGTACACGCGTGCACATAGAGCACGCACGATGAGATAACCCACACTCCGGAAGTGGCGCCTCTACAGTTTTTATAAAACTTCTTTAGTAATATTTAATGGTGACCGAAATGTATTACTTAATTAAAGAAATTACCGAGGAAGGTGTATTGAACGGAGAAAGTATTCAGAGCTCGATAGACGAGATTAACCTTCACTTTCTCCGGCGTTCAGATGATCAGGCTGCACTCTGGACGGACGCACACTCGGTGGCGTTTAGTAACAAGATCGTTTGTAAGAGCTTAAGTAGTTACTTGATAATTTCCATCGCTTTGAACGGGTACAAAAAAATCAAACAAAAAACACCAATTTCGAGCAGCTTTAGACGATTTGATTTGAGATATTACATGAACTTAAAAAGTGGAGATCATTAAATTTATTGGATGAGCGAAGCGGCAATTTCCTTCACCCTGAGAAAAATAGCTCAGGTGTTTTTTTTTGTCTGTTTGCTCTCTACAGGGCAAACGGCATATGCGATCTTGATGAAAATTGCAGGGGACCTTCAAAATCTCTGAACGTAGATCTGTTAAGTTTTTGGGCACAATCAAAAAAAATATTTCTCATTGAAATCGTACTTTTAGGGCAACAATAATCAACCATAACGTCTCATCCATCAACGCGACTGAAAAGAAAAACGTTAGTGAAGCGGTCTAGTATTAAACAATGGCATGGTCATCTTCCCCCCCCCCTTTTACCCAACAGTCAATTTTCCTACTATTAGTCCTGTCGCAAGGAATGCTGCGACAATATTAATGTCGTTCGAAAGGATATTTACATGTATATATTTATTTTTTTACTTACAACAGTTGTGTATGTATGGTAGTAAGGTTCAAAATTTAAAAATACCTATACACAGTTTTATATAGTAAGTTAACAATTTTTACACAAAACTTTAATTAATTACTTTCCAATATCACACGAAGAAATCACAGCCGCCCCTATCCCCTATACTTTACTGCCCGTCCGTCTGTCATGTTCGGTTTTTATCAGTCGTGCGCACTCGTCCAGAAACATAGATGTACGACTGTCTGTGCTCCCTCCATTCAAAAGCGGGAATTTTAACCCGGCACCTCCACCAAAAACGTGATATGGTGATTGATTGTTTGATTGGATATTGCTTAACGTCTCATATTAATGCACGTTGGCTATTCGAGACAATTGACCAAAAAGTAGGTTGAAATTTGAAACAAAATCTCGTATTTTGTCCTGCATGTGTATCTTTTTCGATATTGTTTAATTACATAGCTTCGCTCCTTATTTTGGACACTCATGAACATACAATCAATGTGTACATGCTATCAATTTCGTAAAATGAACCGTTCAAATCTAAATTATAGTAATAATAATGTTTCGTGGGAAGCCTGCCCAGGGTGCAATGGATGCCCCTCTTCAGGTACAGAGTAACTAGGTATGTTGCGGATAGGATAATTGCGAAGGGATGTCCGAGGGCTGTTTAAGAGGACTCAATCCCTTCCATTCGCATTAACGACTGAGGAAAACCTCGGAAAAAAACTTCAGTCAGGATTATCGGGCTCGACGGCATTTGAACCCGGGACCTCCCGAATCAGGGTCGCGCGCTAAACGCTCGAGCCAACACTGTCAGTGTCTAACTAAAATAATTATCCTGATATTTTCAATTAATACTGATGCATTTCATAAAAAAAACATGCATCCGCTGATAATGTTTTCTGCGTGTATAGTTCCGTAAAACTGTTCACTCCAGTGTGCGTCCGGCTTTACGGTCCAGCCTCCCTCTTTCTAACAGCTAGTGATCGCGTTGCACCAACACGCTCAAGGCCATGCAGCTCTACCGGACGAGTACATGCACATGCATAGAATTAGCGGGGAATTCTTAGAGAAAACTGCGAGGGTCAGAGATCAAATACCTTTGCCAGGAAGCAGCTTCCTTGGCGATCAACAAGGAGTATGATGGGCAGTGAATAAATAGATAAAGCAAGTAGGAGTTTATACGGGAAATGCTGTGAGACCCGGCGCCTCCACCAAAAATATTGAACGTTGATAAAAGTCGTAATATTATAAAAATTCTAAGCTTCGCTCCCATTTATGTTACTCCCGCACTGGAAACTCATTTCACTCAAGAATATTTTATATCCTTCTAATCTAATGGAAGTATATTATCAAAAGTGAATGTATAGATTAGCCTAGTTACATAAAATACCAAATTTGACGAATGAGAAAGAAAAAAATCAAAATTAATAAAAAAATATATATTATATTTCTATTTAGGCTAACTTAAAAAATATTACGTCACATACAAAATTTCACATCTATCTTATGATTACTGACAGCATGTAATGGCCAGAAAACTATCTTGCCCTTTGATCAATAGTTCAAGTGAGAATTGGAACTAGAATAAGTGTAAGACCGGCACGTAGCCAACTCTTGAATGGACATGGCGACGATAGCGCCTGGAAACTAGAAACTGCAAAGCAAGGTAAACAAGACTGTTGCATGTGCATGTGTGAGTCCATAACTCCAAGACTTTCAAGTAAAGATGTTGACTTTCTGGCTACATATGCGACAAAACATTTCCGTAATGTGTGACAAGAAGAAGTAAATGAAAGAAAATTTATATTAATAATACCATCACTATCAGAAGGTATGTTAAAATGTCAGAGATTGCGTTAGGCGTTTATGGTACAGATATTATCATAGCATTTTCCATCAAAAAAACTAAATTGTTTTAGAGGGAGCGTAAATCGAACCAGAAAACCTTTATAAATCACTTCCACTTCTTCTCTACTTGTTAATTAAAAAGTATTATGTCATAATTTCCCACAAACACATTTTCATAACAAACCTTTTGTCGACGGAAAATTATAATTGATTAATAAAAAAATAAAAAGTAATCGCATTGAGAGTCTACCCATCTCAGTCATAACTGATTTTCAGGGCGCCCCCCCCCCCCCCGAAAATCAGTAAACTAGTAAACCAAAACGATTTGTTTATATGTTTTTAAAATATTATGGTACAAATGTGATTTTTTTCAATTCGTTATATTAATTTATAATTACGTACAAATTCCAATCAATAATATTGACATAATGTTATGTAGATATGAACCAGATTCAAAATTAATAAGTGTAGTAAATGTAAGTTATTGTGAATTATTTTGTTTATTATAAGATATAGTCTAGTCTAGTCTGTCTGTCTTATTGTTTTGTTTTTTTTACCTAAAATCAGTTACATGTTACATTACATTACATAAATAATCCATATCATAAATATAAAAGGCCTCTCTGGATATTATAGAAGAGGCATAGAAGAGGTAAGACTCGTAAATTTGTGACAATATAGAAATTATTTTCGTGGTGAAAGACAATGATATATCCAGTCTCGACTCTCGTAGCTAATAATGTCCAATCAAGGTAATTCAGAACAAGCGAATGACCTTCAAGTTTTCGGAGGTGCGGACAAAGTATTTGTAGACAAATAGTGCTGGCAATACAAGATGACATTGGAGTTCTGTTAAACGCAGTAAGGTAAGCGGACATTTACCAAACAGCTTTTTGTTACGGCTTCATTTGTAACCAGTTAACGAACGGTGGTTCAACATGGCACGTGCCACTTTACAATATGCAATAGCGTGGTTTCTAATGGTGTAATAAGCGTTGGGTGAATTACCAGGAAAGGATGTAAACTGCATGGACGAACCGATGAATGACGCAAATTTATTGGATGAGCGAAGCGAAGACTTCAATTTCACTGACCCCTCAAACAATTTAGCTCCAATGTTGTTTTTTTTTCTGTCTGTCTGTTTTTTCGCACTCTACCGGGTAAACGGCATAATATGCGATCTTGATGAAAATTGAAGGGGACCTTCGAAATCTCTGAACTTAGACCTGCCACGTTTTTGGGTACAACCAAAGAAATATTTCTCATGAAAATCGTACTTTTACGATTTTTTTCTATTTTTAGTCCGGTATTTTGGTGACATTTGGGCCGATTCTGACCAAACGGGTGGGGCTACAACGTTCATATTTTACAAGGACATTAGGGTAATGGTAATGTATTGCTTTTTAAAAGAAAAAGTGGAAAAAGTTAGCCAGACATAATCCATAGAATAAAGGCTTTAATATGAGTTTTTTGAGGTTTATAATAACAATTAACAATAGAAACTTGACAACAATCACCTACAATGCTTTCAAAAAGCACTTGCAAAGGAAAAGTGGTCCTACGCAAACTTAAAACTTACAAAAGAGCTCATCCATCAACGCGACTAAAAAAGTGTTCGCGTAGCGGCCTAGTTAGGAAAATTATGTATAATGAAAGCAAGCCTACAATCATTGAGCCGTAATCAGTGTGCTTACCACATGACACTGCCCCGAAAATAATTTCCGTGAAGAATGTAACAGAAAAAAATACTGTTACGTAAAGATGAGCGCTGAAGAGTAAACATCAGCTTAACAACTCGGTGTACCTAAAAAATAAATACAACTCAAGAAATTTTCATTCAGGATTTCCAGTGGCGGAAATTAGAGTTACGCGCAATACGCATGAGCTGCCTTTGTTGGTATGTACCAGAAATTCAAATAATGAAACGTACAGAAAAACTCCAATCGATACACCTGATATGTATAACACAAAGTGATTTGTAGAATGAACCGTTCTTGACAATATTCTTAAAAGGGTAGTGTCATTGAGATTGGAGTGTGAACTCTAAATGTCTATATTATTGTATCCATGTATAACAAATATCGTACAGTACTGTTATATCTACATTAATATACCATAAACGGTTAGTATTGTTTTAATCTTACTGCTAACAAAACGTTCAACATCGTATTCTAATCAGTTTGATAAACAAATGCTGAATTCTCATTTCGTTACATAATGATACTTCAATTCAAGGGCAGGGTTAATTACAAAGGATTAGTTATTGGAAGTCCGTGAGTGCAAAATATGAAATCGTTGACCCACAAACACCTAATGTTTTACCTTAAATAGAGATATGTTAATTATAACGCAACTCGATCCAAGGTAGTAATTCAATTAGGCTACGTTGACATACATATTTTCAAACAATTACTTATTGATAATTGGAAGGATTGAGAGTTGCTTGTTGGAGGGGGCGGGAGGGGGGGGGGGTGGCTTTGTAGCAATATCAATAAATAACTTTCAAAATATTGAATAAAGAAGTTTTTTACTAACCGTGACTTTAGCATAGAAGTATGTGCAACTATGTAACGAAACGAAAAACGAAGGCAATGCGTGAATATTATCATTTTCAATCGTTTTACTTATTTGTTGAATTGTTTATAAGAAAAAATTCTAAAATAATATATAGTCTGTCGAATGTTTTATTGTTTTCTTATATCGTCAATCTTTTTCAAACAGCAAACTATGAATAGAAGCAATCTTTCCAAAAAATGTTGTTTGATAAATTGTTAATAGCAACATGGCTTAAAAATAAAAAAAACTTAATTTCAATAATTATACATATATAAATCTTCTTTGTATAAAGTGTTCAAAGCCTAACTAGTACTGATTTTTTCTATGGTTTCCCTCCGTCAAAAGGTGTAAACTGTTATTGAGTCAATTATTCCATGTACATTCTTTCTCAATTAATATATTTGTTTCCCTAGTTCGACCACTGAAAATGTATATACTCTTCGTTCATATTTGGCAAGTTTTAACGTGTTTTGTGTAAGATAGATGAGCGATGCTTCATCTACGTAGTTGAGGCTAAGATTAGATTGAACGACTATCCCCGGCAACAGCTTTCTATTTCAAACGCACAGGAAACAAGGTGGTAATACTTGGATTTTTAATAAAGCTGTATCATTTGAAAGCTGAAAGATGCCAGGAAATAACAGGAAGGTACAAAAACCTGAAGGCCGTTGACTTTTAGTATCGATATGTATCGTGCCTTATTACAATATATCACTTTTTAGTGCTTCTGTTGGTTTCATATTGTAAATTTACTTTTCCTCGGTTGTTACTAAGAATGCAAGGGATTGAGTCTTCTTATAATCAGCCCTCGGACATCCCTTCACAGTCCTAACTCTATTTTCCTGAGTTTCCCACGATAAATTGAGTTTGTAAATTACATTGGATTCGACGACTTAGGAATGCATTTTACGTTTCAGACTTTTGCATCAAATTTACTAAACAAATCAATGTATAGATATTTATGATTTTGACGGTAGAATAATGTGTATCTGGAGTCCTACTACTATTACTGATTTTCAGAGCTGTCCGAACAACACTGTCGCCACCGACGTCATTGATGCGCGAATAGTGTCCAACCATATCGTTAAATAAAATAAAAATCTGATAGCGATATAATATAAGTGCACCCCAAGGCAATGCAATTGCGTTACTTGAAAGGTAATAATACCTACAAAGGTCAATTTATTTTAAATTATAACACCTAATTGTTAATCGTTTAAATAAGTGATTAAGTGATTACGTTAAAGCCGCATTCCTATAAAACCATTTAAAATTCAGTCACTTCTGGTATTAGAATTCACGATCATGGACGTGACATCGAATAATGAAGTGACATATTATTATATCAAATTATATAATTACTAAAAAAGAAGATTCCCTTTTTTTTATATATATATATTAAAGCATGGAAACTACTTTTTCTTGTTCGTGTCTTGCTTGAAATAATAACACAGTAATGACAAACCGAAAAAAATTATTTTAAGTGTATGGATGATTTATAAATAATAACCTTCGTTTAACAAAATTATTATTTAACACAATTTTTATTTTGAACTTTGAACAATGTTTTACTGAACACTGTTTCTCTAATATTGAGATTGAGATTCGCTCTTGTATTTCATGTATTTGTATCTATCATGCAAATATAGTGCGTATAATATTATAAGGTCAGTAAAGTGCGTTTACTTCGTGTGTATAAAAGTACTTTAGACCTCGGTGTGATCCAAATATACTCCTATCGTAAGACTTAAGCAAAGAGATGTGTTTAATACTAATTTACGTTTTGCTTTAGAGTTTCGACGTATTGTGTTAATATTTTCGTTAATAAACTGAAACTTGTTGGATTAGTAAGTATTACAAGTATAGTATTTTAACTAAATTAATCTTAAAGTAACATGGTCCTTACTAACATAAACACTTGTTGCCTTCTTTGATTAAATTATGTTTGTGAGGGAATATATTCTATAATATAACGACGAATAATATACGAATTTACTTGTTTATTTATCTTTTTACGATTTTCATTTTCTTTATATGTATTTATTTATTTAAAGTTTCGTTTAATGTTGATCCACGTTGTACAATAAGATGTCCCAGTTAAAAACAGCACACAGGTTCTCGATATTATATTCTGCCTTGAACGATCGTAAAAGTAGTTCTACCAACCACATAGTAATTCAAGAGCCTACTAGTGTATCAACCTTGCATGAAGCACACACTACAAGGAGCAACGTGCAACTGTTGTAGTTTGAGAGTGCTCTACTCTTTTTATATTGATATTACGACTTTGTATCAAGGTTTGATGATTAATATCGATAGGTTGGGCGATCGTCGCGAACTAGGTTACATCATTTACATTTCAGATAAATTCAATGAGGTTATTCAACGGCTGCGTAAATAACAGAAGCCTTCACTTTCGTTAGCGTATTCCTACATTTCAATGACAATACGTCGTTGCGGTAATGAATGATACATTGCCATACATGTTTTATTATCAGCAAATAAGTTGTATATTATATTGTGTTAGCCAGATGACAGTTATTAGTTATTATTAGTAGTTATTGTGTTAGTTGTTATTTATTTAATTTTAAATCTCTTCTTTGAATTGACTGCCAAGTTCAATATTATTGAATAACAATAGAGAAAAGAATGAACACGTTTTTGGATGAGCGAAGAGAATGAAGACCAAAAGCTTGAATGTTTGTTAGTGTATGTTTGTTATTTTTTATTTGGAAAATGGTTACTCTTATCTTAATGAAATTACCGCGAAACAATCCAAATGATGCATTATAAAACTTCTGCCATTTGACAAACGCCTGAGTTTTTAGTTAGTTTTAAAATAACCTTTAAAATTAAATTCTTAGCCCTGTCACGTTTTGGGGGACAATCGCAGAAATATTTTTCATGAAAATCTGTCAATTATTGTACTTTAGACAAAAGATTCTGTAGTATTGTTGATCAGATTCGTTTATACACCAGGCTTATCCAAAATAATTGTATAGACAATTTTGTACTATTAAAGGCTTGTATTATCAGTTGGTAATTACAAAGGAAATTTTAAAAAAAACAATGTTCAAGCATCGGAAATAAGGTATATCAATACACCAGAAACGCTTATATCCATCATCGCGTCTGTAAAAAGCGTTCACGAAGACCTTATTTTTCTCTCTTCTTTACACAGTCAAGGACAAACACTTGAAAGATGTTGCGGCCATGTCATCACATAAACAAACAGGGAGTGACTCTACATATCATAACAGCTTGACATATTTGCATAATTACAATACAACCATTCATAAGACTGTCACCTCACAATTACCTAATTCTCTGACGTAACCAGGAAATTGGTCCGACCCTGGGAAAACAGAGGTCTCGGCCATGTAAGGTTGGTAGTTGGTATACGTGTAGGTCAAGCCGCTTCCTAGCTAATGTAACCGCCGGCGAGAAGTGGTATTGACCTGGTTTACCATTACTGGCAATTAAATGACTTCATAGACAATCGTTTCAATGAATTATCTATATCACTTAGGTGAGTGTGAGCTATTGAAGGATAAACGAGAGGTATGGATTACTCCTCAATGTCGGGATTGCCACTTGTTGGTTCATTCATCAGATGGCTTCTTGATTATTGAAAAAAAATTAAATGTACGAATTTTTATGTAAATCATTCTATAACAAACGAAATTTGGCAACAAATAAATAAACTGTGTAGGCCTTTGTCATGGTCCTCTTACACTATTATTTATTAAAACAAATAATTATACTGGCATACGTTGCCTTTATTATTAAAATCCATCAAATAAAGGGTTACTCGTATTTTTCTATGACTGTAAAATTTACAAAATGATTCCTTGATTTGATATTTAAATGACAATTCTTTATTCTAAACAATATTGATTCTTATAGAACAACGAAATGTTATATATACTTATTTAAACAGGGAATTCGCGTTTTCTGAATTAGACTGTGAAAGGTGCATTTTCGGTTTTTTGCTAGAGTATTTCAACAACTAAAATTGACTCAAATCAATCAATCAATTCAATTCACGTCCTTAAGAAATTGGATAATGTACCCGACTCACATTTTTTTCTGACATGGGTTAACTCCATCTGTATATGTATGTAATCTCATTCAACTGTAGTATTAATTATTATAACCATTTAAATAGTATGTGTTCCCTTGTTTAAATAGTAGTGTTGTACAATATTTCGAGTTATCTCATGGCAGATATTTGCATTATCAATTGAAAACTACAACAATGGAGTTTGAAAACAGCAATTTAATTTCCTTAAAACAAGAAATTTGCAAAAAAAATGTAACATGCAAATGAGTCCCACAAACATATGTTCAGGGGATAATGTCAAGTACGAAAAAAAAATTAGATAACATCAACTTTAAAAATTTTCTGTTTTAAGGAAGATTAAAGCAAAAAACCTATGTTTTAACACACACCTATTAAGTCCATAGAAGACTGTTTATAACTCATATAAGTTGTCATTCTTAAACTGAGTGGCTTACAAAGAAATAAGTGCTAGAAGATGCGTTCGCAGTAATTAAATCTCCAATTAAGAAAGTGCATTTTACTTTACGATAATGCTTATAAGAATTATTTGAAAGTTCAAGGAAGTTCCTGTAAAACATATTAATGTGGATGGAGAATAAAACTCATATCAAAATAAACATGTTGTAACTCTAGGGAAAGTTTAGAGGTTGAAGGGTTACTTCCAAGAACTACACTTGATGCTGTACTTAGTCTAGTACTGCTCTTAACATATCAATTGAATATTCTTGAGACTTAGTAAAACAGGTAGACTGTTATTAATTTGTTATACGATTTTATGACTAATCGGAGTAATCGCGCATCAATTAAAAATCTAATGGTACGATATTTAATAACATAGTTGAATCGTGATAATATAATCATAACACTATTGAATCAGTCAGATTTAATTTAAAATAAAACAAAAATATTATCTTCTTCCATTCATTTATTAATACAACTTTAGATTGTTTAATAAACCAAATAAAAATACCAAATAAAACCTGCAACGCGAAGTTATTTACCGTAGTACCAATCGTAGTACCGGTAAGTAACGTTTATATATTTTTTCTTTTATAGAAGATGTCTTACTTAAATAATAATTAAATAAGTTCCTTTATTTTGAGTTGGACATGACTGGTCTATTTTTTTTTACAATTTGTATTTTTGCTAGTATTTTATTTTATCAAATTGACTTATATACACGACACAGAAGTCGCTGAGGCTGGCGTGGAGATGAGATTAGGTGCTCAGCAGCTTTCTGGGTTTTCCGGGTTAACGGTTTATAACACCGCTATCAAATTTCACCCTAACGTTAATAAAGAATCAATTTATATCTAAACTAGGAAAACGCTAAAGTCCCGCCGCGTTGAAGGATAAGCTTTTTATAGTTTTTAGTTTGCGTGGCATATCTTTACTTTTGCAAGTGCTTTGTTTTGTTGCCTACGCATTGAAGTGATTGTTGTCAAGTTTCTATTGTTTCTTGTCAATTGGTATTATTTACCTTAAAAACTTATATTAAAAGCTTTATTTCTGTGGATTCTGGCTAACTTTTTCAACTTTTTCTTTCAAAGGTACTACATCACCATAACCTTAATGTCCATGTATAATATGAACGTTGTAGCCCCACCCGTTTGGTCAGAATTGGCCCAAATGGCACGAAAATATCGTACAAAAAATAAAAAAACTTATATTAAAAGCTTTATTTCTATAGATTCTGGCTAACTTTTTCAACTTTTTCTTTTAAAAAGCAATACATCGCCATTACCTTAATGTCCATGTGAAATATGAACGTTGTAGCCCCACCCGTTTGGTCAGAATCGGCCCAAATGTCACGAAAATATCGCACTAAAAATCGAAAAAAATCGTAAAAGTACGATATTCATGAGAAAATTTCTTCGATTGTACTCAAAAAAAGTAGCAAGTCTAAGTTCAGAGATTTCGAAGGTCCTGTCAAATTTTCATCAAGATCGCATATGCCGTTTGCCCGGTAGAGAGCGAACAAACAGACAAAAAAAAAAAAAAAAAAAAAAAAAACACCCGAGCTAAATTTTTTTGGGGGTCAGTGAAATTGAAGTCTTCGCTTCACTCGCTTCGCTCGCTACGCTCATCCAATTATTTCATTTGACTTTTTTAAATAGTGAAATCACCGTAATTTAATCCATTTTAGTCAACTTCTTTAATTTTTTCGAAGTGTACAAATTTTTTTAACTCAAATTTTTATACTGGATATCAACGTTTAAATCAATGTGAACGCGCAGGTTATTTGGTTTTATCGTAAGATAAACGGTTTGTTGGGTATTTCCAAAATTGAAATCCTTGTTTTGGAATTCCCATTTTTTCACGTTTTAGACTTGTGTCTCGCAATGGATCTTTAAGGCTTTTTTGTTGCAACCAATTACGGATATCAATATAATAGCACTTTATTAACGTAAACGCAAAATTTGGTAAAGATATTACCAACCGTTCAGCAGAAATCATCAACATCCGAGTGCGCGCATTTGAGTTGGGCCAAACTCAGCGTCCAGTGTATTCTTATATTCAAATAATTCGTGATTTGGCTCTCTTAAACGACAATGCTGTACACATCATGCACTTATAGTGTTGTGACTCTTAATTCCGACGGCGTGACAACGCCATGCGCATCTCATACTGATGTCCCACTTTCACTGTCACATCGTCGTGCACCATGTAAGGATATAACACAACAATCATTCCTTACGAAATCTATACGTTAAGGTTATTGATGGGTGACGTTAGTCCCAGCTTATTATATGAATATGACACATTCCAAGGGCGCTGGACACACGTTTCTTGACGCTGGGGATTACAAGATGGTTGTAAAGTGAAAACATTTGGACATGGTATTGATGAATGTGATTGAAGCTATTGAATGGTACTTGCTTCAATGCACTGAAAAATATTTTCGTTGTTATTATAGTGGTAAGAGTACCTGCTTCCAATGCAGAAGGTCCCGGGTTCGAATTCCGCTTCAGGCAGAAGATATTTGACGGTTTCTAAAATGAACTAAAATCCATAAAATATTCGTTAGAGTGTGTACAAATAATTTCTTTAGAGCCGTCCCATGCAGTAACGAAACACTTAATATATTCTGATGTTCCGAATCAGCCATGCAGTTTTGTAGTGTCGCCCGCAAGTGTATTGCCCAACTAGTTGGGTTGGTGTTTCCTATTTAAAATAATGGTCTCTGGTTGGCCGTTGTTCGCGCGTCGATGGCTTCGGCGCAACCCTCTACTTAAAACTTTAAAGTCCTTTCGAACTCACTAACTGAATATAAGTTATGTGACTGAGTGGATAGGTTAAATAAGAATGTAATTAATGATTTAATTTATAATTTATACACATATATTTCGGTAAAATGAGATAATTCATTTCTCTGATAGATGCGTATCAATTACCCTTCAAACACAGAGCTCTATTCTGTTGTTTTTAGAAGGTGCGACGTTTTATCCCAGCCACTGGCAATCCTTATTGAACACGCGATGGTTGGACTGAACCCACATCACCCCCTCCCTCCTTTGCACAATCCTTCTTAACTATATTCTCACACATTTCGCTTTCTACTGTCGACTTTGGGATCAGGATGGGAGGAGGATGCAAATCAAATTTATTGTATGTTCAATTTTCCATTTTTTATTAGGACAAATTGTACATTTTATATAACAACAACACAATTTTTAGTGCTATGTGTCCTTTAGCTAAATCAAATCAAGGTTACTAATACTAATATAATGAGAAATTGTCATAATATGTAATAAATTGTAAATAATAATTATTGAAAAGTAATAAAATAAGGTTCATTTCATTATACAGTCAATCAATAATATCAAGTAATAACAGGAATTTCTGTGAGTGTATCATTAAGGTAATCAATAAGACAATAGTAGGCTTTTAGAATTAAAGTTTGTTTTAATTTATGCTCGAAACGGTCACAGCTTGAAATGTTTTTAATGTAGTCTGGAAGATGGTTATAAAGAGATTTATGTAAGTAGTCTGAGTTTACTAGTCCAAGTTTTGTGTGATATGAGTTTAGCTGTACGTGATTGTTTTACGTGTGTCATGATCATGGACATTTGCATTTACTGAGTAGGTATGAATATGTTTTTTAATTACTAATATTGATATGAGAATGTATAAACATAAAATTGTAAGGATTTTGTGGACCCAGGTCCGGTTCATGCATCAGCTCTATTACTACATCACCTTGAAATTTGGGTTCCAGACAACTAAATAATAAAAATAAATCGTGGGAGTTGAATGTCAGTGGTGCTACTAATAATGGGTCCCATGGCCACTGTTGAGTTGTTAATAGACCACACGGCAGAAAGAGAACCGGGTTTGAATCTCGACCTTGATTGCGATTATTATTTTATTTATTGAACGTGTATCTTATTCAGCTCTAAAATGGAGTTTACTAATATGGAGGACAGTACTTAATAAATCTTAGATTATATAAATGCATACGGAATAATAAACTATAGAGATTAAATTTCGAAATAATCATTGTAAAACAACAATTATTTTGGATTTTGAATTTTGAATTTTTGAATATATAACGGTTTACATTATAAACACAATATCACCTCATACTAAAACTGCTAGAACTGTGTCTAAGTAGGTTCCTAGAAACGACTTTTCCCCCATTTCTTTAACACCCTTCTACAAATTCTAACTCCAAAAAATTTTAAAAAAAAAAGCTATTTGAGACGTAATATATTAGAGAAACAAATAATTGGATACCGACCGTGTTGGCTCGAACGTTAAGCTCTTGACTCTGATTCAGGAAGACCCGGGTTCAAATCCCGTCGAGACCGGCAATCCTGACTAAAGGTTTTTCCGAGGTTTTCCTCAGTCGTTAATGCGAATGCAAGGGATTGAGTCCTCTTAAACAGCCCTCGGAGATCCCTTCACAGTTGTCCTATCCGCAACATACCTAGTTCACCTGAAGAGGGGCATATTGCACCCTATAACAGGTTCAATTCCCAAGGTAAAAAAATGTATAAAATAAATAATATATGGACATTTACAACTGTTAAAATACATATTTGATTTATCATTCTCCTAGTTTATTCAAACAGAGTAAGATTACACTTTTACAAAATGTTTAAAAATATATTTTTTCCGTATTTTTTATGTTTCGGTATTACTTCTACCCAGTGCAACTTGATTCCCCGGTTGCCCTTGCCAAGTATCTCCCAGGAAAGTCTACTCCTGTGTCGAGCCCAAGCAAGACACATGTAAGACTAGCTAGCTAATGTGTACCCTTGACTCTGTTTTCGAAGGTGAACGCTACAGGTGAAGGAGGGACTTAACTCAACTCATTGGTGATATCAACGCTCGAGTCACATGATGTGCCACAGTAGACAGTTCATATAAAAGTACTGCACTGGTCACAACAAGAGCACAGTATCAGAGAAGCGTTTGTGAGTTTGTTCATTGATTATTGAAAAGGTGAGTACATACTTTTGATTTCGTAATCTATTACATAACGCACAGTGATTTGTTTTATAACATTATTAACATTTTTGTATTAATTTTTTTATTTATTATTAATTTCAACATTTTTTTATATTACAATTTATATTTAATTTTTTATAATTTTTAACTTATTTACATACACTTTATTGACGTTTCTTATGAAGCCTTTCTATGGTCATATACTTTTATATTTTTATAGCTGTACACAATTAATGATTTATAATTTATTTTGTATTTTAATCTTTAATGAATTAAATCGAAATCTTTTAACGGTTAGTTTATTAATTTCATCAATAGTTTAAAACTTACTTTAATAAATCTAACCAAAACTCAAATCTTAACTTAAAGGTAGGCCATAAACTTAATTTACTACAAGTCTTCTGTAAGCCTCTCTTTGTTATCCAATATGACCACTGAGAGTACTGCTACTCTACTACTAATTGATGAGTTTTCTACTCTTTATTTTGCTACTATTTTCTTCATTTCAAAATGTGTTAATTAAATTATCTGCTGGTAAGCATATAAATTGGTGATATACTCCCGATATAATGTTACTGTTTTATCGAATCGTGCATATAATAAAATTTCAATCACATTCTTACTACGTTATGTTTAATTTCATTTAGGTTATGCATGCATTTATTTTAGTTAATGGATATTGATATATTGAAACTTATGATGTTAAAACCGGTAGAAGCTTTTAGAGTTTAAACGGCAGTCATTAACGAAACCTTGTTCCGAATAAAAATAGACATCGGAAATGTTTCAGTATTTTGTACTCTAGTTTTATTGACATAATATTATGTATCATAATTTTATTATTTAATGATACTTTTTCAAGACATTTTATCAATACTTTTATATCAAAATATCTACATACTAACTAATGATACAGACAGCTTTTCTTTTGTACCGCTATTGAAAATCCATCCCAATATGTTGCATTTAAGTAAGTAAATCATCTCCTAATTTTATAGTTTATACCTCGGTCTAATCCAAAATATAAACCGAACATTTCACAGTCGTTACACCAATAATCCTGATGCAAACAATGAGATTTCAAAAATATTACAATCGTGTACCGTGACATGACTTAATCACTTTTGCTGTCATTGTTGTGGCAGTATGTTACAATAATTAAACGAAGATTCAGCGTAATTTATAATCTTGTTGGTATACGAAATCCATCTTCTTTTGAGCAACACGAAATTGTTACATTGAGAATCTGGTAAAACCGCAAAGCAATTACGTCATTGCAACTTTAAATGTTTTAATCCCACCTTTTAAATTTACTGTGAAAATAATGTTGTTAGTTATTGCTTCGAAGACGTTACCTACATGCGCCACTTTATTATTATCTCAAGTGCTAATAAACTCTTTTACGATCTATGTATTTAGTTATCGTGCATAATAACATTTGCAATAAACATATCTATCTTCGCCATTGAATAATGTATATTTTCAACAAACTAGTATCATCCTTACGCTTCCTTCATTAAGTCTGAAGATACATAATAGGATATTATTTACTTTTAACAATAATGTAATGGATATGTACACAATATATACATACATGCCCATAATAACAATCTTTTTTATATACTCCGATAGTTTCTAAATGATAGTTTATTCCGAGGTTTTTTTCAGTCGTTAATGCGAATGCAAGGGATTGTGTCTTCTTAAACAACCCTCGTGTATACCGTTGCAATTGTCCAAGTATCAAATACATAACTTTTCTTCAGAAGAGGGGAATGTATGTAATTTTTTATTATTTTTTTCTTGTGATATATCAACGTTTTACAGTTATAACACCGAGAGAAAAAATTGTAGCATATGGGGCACATGTCCTATACAAATTATCCAATAAAGAAATATTGAAAATGTGTCGTGACTTAAAACAATAAAATAATTGACATTCCGAGAAACAAATTTCGATCTCTCATCAACTAAACAGTTTTAACATTTTAACTAAATCAATTCTAGAATCAAAATAGTTCTGTTCTTCAGAATCTCAACATTGTCATTGGAATAAGCAGTCCCTCTTATCTCGATAATAACAACACTTCCTGATCATTCGAAGGTCCTGACCTACCAAATTTACGACCATGACTTACAGATCCTACAGTCGAGAAGATTAGTGTTTTACGTACTCACTCACACACGTCTTATTCCTGATCACTTGACCTTGCTAAGAATGGTGAGAGGCTAAACCTTGAGACGAAATGACGACCTTGATCCAATATTTCCATTTACCCGTTACACAAAGGCTGGAGACGTATGGAGATTATCTAACACAAATCATCTCATATTATGTTATTTGACCTTCAGTTTTTAATTAATTTCACGCTCTGATAGTTATGATATTAAATTCATAATATTTATGTTAGTATGAATACGAATTATCAAAAACAATTTTCGTGCGGATGCAGCCAATAGCCACATGATGTAATGCACGATACCTATATTTATAACTTTTTTACACCAAACCAGCGTACCTGAATTTTACAATAATTACTTAAAATATATAATTAGTGTTTTGCGAGTACCTCTTATAACACGATATTAAAATAAACACCTTCCATTAAACATGACATTCGTGTAGGCACGAATACCAAACATATTTAATAATATAATTAATTATATTTATTTTATTTTTAAGAGAATAATAATCTTAAATCGACGGTGCGCTGACTCTTTGTCTACGGACATTTGGTATAATCAGTCATTTGGTCTAAGCAACTTTTTCGTTTAAGGCGACAAATGGTATAACTGGACATTCGGTCTAGTATTTTTTGGTCTACGTATAGTACTTTCGTCTAGATTGTATTGTGGTCTAAAACATTTGGTCTAATCTCCTAAATAAAAAGGTCTTGATTTTAATGTTTATAATGTTGTAATTCTTGTTATCTTCATAATGTTGTACAATATTTTCAATTTGTTGTTGCTGGTTGGTTAGGTAGCGCTTGTTAACTGGTTGCCTTACTGTGCTTTGTCCACCTGCAAGCTATGTCGTTATGACTTCTGTTTCCCTCTGATCTTTCTTGAGATGTTCTATGAAGTATGAACTTCCAAATTGATGCGTGATGTGTATAAATAAGCTTCTGGAATCTACTATGCCAACCCTCGACAGCATTATTTGTGCGCTGTTCGTTAAAGATCGTGAACGTTCTATGTTTATAGAGAAAATTTAGGTCCAACAGTACGTCGTCTCCCTCTAACAGGTCTGCCATTCACATAGTTTTGTTTCTACAAAGCAACCTAGTTCTATTACATAATCATGTATTGCATTCATTAATTCGTCGAAGACGTCGGTAACATCTTCCAATTGAATTGAATTGAATCCAATTGAGCCTAATATTATCCTGACAGAGTCGCGAATTTCTCGATTTTCTGAATAGGGTACTTTTAATGCACACTTTTGAACAGCATGCCTCCAAATTGACTGACCATAATGAAAGAGACAACACGGCAGCAAGTTTGAGGGGAAATATTTCTTGACTGTATTGATAGCTGCAATTTCAAAGTCCGTATGAACGTCCTGTGAATTAAGAAATGGTAACAAAAACCACTTAGATGAAATGACTTTTAAGTCAAAATGTCAAATTAGACCAAAGGAGGTTAGACAAAATCAATTTGTCGAAATGTCGGACTAGACAAAAGGAGGTTAGACAAAAATCACTTGGACGAAATGACGTTTTGTCATGTCTGATTATATCAAAGGAGGTTAGACGAAATGCCTGTAGACAAAATGTCAAAAAAAAGTTCTACAAATTATACTGTGCACGAAATGATAATACATGTTTCAGTTCAAAAACACTTAACAAAATAATTAATGACATAATTTGATGGAACATGAATTGTAATTACTCATTGTTCTGACTTTGATTAGTAATAAATTATAACACTAAAATACAAATTTTGTTATCATCATAAATAATGTATATAAGCAGTATTATAACCGTTAGTAGATAAAAAATGGCTCTTTATAATCAAATATGTTTATATTCCATTATTAATGCTATTTATAACTAGGGCCTATCATACTATTTTTATATATATAAATCATCTTTGTAACATGAATGAAAAATAAATATGCAATACGTTTGCTTCTGCAATTTATTTCAATCAAAAGTTCTTCACTACAATAATTTCAAACCGTAATGCTGAATTTTTTTCTGTCGAATAAACTTGTAAACATCCATCCATTTTAACAACGGCAGCCATAATAAAGAAAAGTGTATTTCTCTTACAACTATTTTTGTTATTTTCCGCATTTGCATACTTACACTGTAAGCTGTTGAGTAAATCTGCATGCCGTGCAAACAATGTTCAACATTGACAACTTACTTCCTCAATTGAAATTGACTCTCAACATGAATAAATAAATAAACAAATAAATACCAAACATAACATACAGGTTTATAAAATGTATTTTTCTCGTGTGGACGCGAATTCCTAAACTAGAACCGGGTAGAAATCTTACAGACCATGTCCAATGCACTAAATGGCAAAGTAATAATCTAGTTCCGTCTAAGTTATGTTTGTTTATATTCGGGGAAGTGTCTCTATTGTCTATAGAAGCTAAGATTATATTATGATAACTAACTATTTTGTAACACGAACAATGAGACCAGAATGTTGTAATATACATACTGTAGGACACGTGTAGCCCACGTGTTGAACGTTATTAGCATCTGGCGTATGTTATGTTTTTTATTTTTTTTATTTTTAAAAGTAAGCTATTAAAATTATGTACAGCGTACAGCTATGTTGCTGTGTAATCGAATGTATATGACCAAGGGTAATTCTTTTTATACAATTGATCGAATTCTTATATTATTAAACCATCCGAGGTGACAAATACGATAAGGGCGCTGGGTCCGAAGCGTATCGCTCTACGAAGACGTGGGTTCGAATCCTGCATGGCATAAGGCATGGGTCTTCTAGTCTTAGTGCATTAATATGAGAGGTTAAGCAACATAAATCATCATCCTATTAATAAAAATGAATACAAATAAAATGTGATTAGGTTTATTATAAACACGTGATTAATTCTTAATTTACACAAAATTAACAGATATGATCCATTTTAGAATAGAATGAGTAATCTAGTAATTTAATGAGTTCGAATATTTATTATGATCTTGTCGTGAAAAATATCATGTATCAAACAATGAAAGGCATACTGAAAAAGAATTATTTACCAAGTAGTCGATCTTTAATTTTTAAATTTAAACTCAATCACTTGTTTAAATTAAATATGTTTGAATTAAAAGGTTTTAGTTACCCGTATTTAGTCACATGACGGATTAATTTAATTTATTATATTAGTAGTCATTGAGTATAATGTATTTTATGGTCTAGAGCGATAATTGGCGTATTCATTTTGTTTTGTTAAAATTACAGTTAAAAATCACAAACTTTCAATTCTGTAACACCTACTAATCTTCCACATCTTCACAGATTACAGCATTGTGTTATTTCTCATAATTTTGTATTTATATGATGAAGTCACAAAGGCACTATATTTTTGTCTTGTTTTGCGTCGGTTCTGGAAAAAGTCAGTAAGTATGCGCTCAAGTATGCACCAAAGTCAGTTAGTAAGTTATGCGCTCAAGTATGCGCCAAAGACAGTTAATAAGTTATGCGCTCAAGTATGCGCCACTTAGTGACCACGCAACGAGCTTGCAAGGCCAATGCTCAATCAGAAGTCGAGTTGCTTTTACTTGTGATTGGCTTGTCAAACAGATTTAGCGCTACTTTCTAAATATTCAGTTTCCGTAATACTTTTTAGGCGAAGAAAATACGACATCGCAAATATTATACAATCCACAATCTCGTCTTGAAATTTCAAACTTTCTTGTAATTTATATTTTTGAAAGTTTTACAGTGTTTTTATACAATTTATAATCGTTTAAAACTGTCCACATCAACCAACTATAAAAAAATTATGAGCGTTTTTAATTCTTTCTGGATATAAAATCAAATAACAAATAAAAACTATATTGTTGAAAGTTCAATTTTAAATTATTAAAAACTTGATTTTTTAAAACAAACTCATGGGGGCTATTAAATTTGGAATGTGTATTTAAAAATTATTTAATTTTTATAATATTGTTTACCTAAATTATGTTCTTATTCAATGTCAATGTGGATATTCTAGACCTTTTTCGGATTTTGTTTCATTGAAATGAAAATGTGTAATTTATGTAGGTAATGTGCGAGAACGAGCGTAAGTACTGTAGTGATGAGGTCATACATTGTGTTTACAACGCATTAAAATAACAATTAGATGGATAATTCAATCATTAGCTTCATGAATGTATGCTATTATTCCCATCGGCTCGTTGGTCTAGGGGTATGATTCTCGCTTCGGGTGCGAGAGGTCCCGGGTTCAAATCCCGGACGAGCCCAGTTTTTTTATTTTATTTTGTTCAATGAAACGCAATAATACTCAATATTACTCAATATTATGAACTCATAATGCTTAGGACTAGAAAAATATGTATAAAATATTAAAAATATATTTATAAATTATAGTAAGGTGAGAATTCTATGATAAAATACGAGTTTTTGGACATGGATCACCAATCTACTATTCTTTATTTAATTATAAATGAAGAACTCGATACATATCGAGTAAATGTGTTTGATAAATCGCAAATTTTGTATTTACAATTAGATAAAGAATATTAGAAATTCCAAAAAAAGGTGTGTTTTATTATAACCACCAGCTTTACAAGTCTCAACAACATTGTGATGTTTTGTCCAGCATCGTGCACCATGAAGGCAGCCGTCGCCCTCCTCCTGCTCGCCCTGGGCGCCACCCGGGCGCAGTTCTTCCACCAGCCCGAGCTGTCCTACGAGATCCAGCCCCCACCCTTCCAGCAGCAGGCCAGCTTCGCCGCCCCCGTGGCTCAGCAGAGGTCCCTGGCGCATCGCGCCGTCGTGCAGAACGCAGAGATGGAGTCTAGACTGCCGGCCAACCTCCTCAACCCCTTCTACAAGGTACGTCACTATTCAAACCACTGTACCCACCCGCGGGTGGAATCGTGTCCGGCTTGCTGGGTCGGTGGTGTTCCCTATTTCAAACAAAGGTCACTAGTTGGTTATTCTTCGCTCGTCGATGATATCGGCACAGACGGGGTTGGCTTAATCTGCTTAAAATTTTATTTTCCCTCTTGAAAATCAGTCATGTGACAGTGGGTTGACACTAAATACGTTTTCTTTTTAAATCTACCTACCTGAAAACAAATTCGCAATTTCGATTTTCGGATCTCAAAATGTAAAAAGAATAACATATCATAACTTTTTGGAAAGTGATGAGTTCACATTAAAAAAAATATGAGTAAAGAACTAGTCATGTGCAGCAAGCATAAATTACTATTCTTCCACTGCTTTGCTTACAGCTTTAACCCTTTGAAATTTTAATTATCTTTTATGCATTGCAGCTATCAAATCCATTTTTAAAAGGTAGAAGAAAATACATTCTTGACGAAAAACTAATAGTGAAAGCATTGCATAAAAATCCTTCTTATATTAATTGAGGTAAACCGCAAGGAGAAATTTGTTATTTATCTGTAAAGTTTGACTTTAAATTATGTAATTCAAGTTTTAGTCTGCGGCACGGTCTGTTTGATATGTTTTTGCATTGCTTCGTTGATCCTAATGTTTCATGTTTCTAATTCTCATGTAATGAAGTCGCATCTTGAGAGATTTATTGAGTAACAAATTTGAATTAATATAAGAAGAACATGGAGCTTTTCATGTTTGGAAAGTTATCATAACGTGTAGATCGGTTTATTTTCTCTCGAAGCATACGCAAACATTTCGTGGAGCCCCCCTCCCCCCCAAATGATTTTTCTCAGGGAACCGCGATCTTCACCATTCCGGATCTAGGCCCTCTCAGATCTTGTAAATAATTCACATTTCTTGGGCTAGATAGCAGTTACGTAAACTTACATAACTGTAGCTTGCGCTCGAATAAAATATGTAGGCAGTGTTGGGGATGGGGTGCTGTCGTGCTGTCATGCTATGCTGTGTGTGTTTGCTTATTTAATATCATATTTTAGATGTTCTCATTTTAAATACTCAGAATTGGAGCTTAATTGGAAATTTTCAATTAAAAGTACAGGCTGAAAGTCCGCGTAATGAACAAATAGATACACTTACATAAACCTGGTTGTATACTTAAAATCCGTCATAATTTAGATTTTTTTGTAGTTAGGCCCATATTTTTTATTCTGAGCAAATTTAAACATTCTGTAGCATAAAAACTTCAATGTGGTGGATTTCTTGCACTGGCTTTACTACTTAAAAAGTGCTGCCATATTATTGGCATATTTAAAGTCAATACAATACAGGTGAGAATACAACGTTCACTAATTATTATCATGTTAAACCTACGGTTATAGCCCTTGTTTTTAGAAAATAATTGCACTTTTTAGTGTTTTCAACCGATTTGATATTTAAAACTCAATACGGTAATTTTCCCGTACCTCTACTACAATTCACCCCCTCTTGTTTCGTAGAACCCCCGCATCATGTCTGCCCTCGCCAAGTCCTCGTGGTTCGCTGACGGTGAGATGCAGGTGCTCGACAGGGAGGCTGAGAAGATCCCTCGTATGAAGGTCTACTCCATCTTGCACAACGCCGGACTCGCAAGGCGGTGAACACATTACCAAGGCGCTGCGTGATTCTCATCTAGAAGGCAGTGAAGTGATACCCCGCGCAAACCCACGTACACACACGTAGTGATTACTGTGCACAAACATTGGTGGTAACGGGGAGAGTGAATGAAATGACTAATAATGTGAACCGACTCGAAAAGTGTTTTGTTAGTTTTTAATGTGAAAATGAGTTTAATTAATTTTTAAGTCCTACTCATTTTTTTCGGTAAGTTTAAAGCGTTTTGTTAAGCAACCTGGAGTAATTTTGTTATGTGATGATAAGTATGAAAGAGGAATTAATTTTAGTATGCCACAAGGTGATAAGTATAGAAAGGAATGATTTGTGAATGAGATAGTTATTTTGTTTTCAAAATACGGAATGACATTCAATTGCTGAACTACTGGCATTTAAAGTATACACACCGACAAACAAAGAACAGTTGTTGACGTTAATATTGTGGGTATTGAATTATAGCTTTCAGTTTTAGAGTATTAATCGTTTACTCAATTAAAATTACCCCATCATTATATAAAAAATATGTTCCCACTAACTGAGACAATTTTAAGTTCTTAATACCCTTATGAGTTTACTCGATTAAAATAATGCATATTTTTTAAATATGTTACTGAAATGAACCCACACAAAATATAAAGTGTTTAGACGATAGACGTACTTTACGAATTCTAAGTAATAAATGTGTTGTGTCAAATTCACTCGAATTTTGTAAAACATCATTAAAAATTGATTTTTAATTGTTAAACTTTGCGTGAATCTAATTTGAATGTGATATGATTAAATTTTGCATGGTGAAATACTCGAAACGATACTTTTGGAAATTACTTAATTTCTATATCCCTGTAAAATATTATGTTATTGTTTTATTAAATTGTTTTATAAATGAAGCTCTATTATGTTTATTTTATCTTTCAGATTTTTCCTTATTTATTTATTTATTGTAGAATATTTCGTTTTCTCAATGCAAAATAAAATTAATGAAAGTTAATTAATGATAATGATGAAGCTTCTGTATCAGGCTCAATAATTGTGGCAGGTGTAGGCTTGTTTCAATTCATCACACATCGGGATTATAAAGTGAAGTGTTCTTCACAATATGTATGATATTTATGTTTGGAATAATCCCACTATTATTGGTTAAAGTTCAGAAGTAACTTTTGTCTTTGACAAGTAGTGTAACGTATTGACAAGTAGTGATATGTTTACTGTGATGGTTCATTCGCATTGTCAGGAACCACTTGTATAGATCATAAGGTAACCTACATTATTGGCTCGAGCATTTAACGGGCGGATCTGATTCTGGAGGTCCGTGGTCCTGTCGACAGTTGCAATCATGATCTAAATTTTTATCCGAGGTTTTTCTCAGTCGTTTATGTGAAGGTAAGAGATTTTGTCTTCTTACAGCTCTCGTACATCCCTACACAAATGTGCTAACTCTAACACCTAGTAAGACACCTTGAAAAGGAGCACGATTGCATCCTGAGCAGTTTTCCCACGAGAAAATAACATTAAAAAATTCATACGTTAAATTGTTCACATTTAAATTTTATTTTAAATGCATAATAAGTCTGTGTCTTGAGGCACTAACTTTGGCTGAGTGAAACCGAAATTACATACGGTTGTAATATTAAGTATTGGTTTGTCAGTGTAAATAATTATAAACACGAAATTGCTATTAATGCTAGTTTGAACTGTTTGCATGGTCTATTAATACAACGGAGTATATTAGTTGAAAACTTATATACTTTCTGAACTTCTTCACCCATTCAGACATCTGAAGAGTTTTACCCTGGTGATTTGGAAGCCAGACACACCAAAGTCGAGAAATAAGTGCAGACAAACACATGGGGGATTTAGAGTGGGGAAGAAAATTTGAAATGAAAAGAAAATGAAAATAAATTACTGCCAAGCTAATCCTGAAAGAGTATGGAATAGTAATATCAATAATAACAATGATTTGTTAGAGCACTGGTGTGTTGACCCGGAGGTTCTGCGTTCAAAACCCAGTCGGGGCAAACTTTTACTGCAATTGCTATCATTAAATACCAATGTTGATTAGGATTTGATTACGTTAAGACTAGAAAAATATGTACTTCATGTTGTGTGTAAGACTTTCCCAGTATCCAGGTATGGCTTAGGAAAACCTCTGGAAATGTTCAGTGAGTGTTGATTCTACTACCGACTGAGCGTCAGCATTCCTCACCTAGCCCACGTGACTCGTTGCACACGTCACCTTTGCCCCCGTCCGGTGCTGGCGCGCTGACACTGGCGCAGTGCCAATTAGCAGTCAGTCACTCGTCGCCCCTCGACGCGAAAGGGTTGTGTGCGGTAGTGCGTTCCGTGACCGGGAGTGGTAGTGGTAGTGGTAGTGATAGTGAAGGACACGGTGATAAGCAGTTTAGTGATGGAAAACTGGAGCAAAGGCGTTACCTGAAATGTAAGTTGATATTTTAGGTGATATAGGTACGCAATCATATTGATTAAGATAATTTGATTGATTGAGTGATTACGCATCTATCACCACTTTGTTTGAGACATTGGTGAGAGTGTAGAGGAGTCGACAATAACTTCCACCCACACATTTCGTACGTGGTTCGTACTAAACCACGTGCCATAGCATCACACGTGGTTTTACACGTCCGCGTGTACTTTAGTAGTTTGTGTCATTTTATACGTAATGCGCAATCATATTAATTTAGAAAATTGGATTGATTGCGTGATTTCGATTGTTTGATACTTTAGCGAGAGTGTGAATGGCTTCGACAATATCTTTCACAAAATGTTCGTACGTACTAAACCATGATGCTATTGTATCACACGTGGTTTTACACGTTCCCGTCTTCTTTGGTAGATTGCGATATTAACACTATGATATTATGCGTAATACGCAATCATTTTGATTTAGATAACTTGATTGTTTGAGTGATTTCGATAATAGAACAGTGATTGTTTGATATATTGCGAGAGTGTGGATGAGTCGACAATATCTTCCACAAATTAATGTTCGTAGGTACTAAACCATGATGCTGTTGTGTCACACGTGGGATTCCACGTTCGCGTCTTCTTTCGCCGTATAGTCACCGCTTATTTGTCAAGTCGTAGACGCTGACGTTGTAGGTGTCAGCGATCAGGCGTTTACTAGTCGACAGCGGTGCAGTTCTATAAGTGCCGGAACGCTCATGTGCAGTGGCGTATTTACGGGGGTTGGGGGGGGAGAGAAAGCTAGGGAGGGCTGCATGGTCCTTAAAATTAGTCAGAGAGAGGCGAGGGGGTGTGGTGTAATTACGGGAGAGGGAGGGCTAGGGGGGCTGGCGCCCAAATTTGATCAGAGAAAGGCGAGGGGAACACAATTTTGAGTCAAGATTCTGTAAACTGACATTAACGCTAAAACCTTGTAAAATACCTCCATTTGCAATGATAAAAATCTAAATTTTTTCTTGGTCTATGCGCCCCGGACTGCTCATGTAAAACGAAAGATTATCGAATGTACATGTTTGTATTTCTTTAAGTGACGGTAGTGAGCGTTATAAATTTGTCAACTCGTTAAAAAATTGTCTGAATGTGTGTTTAATTGATCGATCTTTAGGGGACAAACGGAAACGGCTACTCCGACATGAATGAAATTAAAGCTCTTTCCTATTATTTATTTAGAGCAATCAAAGAAATATAAAAGTACTGTATCTCATTAAAATCGCACTTCACATTTTCCGTTAGATTTGTATCTATTGAAAAATGTTTTTGCTCTCTACCGGACAAACGAAAACTCTGATGCTGATGACACTAATTCTAAGGAACTTTCCAAAATATGTTAACCTATTTTAATAAACCCTGATATACAGCAATGTTTTACTGACATCTACGACTTTCCCAAAGCTAACTTATTCACAAGAAATAAATACTTTCCAATATTTCTAAACACAAAGCTACGAGATCTTCTAAATGTTTCAATTTTTTAATATCGATTTTCATAATTCTTCTAGGCTGTTATTTGGCTGATAGCAGAGAGCCGGGGTAATATTATGATTGTTTTCTAATTATTTTAACGCTGGGGGACGTAGAATCACGAGAAGGGGTACATCAGAAATGAAGGAATGCAATATCTCAGACTCGTCAATCGCAATTGAACAGACTGAGCTTCAGGCATTAGTTCTGTACCCTGTTATCACTGGACTGCACGGCTATTACACGGGGAATGCTGCCAGCACTGGCAACAGTTTTTGATTACGATAAGAAGTGAGCAGATTGAATGTGCGCATGCTCAGTACAATAAAAATCCAGCCCGCGATTGCAGTTGGCAGTTTAGAAAACTCTCTATCTAGGCAATTGTAGCCAACTGCGACTCAAAACTGCAACTGGTTCCGATCAGTGACTGACATGGACTGACTGCTGGTCCAGTGTAATACAACACTAGAAAACCAAAGGTAATACCCCCCATATGTGGAATCATTCTGAATTTTTCTACGAATTCAAGGTGGAGGCCATTATCGAAATGATATCCGGAAACACAAAATTCCAGTGAATATGTGTATCAAACTATGTTTGATGTTTAGTGTCGCATATTTCTGACTAAGAGAACTATACTAACTTATGACTACTTACTAAAAGACGTCAGGGTTGGATTTGGGCAGTTTGTTGCTACCTATTTGATAGAGGTCGAAACTTGCTAGATGGGCTCTAAACCTAAGAGTTTGGAGACTACCTTACACACATAACAAAAACTTGTAAAAATACAGCCAAACCTTACACACTCAAAAGAAATGAGATCCAAAAAAGGGCCAAGCTCATCTACCCTTCCACATTTGCGCATTCTTAATTCATAAACGTACAGTGTCCCGTAACAACACCCTTGAAAAGCTTTGCAAAATAGAATTTGCAACTATTAATTTAAACGTAATAGTTCATCCAAATTCTTTTTTTCTAATTAATTTTAACGTAATGGTCATGCAAATTCTATTTTGCCAAGCTTTTCAAGGGTGCTGTTACAGTACATTGTACGTTTATGAATTAAGAATGCGCAAATGTGAAAGGGTAGATGAGCTTGGCCCTTTTTTTTAGATCTCATTTCTTTGGAGTGTGTAAGGTTTGGCTGTATTTTGACAAGTTTTTTTTATGTGTGGGATCTCATTACTTTTTCAAGTTCCATTGCAAAATTATTTGTTAAAATATAATAAATTTATCAAAGTCGATTTAATTGCTATGGTATTACCAATTAACAATAAAATGAAAAAATATAGTGGTACAAAGACTTGCTTTTTGTAAACAAAGTAGGCGATTATTGTCACGTAACAATAGTTACTTGTTGATTGTATGCCTGTATAAGGCTTATTTTAAAACCTTTATTTGGAAGCCTTCCAGCAATTTTTTAAAACTTTTTCTTTCAAAAGGAATTACATCACTATTACCTTAATGTCCATGTAAAATATGACGTTGTAGCCCCACCCGTTGGTCAGAATCGCTGGGCAATTGAAACTGACGAATTAGAAAGTAGCCAGTAGTAGCCAGTAGTAACTAACGTCCTTAAAGTGATTTTGAGCATGTTCAAGTCATATTTTCACCAAGAAGGAATGCTCGTACCCCAACAAAATTTGGCATGTGTTGTCGGGTACCTAAATCCCCTCGATTTTGATAGTTTTCAAGTTCACATCACGTTTCATGATGGCTGGGTGACACCTCGAAATCACCCCAACTCTGCTTGCTGTATAAGGTGCCTGAGTGTGTAGCGCACCGCGGCTTGGCTGCGGCGCCCTAACGGGCACCTAGATTATAATAATGATTGTTATGATTGTGTGTTCGTGTGCAGCACAAATTCACTTTCTTGTTTGTTGGCCATTTGGGCTGAGGAGGACAAGTTGATACAAAGGAAATGCACGCGTCTTTTTAATTTTACACACCTGTCCCGGAAACCAAAATATTGACGTATTGAATGTTTGTAAAAATTTGTTAAAACTTACCGCTTTGAAGTTAGATCGTCTTAAAATAATGAATGAGCTTTTTATATTCGATACTCATATGCATTCATTATTGCCATACCATTTTTCTAAGTGACTTTCCTGAAGTAGGTGATATGTGATGGGTGTATAGCCCTTTTGCCAGTAAATAGAAAATTGCTGTACGTAGCGACCAGCCATTAAAAATAATGTTTACTGGTTAATTCGAAAAATACGTAATACTATTTTATTTGATTGATTTTTGTTGCTTAACTTTTCTATTACTGCAATTTGCTGTTTGAGACGATGAGTTGTGATAGATAAGTGGACACCAAAAAAACATGATTCGTTCGGGATTCGAACCCAGGTCCTCTTAGTTTCACATTTCGGACCTGTGCCCCAATCGTATGAGCCATCACGGATGGTCACATAGGTCTATTACTAGAGCCGGCAAAATATGATATCGTTTCTGAAAAACTATAATCCCACACTGGCCTTAACCTGGTCCATTTCTGGAGCTAGTAAACTACTAAAATAAATATTAAATCATATTATTAAACACTATAACCGTACTAAGTGTACCAATTGAGATTTTTCGATATAAATATACTATAAATTTGGACACAATTTCTGATCACATGCCACTTGTTTCTTTTTTCTGTTCTTATTTTGTGTTGTATATTTATATTTAAGGTGACCATACTTTGAAAGTTACAAACCGGGACAATTGTTACTAGTGTACGCATATGTACCCCACGGACCTATTCTGGGTTTGGGGCAGAGCCCCCAGCCGCCAGAGGCGTTTTTAGGGCGCAACTAGCGTAGCGGGAGCGGCCTTATAGGTTTTAAAAAATATATATTTGAGTCAAATGCTCAGAAAATGCTTTCTGACATGAATATATGATTTAAATATAGTTATAATGTGTACATTTTTGTAGTCATAAAATATTTATCTTGTGGTTCAAAAATGATAGTACAAAACAAAATACACACATTCAGCAGATAATAATGTATTGATGAGGTCATCATACTAATGAAGGCCTAATCAATAAAAAAAGATCATTTGAAAATGCATTTAATTTGAAAAATATGTATGGTTAAATTTTTAATACACTTTGACTTTACAACGAAATAATGTGTAGGTATGTAATTAATCAAAAACGTAGTTCGGTTGCGTTATTGAAACATTTTGACTTTCCATTATTTATAAACAAAATCAATGCAAATAATGACTGAGAAAATTAGTGGTGTGAGAGTCCTGGTTTTTGAGTTCCGAGTCCGAAACGAGTAGCTTCTTAAATTAACTCGAGTATCGAGTCCAATTCGAGTCCGAGTACTTCGTCTTATTTTTTAAATTTCACTATTTTGCTATTTGACTATATTTGTGTTTACAATATGAACAATATTAATTTTATTTATTGATGTTAGTCTAAATGTAGGCTCCAAACGTGAAGACAGAGTAACATCTAATTGATTTAAAAATGTAACTTATCTCTAGATCATTTTAATGATCAAGCATCAAGCACAAATATGAGGGCTACACTATGACATTGTGCAGTAAAGGACATTACATGAAAATGCTGAAACAAACATAGTGACATATTTTTATTATTTGTGCCCAAAAATAGTTCAAAACTTCCAAAATGAATATAAACGTGTATCAAAAGACTTAGGAGACTATTACAAGTAAGTAATCAGCATTGGTAAGGTAGCTCCAAAAATATATAGGCCTTACGATTTTTACGTTTTCACACACGTGCGCGACCCGGCACCTCCACCAAAATCATAAATAATACTCGCACACCCCTAGAGAAAATGAATTATCATCTTGGAAGTGGAAGAACTATTTCATTGTTTTTACTTTTATTATTTATCTGACGAGTGTATTTTTTTAAGTAAAACATTATCCTTCCATGCACGGTTTGGTTAAGGAAATACCGGGACACATTCTCCCCAAAATTGCAAACTTTTACAAATACGTCATTTCAATGAGTCTCTCGGGACACCGGTACAAGTGTTCTGAAAACGGTACTGTACCGCTCAAACCGGTACGTCTGCTCACCTTATGTATATTCAAAATCGGAAAATCTAATGCAGTTTGCGCAATGTATTATTCGAACAAACCTGGTTGGCGCGTGCAGTATTTTATCCCAACCGCGCGCGACATAATTATCGTCAGCTTGCAGAACTACTAGAGGAGAGAGTCTGTGAAGATGTCTGTACTGTGCGCCATGTGGTGGAACATCCAACTAAGCGCACAGGCTTCGGTAGCTCATCCGATATAGAAAGTTAGTTATCATCGAACTGTTGTGTGCCCGTAGATTTCAGTATTTGGTGATATCAGTCGCCGCTATGTAGCAGCACTAGTGGCAAAAGGATAATTCTGTAAGTCCTAAGTCCTCATATTCTCGAATACAATTACTCCAAAAATAGATACATTGAGAAATCAAATACGCGGGAGGGTTTATACCACCGTAAGAACAAATATCATCTACTTCTACAACAACAACAACAACAACATTATTATTGGATGGACGTAGCGAGCGAAGCGAAGATTCCATTCTACTACACTGGAGAAAAAATTCCGGAATGTTTTTTTTTCTTTTCTTTCTTTCTTTCTTTCTTTTTTTTGTATTTTTGTCTGTTTGTCCACACGATTCCGGCTAAACCGATACTCCGATTGCGATGAAATTTTATGGAGGCCTTCGAAATCTTTGAACTTAGAACTGCCACGTTTTTGAGCGCAATCGGAAAATTATTTCTCATGAAAATCGCAATTTTACGATTTTTTTTTATTTTTAGCAAAATTCTTCGATTTATAAGACGTACATGCTTTGTCCGATTGTAATATTTTTTTCACAGAACCTTTATTTTATGAATTGATATATTCGTGTGAAATTTGAGCGTTATCGAAAGATAAATGTCTTTAAAAAATCGCAATTTTACGACTTTTTTCGATTTTTTTAAATTTCTTAGGCTTAAAGCCCCTACATGCTTTATCCGATCGTAATGATTTTTTCACAGAACCTTAATTTCATAAATTTATATATTCGTGTGAAATCTGAGCGCTATCAAATAATTATTTCTTATGAAAATTGCAATTTTACGATTTTTCTTTTTTTTAAATTACGATTGATTAAAAATTTAAAAATTTAAGTTATTTTTTTATTTAATTTAATTTAATTTAAAAAAATTCAACTTAGATATGATTTTTTCACAGAACAACAGAAAATCTGCATAAAACATGGCAGCTTAATGCACCAATTACGCTCATCCAACAACGCGGCGGGACTGAAGCGTTTTCCTAGTTAAATGTTCCACCAAACAACCAACAAGAAGGAGAAATCATCATCATCAAATCTACTGCTTTTTCCTAGAGTCATAATTAAGCATATTGAGATATTTCAATTTGAAGTTGTATTATAATAGAGCGTTTGTGTTCTCTAACCGATATTCATACTATATTAAATGTTTATTTTATATTAATTTTTATTAGACAACATTGTATCCACTACAAGTGCCAAGTTAGAAATAAACACTAAAGTACACATTACACAATTTTATTTATTACAAAGAGGTTATAGAAATCATTATATCCGCGAAACTAGATTTTAAAATTGCAAGATACAAGAAGTAAAAAATGAACTACAAAAATGTTGGCCTAATATAACAATAACGCAATAAACTGAACACCTAAGACGGCAAAAAAAACTGACTTTGTAAAGGTGATAATCTTCAGTGATTGGTATTAAGAATGGTCATATTCGAGGACGAGGTGGCTATATTGACAGAGGTATTACCATTGAGTATATAACCATCAGGTAGTACCATACTCAATGGTATTTCGTCGCTGAACTAGGGACTTTGGTTAGGGAGGTAACCAGTTCGATACCAGCCACATCCTCTCCTCACTAAAGGTGTTTCCAAAAGGGTTTCAATTCGATGGTTTGGAGCATGCACATTTCTTTCGTAATACGTAACTAGGCCGCTTCGCGAACGCTTTTTCCAGTCGCGTTGATGAATGAGCTTTTTTTTGAATATTTCTGTCCAATGATTACGTTTTTATGTGGAATCTCCTTACTTTTTATATAGTTACTTGATATTACTTGTTCATCATACACCTGTAAAAGGCTTATATTAAAACCTATATTTCTATGAATTTTTACCAACTTTTTCAACTTTTTCTTTCAAGAGGCACTACATCACCATAATCTTTATGTCAATGTAAAATATGAACGTTGTTGCCCCACCCGTTTGGTCAAAATCGGCCCAAATATCACGAAAATATCGTATTAAAAACCGGAGAAAAATCGTAAAAGTACGATTTCTATAAGAAATATTGTTTCAAATGTCTCTAAAATCATAACAATGTGATTTCAGTGATTTTAAACGTTCCTATAAAGTTTCATCAATATCGGAGTAGCCGATTGCCAAATATCACGAAAATATCGCTCTAAAAATCGAAAAAAATCGTAAAAGTACGATATTTATGAGAAATATTTCTTTGATTGTACCCAAAAACAATACAGCCTTAAGTTCAGAGATTTCGAAGGTCCCCTCCAATTTTCATCAAGATCGCATATGCCGTTTGCCCGGTAGAGAGCGAACAAACAGACAAAAAAAAAATAACAAAAACAAAACACCCGAGCTATTTTTCTTGGGGTAACGTAAGTAAAAAACAAACAAAAAAACAAAGTCAAATTGAAGTCTTCGCTTCGCTCATCCAATAACCTTGCCATTGCCAGTCAATGGAGGGAGTCACACCGAGTAAATGCTTTTTCATAGAAGTTTGTGCTATGGTGCACCTCAAGTAGACCTATTTACATTTTGTATGTGTTTTACTATAATGTTTTTTCTACCTAGTAGGCCTATTTAATTTGTAATCCAATGTCTACATCACACTTGTGGAGCTTGCTCTGTTATTGATTAATCTAAACTAGGAAAACGCTAAAGTCCCGCCGCGTTGATGGATGAGCTTTTTAAAGTTTTTAGTTTGCGTGGGATATCTTTACTTTTGCAAGTGCTTTGTTTTGCTGCCTACGCATTGTAGGTGAATGTTGTCAACTTTCTTTTGTTTCTTGTCAATTGGTATTATTTACCGTAAAAAACTTATATTTAAAAGCTTTATTTCTATGGATTCCGGCTAACTTTTTCAACTTTTTCTTTCAAAAGGTACTACATCACCATAACCTTAATGGCCATGTATAATATGAACGTTGTAACCCCACCCGTTTGGTCAAAATTGGTCCAAATGGCACGAAAATATCGCAAAAAAAATCAAAAACTTATATTAAAAGCTTTATTTCTATAGATTCTGGCTATTTTTTTCAACTTTTTCTTTCAAAATGTACTACATCACCATAACCTTAATGTTCATGTGTAATATGAACGTTGTAGCCTAACCCGTTTGGTCAGAATTGGCCCAAATGGCACGAAAATATCGCACAAAAAATCGAAAAAAATCGTAAAAGTACGATATTCATGAGAAATATTTCTTCGATTGTACCCAAAAACGTGGCAAGTCTAAGTTCAGAGATTTCGAAGGTCCTGTCAAATTTTCATCAAGATCGCACATGCCGTTTGCCCGGTAGAGAGCGAACAAACAGACGGAAAAACAAACAAACAAAAAAACAAAAAAACAAAAAAACACCCGAGCTAAATTTTTTGGGGGTCAGTGAAATTGAAGTCTTCGCTTCACTCGCTTCGCTCGCTACGCTCATCCAATAATATTAAATATATTATGTGCCCTACAGCGGCATTAAATAAAACTAGGAAAACGCTTAAGTCCCGCCGCGTTGATGGATGAGCTTTTTATAGGTTTAAGTTTGCGTGGGATATCTTTACTTTTGCAAGTGCTTTGTTTTGCTGCCTACGCATTGTAGGTGAATGTTGTCAAGTTTCTTTTTTTCTTGTCAATTGGTATTATTTACCGTAAAAAACTTGTATTAAAAGCTTTATTTCTATGGATTCTGGCTAAATTTTTCCACTTTTTCTTTCAAAAGGTACTACATAACCATAACCTTAATGTCCATGTATAATATGAACGTTGTAGCCCCACCCGTTTGGTCAGAATTGGCCCAAATGGCTCGAAAATATCGCACAAAAAGTCAAAAAAACGTATATTAAAAGCTTTATTTCTATCGATTCTGGCCAACTTTTTCAACTTTTTCTTTCAGAAAGCAATACATCACCATTACCTTAATGTCCATGTGAAATATGAACGTTGTAGCCCTACCCGTTTCGTCAGAATTGGCCCAAATGGCACGAAAATATCGCACTAAAAATCGAAAAAAATCGTAAAAGTACGATATTCATGAGAAATATTTCTTCGATTGTACCCAAAAACGTAGCAAGTCTAAGTTCAGAGATTTCGAAGGTCCTGTCAAATTTTCATCAAGATCGCATATGCCGTTTGCCCGGTAGAGAGCGAACAAACAGACAGAAAAACAAACAAAAAAACAAAAAAAAAAAACAAAAAAAAAAACAAAAAAACACCCGAGCTAAATTTTTTGGGGGGTCAGTGAAATTGAAGTCTTCGCTCCGCTCATCCAATAAAATAAATAAATTCGTATTAAGAGTCTACCCACTCAGTCGTGTAACTGATTTTCAGTGAGCGACCAAGCCAACCCTGTAGGCCCCAACACAAGCGACGAGTGAGCCATAACCAACCAAAAATCAATTTTTTAAATTATCGAAAATATATCAACCGTATCATTGATAAGTATTTTTACACATGCTTCAAAAAAGATTGTGACAGTGAAATCTAATCAATCCGATCGAATAACACACCTGTATATACGTGGGAGAGTAAAGAGTTAAATACTGAGAGCAAACACTGTTGAAACAGAGAGGATTTCAACAAAACATGCGCCTTACGGACCCCACCTAGGATCGCGATGGGGTATCGAGACTAAAAAGGCCAAACATCGCCGTAATTATGTAATACGGTACACAATGAACAAACTTTGCATGCGGAGACATGTCGAGGAGTAAATACCCATTAAGGCGCCCTACTCCGCAGTTCAGTCGGGCCAATAGTGACGTAACCCACCTCGCAAGGAGTACGTGTTGGAACAAACGCCATTATTAGACTTGATTGTGTCTTCATTAGGGGGAGTATACAACGCTTTCAAGGGGGACATGACCATAGACGCGTACGACCCATCCATTACGCTCACGCCGCGTATGCGTTAGACAATGTGGCCAAATTAGTCTTATCTATGACTCATCTGAGAATCAGTCTCTGTTAGGATATACAAAACAAATTGCATTAATTTGTTTGTTATTTATTTTGAACAAACAGTGAAATTTGAGGAAGGGTAGTGGAAAGTTTAGATACACATACATGGAGTCATCTGGTACTGGTACTGGTAACAGCTATAACAAAATATAAAAACATAAAATAATTGTACAAAACAAAATCTCTTGAACAAAACTTACAAAATACAGAATAAAATATATTTTACAAGTTTTATAGGCTAAACATAAGTTGGAAGATGAAAGGTGATTTCTTTTAAAATAATTTCAACACTTTTCCGAAAATAGTCTCTATCAAAATAAAACAAAAGTTATTTCAATAAATTTATCTCTATTTTTCTCTGATAGTACCCTGGACCCATTTGGTCATCCAAAATCTATTGACCAGCTACCGATCAATTAATATGTAATTTATATCACGGTTATTTAATTAAATAAATAGTTCTCTCATTAATTTGATGTAAGCTGGTTGCAAGTGGTTTGGTTGGTCAGCAGTCTTAACAAATTGGGTTTATTACCTTTCCAACCAAAAGTAGTGCATTGAATGAAAAATGAAACTGAACAATAAATCTATATATCTAATGATTCAACATTCAAGATGTATATTGCCATAGAAATATACATACATGTATAGTTGTATATATTTAATTAGGCAAACACATTAAATAACTACAAAACAACAAATTTACATACTACTAATACAGTTTAAACTACACACCTACACAAATAATACATGTTCGTAAAAAAAAAAAAAAATAATGTTTTCAAATATCCTCTTGCTCATCCAAATAATCTTGAATAGAATAATTTGCTTTGTTTATCAAGATATCTTTGACTGTTACTTTAAATTTGTCAATTTCAGTGATATCCTTTACTTCATTAAGAATTTTGTTAAATAGTTTGGTTTTGAAATATATAGAATTGATTTGAGATAGTTTGCTTTTATGATGTTCAAGGTGAATGTTGTTAATTTGTCTTGTTTCATATGAATGTATTTATTTGTTTTTCATTATCGATGAATGTTTTGTTTGATAATTAGTTCTGATTGATAAATGTCTAAACTGTGTAGTGTTAGAATATTTAGAGTTTTGAAAATGTTCACAATCTAATAATCAAATAAATTTACAGACTCTCTTGAAAAATACAGAACATTTTATTCACGGGTAAATTAAACACTTGATTAACAAAAGTCACATTCAACCTGCTAGTCCGAGAATACCTAGATAATTTGTTCCTCAATAGGTGATTTAATGTTCAGTTCTTTATTGAACATTGCGAGTTCTTCTAGCGAGAAGTCAGTAAATCGTTCGCACATTACACAAGGTTTCGAATTAATTATACACACAAACACAAACCTCGTTAAACACAACAATCATCCACTTTCACCGTGTTTCACGCACTACTCCGAAGATGCACACAGACTAATCTAGAACGGGGCGATGATATCACGTTACTTACCTGTGACCTTTATGTAATGCACGTTGCGCCATTGCTAATTGAAACACGCCCCTAATTATCACCCCTTTGTCCAATCGCTGGAACAATCAGCATTGCATAGAGTTTGCAAAATATTATTCTAGAAATGTGATGTTGGTTTGAGAAATCAATGTTTAATCAGTATCATCTTCTTGAAAGCAAATATACATTTTTAAACACTGGCTGATGACGCCGTCTTCGAAGGACAAAGCACACGATTCCACTTGCTACAATAAGACGTAATCAAGTTTATAGATTGTTTAGTAACCGCTTCACTTTATCATCGTCAATTATTTTGTTATTACTTATGTTGGAATTTTCAGTTGGGTATTTTCAAACGAAAATCGCAACCATCTAATTTGGGTGATATGGGATTTGGAATGTTGTGTACATAAGACATATTGTTAATTAATTAAATTAATTAATTATGACTTAAAAATATCGATGTCTGGTTGGTCATTGTTCTCGCGTAGATGGAGTCGGCGTCGACATGGTTGGCTTAGTACGCTCAGTAGTTAAGTTGCTGAGTAGGTGGACTCTAAATACGGATTCATTTAATTTTAGTAATTAATTTTATGAGTCAATATTAAGAAAATATAATGTATGTGAAAAGTTTATGTTGAGAAATAAATGTCCATCCAGAGCTATGCCTGGCAATAATAATTAGTTTTGGCTAATCAAAAAAATCCCACGTAAAAAGAATGGAATACCATGTATGATATTTGCAATTCGAAATCTTGATTAACCCCAAATATCGTATCCATTTTTGGAGTAACTTTAAATGTAGAGCCACAGCGGGATATTTCATTCTGCCTTGAGACGGTGTAGCGATCCTCGGCCATGGACTTATAAACTGGGATAGCGTCTAACTCTAGTCCCTCACCACAATAATAACAGTGCTGGTTATGGTAGCGACGCCCATCACACGCTGTATTAGTGAGTAAAGAAGCCGACTGCAATAGCTCATTTGGTTGAAGGGCAGGTCCAACCAATATGACTTGAGCTTTCATCCCACTTAATGTCTTGAATTTGATAAATTGTCGTTCGCCATCACATTAAAAGTTTTCATAAGTTTGAATATTGCACACTAGCATCTAAATAGTTACTCACAGTTACAGTGGTTTGGTCCATGTTTCTCGTTTAAAATACTGGTCTCTAGTTGGTCATTGTTCGCTCTTCGATGGTGTAGGCGAAAACTTGGTTTGGATTAAATTTCATGTCCACAACAGCTGTAAACCAGTTATGTGACTCCTAGGTAGACTATAAATATACGAATTTATTTATTTAGCAAAATGAAATAAGAAATATATCATAATGCATATTACATACACACATATTTGTCATTTAATATTCACCTTAGGGTAGGTTACACATCAGTTCATCTGGTGTGATTCTTTTCAGAAATGAGAGTATTTGCCATTTAGATGTATTGTAAAATAAAAGTCAAAGTGGCGTTATAGTGTTCCGAAACACTTGGGGAAGTGCCAGAAAAAACGGTGAATCGTGGCCAATCAGCGATCGATATCTTGAAATAAAACTCGCTGATATGCCCAGATTCACCCGTCAATGACGTCAGCATAGCAAGGTTGCAAGATTCGGATATTGAAGCAAACTTTGTGCACATGTTTTGTTTTTTATCAACTATTTATGTTTTCATCGCTTTAACATGGGTCACACGCATTTTTGTTACATATTTTACATAAAATGGAAAAGCATAGTTTGACATTTATCATTATCTAACCCACTTTTTAATGTTTGGCAGATGTTTATTGTTATTCCGGAGCTCAACAACTCATTGCGTCGCGTCCCGATAGGTCAAAAACATAATTGTACATTGTTTTCTCTGAATGGATGCACTTTAATACTTTAATTTGAGGTTGTCAAGAAACTCAACTCTTAGCCCTCGGGCTATGTAATATGAATTTGTAAGGTCACGCTTTTACAACATGTGCATAGGTATTCTTTCATGGTAGATCACCAGTAATCATCATTAACATATGGTTATTTGACCTGAGTATCTTGTTGCAAGATTATAACACTTGTCAGGCCCAACAAGGTGTGGATTGCGCTTGTTTCAACTAACAAGAATTAATCAAAACATATAAGGGTATAAACACATCCAATTATGTGATATACTGTTACAACTAATCTGCCAAAAATTGGAAACGCCTTAATTGTATGGGCTATCTAGTTGCTTAAAATTGATTTTGTCCACACACACATATACAGAATTAATGCCAGCAAACAATTTAAGTCCTCTTAAACTTTTCAGATATAATCACGAGTTTTGTTATAGACAAAAAATTATCATTCCGTAAAGTTTAATTAAGATAAGATTATCAATAAACAATCACTATAAAAAAATAGATACATGTTTATATTTTACCACTAGTTTACTTTTCAATATCAAATTTACATTTATCAATCATTACGCAATGATTGCTTCTGACGTCACGATGATGATGATGTCACAGTAAATGAAAGGGAACGTTCAACCTGACAGGGGGCCCATGGGCCTGGAAAGAACGAAATTCGTGGTATTAGAGTTGAATCGGCTGCCGAAGAAAATTTACATAAAATGTAAATGATGATAAAATCATATAATGAGTGTCTTGCATTAGACTGAACACAATAAAGAAATAGAAAATGTTCTGCCACGAGGCAATCAAGAAGACACGACGAATTTACTTCACGTTTTGTTTAGTTTTCCCTCTTTACTTCACAGCTGATTGTTTCCCTGTCTTGTTAGAGTCTTGTTATCTCGGTGTTGTTTGATTGGTTAACACAACAAACATCGTGTACAACACCTCATTAACATGTGTAATTTTTTAACTGTTTCCTTCAAGTAGACGAATATATATATTTAAATTAATATTTTAGTTGTTAAGACGGAAAGTGGAATGCACTAAGAAACAATACATAAACACATACTGTTTGTGTATGTGTTTTAATCATATGTAATTACACACTTAATAGCATTAGAGTAAGACAGGTAGCGTAGACAGAACCTATTAGGTGGCACATCCGTTGTTAAAAGCACAGCACGGGAGTATGTCAAACGAACCGACAGTGGAGGTGCGCAACTCTGATTCGGGAGGTCCCGTCTTCAAATCCCATCGAGACCGGCAATCCTGACTGATGGTTTTTTACGAAGTTTTCCTTAGTCGTTAATGCGAATGCAAGGGATCGAGTCCTATTTATCATCCATCGGATATCCCTTCACAATTGTACCAACTCGAGGTACATCCATTGCACCATGGACAGATTTCTAACAAAAATTTAAAATTTAAATTAACATTTCGTCTAATTGTAAACATTAATATTTATTTTTTCCAATACAGACAGTAACTCGTTATAAGTTCCGGAATTAAAATTTTTTCTATTGAATTCAATTTAGATTATGTACTCTGTGAATAGAAAAATAGATGCGCATTGTAATTGAACTAACCAAAGAAATGTCAGTATCTTCGGGTTTAGTAAACTTCGAACACGTTGAGGTAATGTTTGTAATATTCTACTTAATGAGTTAGAAGAGATAGAATACTTAACAAAACATTATAACTTCTGACCTAACAATAAAGTTGCATAAACTTCAATGGAACGGGTCAAGTGCCACAGGAAATGGATGATTTCTAATGGAAAACACCATTGTCGCAGATTCACGCCCGTTGAGTTTAAACGCAATAATAATCCATGTGAATTGCAACACAATAAGTATAAATACACCCGCAATCATTCTTATCTTTTTAGTTTCATTTCCTACCTTATGAAATAGAAGGGGATAATATAATGTAATCCATAAAAAATGTAAGAAAATGTAAGCTACTGGAATAACCAGTAAAAAAGTGGTTTAAGTGAGATCTGGCATCTTCTTGATATGATGAGTACAAACAATGTAGTCGGTTCATCTAGGCCATCCATAAAGTTACGTAATTTTCAAAGAGGTCACTCAGACGTTATGTAATGAGACGAGAGTTCTTCTTAAGAATGTGATAGATCGGATTATTAGGCACTACCACTGTACGGTCATCTAGAACGAGCGTTTGGGTCACGAGTAGGTTGCCACACATCGAGACAAGTGTTTCATCTTTTGGCCGGGCATTCTTCAAACGCCATTCACTTTTGTTTCTTTTGAAACCACGTATTAATATTTTGAAAATCTTAAACACGATGTATTTATATTATTAAGTTTAATTTACCATTTAATAAAGAATGTAAATTATCATTGGAGGTAAATGGTGTCTCAAATTATCGTAAATTGATGATTTTAGTTTTAATATGTGGCTGTCTGTACTAATTAGGTATATGATACAACTTTGTGAAATTTGTACTTCGGGATATTTAAAAATTAAATTGAGTGCCTCATTAAACGGGTAACGCACTGCAATACTTAACTAAGACAGCTGGACTTAAACTACATCAAAATAAAAATTAACAATACTCTATATGGAACTCACTACATCAAAAGACCTAAACATACAATTAATAAAGGACTTTAAAATTATCGTGTTATAAACCCTTACTGTAGTATAAAATTGTTATTGGACAAAACAAAACTCAGAAGATAAACACTTATGATTAAATTTTTCATTTAACCTTGTCTAAAGGTGATAAAATTCACGCTGCTCTCAAATTAATTAAACATTAAGATTTTAAACGGTAAAAATCAACAGTTTTCTCTTGATTTGTATTAGTAGTATTAGTAGTTTAAGGGCGCTTTAACAGCTAAGATAAAGCGCCCTAAAACTTCTATTTAAATCAATTTGCCTATATGCTTGAAACTATTATCAGCATACCACAGGGTCAAAAAGCATATACTTGCATTGTATATCATTTTTCACCCGATACACATATAATTTTATGATGTATTGTACTTATGCCTAATAAGCTGATCATTACTATACACTACGTTACCGTATACATAAAAAATCTTAAACTCGAGGTCTGAACGTGCACAGATGGATGGCCAGTATAATTTGTAGATCCCGGTTCATTAGGGACATTTTGCACATTTAAGAGCAAAATAAATCTAAATGGCACTGGCATTGCTAAAAACTTCAGCAATTTGGGCTTGATATAGTATACCTTTCATATGCAGTTTTAAGGTTATAAATTTGTTGTTTTTATAAAGACATGTTTTGTAATGATGCACTTAGCAGATACTTAAATACTTAACTTAAACACTGTGATTTGCTAGGTGTCTTATTTGTTTTGTGTTTTCGCTAACAACCTTGTTGTTGTTGTTGTTTTCCTGGGAGTTTTTATTCTGTCACAATTATGAGACTTCGCACTTAGCTTTGTTATGAACAAACAAAAACATTAAATATGAACCACCTTAATGGGTGAATTACAATACAAAGTAACAAGTAGGTGATCATTCTCCTACCCGCGAGCACTAGTTGTGCACGACTCCAATGTTTGTCAGGTTGGCCATTGTAAAAAATGGGTGGAGTTTGGTGGATTAAATACAAAGCATCGCGAATCTTAGATGATGTCATCAGGTGTAAAGATACATTAAATCAAATCAATAAAAGAAGTATTCACAGCATCACACGAACCAAATTGTGCGAAAATAAATTCACCAAGAGAACATTCATTTTTTAATGTTAGTCATATTTTAAGAAATGGTCGATTAAATCAAATCAATAGTCCAGTAGAAACGATTTTTAACTATTTAATTCGACTGTAACACTTTCTCGGAAAATTCAATTGCAATAACTCATGCCAATTAAGTGTTGGATTCAAACCTACCTCCCATAGTTTTAAAACGATCAAAGATTGCGTGCTATATAAAACGACAAACTCGTGTATAATACTGTACGTTACTTAAAATGTCGAAACTATATTTATCATATTCATTGCCTCCCTTCCTTATTAGGTTATAAAAGATTGTTAAACATCATCAATTTTAATTGATATAATGTATAAATGTATAATGGATAAACCACGCTTCACCATTACTTTATCAAACTCCTTCCTCGTATTGCAACGATTTTTAAAGCATCTTAAATGTTGGTGGTTAAATAAACAAAGATAAATAACTTGTGTGCCGTTATAAATTAGTGGGGTAACTAAATTACTAACAGTAGAAAGTGTGTTTATAAGAGTGCTAACTAGCATGCATTGCATCTATTATTATAATGATGCATACTGGTCCAGGAACCCTGCACTTACTTCTTAATTTCTTCAAGATTATTAACGAACTAAAAATTGTATAACAATGTAAAGCTCATCAGCAAATTGTAAAGAACGCAATATTCACACAGTTTCAGCTGAAAGTAATCTGCCCAAATTCAGATAATGTTACATCTTGATTGCAAACTGCAGCATCAATTAATATAATATACTTATATAAGATATTTCACATCTCTGAGCTGATATCAAAAAATATAATCAAGTAAACAAATGCAGTTGAGTTACAATATAAAATGTACACAATGTTATAGCTAAAATGAGAATATTCACACCTTTTCATAGTTTTGTTTCCATGATTATTCATTATGTGGGTTTTTCGATTAAAAAGTGGGGAAATAAATATGTATATATTGTTGACAACGTTTGTTTATAAATAACTTTGTTCCGAATTGTGTCGTAAATGAATATTTCAAAACTATTTTAAATTTCGAGATCAACTGACCGCAATATTCTTGAAAACTAAAACAAAACAAATAAATTAAAATAATGATAAAGGAATTATGTAGGGTAGACAATAAAAGCTAACTAAACCAAAGAAATTATTATTATTTGAAAGGTTACTTTAGCGATTAGCCTAGTCTGAGAAGTGTTCAAAAACGTTTTTCAAACTGGTGTCATGAAAAGTTTTACACATAACGCGTACCATCGCTCGTTTTGTGAGTGAACGCCATTATGTTATAACGCATAATTAAATAAAACAGTTGTAATTGAAGTAGAAGATAATTATTTACTTGTATTCGAATTCCCCTTTGACCTAATGCTACGGATTAACTCAAATATTTAGTCAACATATGCCTCAAGAATACTCAAATAACCCCTAGTGTAGAATGAAGTATTTGGCGAAACAACATTGTAATTAGATTTATTTAGTTGTCTTCCTGTGTAAATCAGTTTTTAACTTGAATATGCTAGACGTTAAATAAATAAAATAAAATAACAGAAAACTTCTCATACAAAATTAATGTGTTTGAATCTACAAATACGATTATTATTTCAATATCAGAACCGCATCGTGAACACTAATTTCAATTGCAAAAAGAAAAATATACTACATAATCGTCATGACCTATTAAAGATCATGTGATGTTCCGCATGTATTGGCAATGAACCCATTTAAGGCAAATGTTAATCATCATCATATTGTGGATATTATTGCATATTATGGAGTTGTCTTAAGAATCCATACGGCTATCTGATATTTCAACGCATGAATTGAATCAATTTACCTCCGTAACGAGGTGTAAAAACAAACATGGCAACACCTTTGAATGATTCGTGCCTTCTGTGGCTATTTATCATTTGATCAAGTAAACTATAATTTGAGCGGCACCGATTGTTGCTATTATACTGTATAAATAAGTAGTGGGCTGTGTTGTATTATCATGCGTGTTAATGTTCTTTACTGTTATTTACTTTTTTTAAATTGGGTGGGCACTTCAATTCGTGTTTTCACTATCAACCTGTTGTTAAAATTAGTTGTTGTTTGAGTATTTTTCCTGTTTTATCAAGGATTGATCTAAAGTGCCGATTTTATTACATGAAAGCATCATAAACTAACACCTGACTCATTTTGTGATTTCATTTTTTGCATCATATAATAATTATGTTCTTAAACTGGAGAGTCGTGATTCAATGAGATTGTAAGCAAACGCCCAAGGGTTAAATTTATCCTTCTTGATCCCAGAATTAAAATTTGCGTGAAAAATATATTGAGAAATAAATACCAGACTAGATTTATTATGGCTGATGTCAAAACGACGACCACCCGATATAATCTCGCAATGTTAAAAACGTTAAAATCTATACCACATCCAATAAGAACAGCAATTGAGAATCGAAATAAACTACTTTAACAACTGGTTACTCTTCTAACATATGCTCTTTTACATGCATATAATAAGAACAAAATAAGTCTGAATCTGAATGTGAATCTGAGCGCATGAGCTTCCTCTAATTTCAAATTTAAATTGAAGTATATAAAGCCTGAGGTTGGCTATTAGAAGAATCAGAAAATTTATTAAAACATTTTTTTTTTAAAGATAACCTTATTGAATTTTTATTATTGAAAAGATTTGTTAAAATCCATTATCCGTGAGAATGGACAAAAAGTATGATAAACGGTAGTGGTGACAATGGAAAGAGTCCTACAACTTTAAAATCACACACAGTAGCTATATTTAAATAAAAACTATACCACATACAATAAGATCAGAAATCGAGAATCTAATTAAACCACTTTAACAACTGGTTACTCTTTTAACGTATGCTCTTTTACATGACTGCACTTGCAAGTCTACGTGCACAGTACTTAGCATTTAAATTCAATCTAGGAAACAGTTATTACCACCTCAATTATCTGTTTATCTGTACTCATCCTTCTTACATTCAAGTGGAATTAGTTATGTGCTAATATCAATTCGAATATGAAGTTAATTTGATCCGAATGAATGTTTTTCATATGCACCAACCTTGCAGGAGATTTCATGGGTTGGGTTTGGATAAGCATAATAATAACATACAATCAGTTTATAACAAATTGAATCTGATCGTATAAAGTCTAAACTATACTTAGGCAAATCGTGTTAAGTATTGCTGAACACCTCTTTACTTATTAAATATTAGGTTACGAATTTTTCCACTAGAAACGCAATTGATTCTTTGGCATTTGGAATAGTTTAAATAAATTATAGGATTACCTACCTTAACTAAAGGGTCTAGCTAGAAGAATATTGATGCATGCTAATCCATCTCCAAAGGCTTTAAAATAATTATGTACGTTTACCGGGATGCCTCATGGTTCTTCAATGCACTAACCGTTATATTATTTATTTATTTAACGTCTAACTTATTCAGTTAAAATAAACTGATTTACAAATGAGGACTTCTAAATTAACACAACAATGAATGATAGTTAGTTTGAAATAGTTATTTTACAACAACGTATAATAAGACATTTATGTTGGTAACAAAATCAAATTGGAATGAACCAAATATAAAAAGGTGGGAAAAGAAAAGAAAACTTGAAAAGAAAAAGACGGGAAAAAATCAAAGAAATGAGGTTTACCAAAAATCAGCAACATCAAAGCAGGGAGTAAACAAACTTTCACGGAAGAAACCAACGAACTAGAATCTTCATTGTTCTGTTCAAATCTTGATAATAATTTAGTACAAAGGATCTTGACTCTAATATATAATCACATCAGACATATAATTATCTAAAATTGTTTAAGTCAAACTGATCACAGCAATGACACAGAACACCTTACTCAAGATGCGAGCTCCTCCAGTGGCCGCCTCCAGACAATCTAGGCAGAAAAATATATTAATTGGATGAGCGTAGCGAGCGTAGCGAGCGAAGCGAGCGAAGCGAAGATTCCATTTCACTACACTGGAGAAAAAAATCCGGAATGTTTTTTTTTTTTTTTTCTTCTTTTTTTTTGTATTTTTGTGTGTTTGTTAACACGATTCCGGCTAAACCGATACTCCGATTGCGATGAAATTTTATGGAGGCCTTCGAAATCTCTGAACTTAGAACTGCCACGTTTTTGAGCGCAATCGGGAAATTTTTTCACTTAAAAAACGCAATTTTACGATTTTTTTCGATTTTTAAAAAATTTCTTCGACTTGTAACACCTACATGCTTTATCCGATTTTAATGATTTTTTCACAGAACCTTAATTTTATGAATTAAGATATTCGTGTGAAATTTGAGCGTAATCTAAAAATTATTTCTCATGAAAATCAAAATTTTATGTTTTTTTTCTTTTTAAAAACAATTCTTTGACTTATAACACCTACATGCTTTATCCTATTGTAATGATTTTTTACAGAACCTTAATTTCATGAATTAAATTATTCGTGTTTAATTTGAGCGCAATCGAATAATTATTTCTTATGCAAATTGCAATTTTACGATTTTTTTCTTTTTAAAAAATTACGATTAATTAAAACAATTAAGTTAATTTTTTTTTTATTTAATTTAATTAAAAAATTAAGTAATTTTTTATATAATTTAATTGAATTAAAAAAAATCTTCGACTTAGTAATGATTTTTTCACAAAACAACAGAAAATCCGCGTAACACGTGGCATCTCAATACACCATATACGCTCATCCAACAACGCGGCGGGACTTAAGCGTTTTCCTAGTTTAAAATACTTTGATTATATCATAAATGTAAATCAACTAACACTAGGAAAACGCTTAAGTCCGCCGCGTGGTTGGAGGAGCGTAATGGGTGCATTGAGCTGCCATGTGTTATGTGAATTTTCTGTTCAGTGAAAAAATCATTACTAAGTTGATGATTTTTTTTTAAATAATTTAAAATAAATAAAAAATAAACTTAAATTTTTAATTTTTTTAATTAATCGTAATTTTAAAAAAGAAAAAAATCGTAAAATTTCGATTTCCATAAGAAATAATTATTTGATTGTGCTCAAATTTTACACGAATATATGAATTCATAAAATTAAGGTTCTGTGAAAAAATCATTACAATCGGATAAAGAATGTAGGTGTTATTTGTCAAAGAATTGTTTTAAAAAAGAAAAACCCCGTAAAATTGCGATTTTTATGAGAAATAATTATTTGATTGCGCTTAAATTTTCCACGAATATATAAATTCATAAAATAAAGGTTCTGTGAAAAAATCATTACAATCGGACAAAGCGTGTAGGTATTATAAATCGAAGAATTTTTTTAAAAAATCGAAAAAAAATCGTAAAATTGCGATTTTTATGGGAATTTTTTTTTCGATTGTGCTCAAAAACGTGGCAGTTCTAAGTTCAGAGATTTCGAAGGTCTCAATAAAATTTCATCGCAATCGGAGTATCGGTTTAGCCGGAATCGTGCTAACAAACAGACAAAAATACAAAAACAAAAAAAAAAAGAAGAAAAAAAAACATTCCGGATTTTTTTCTCCAGTGTAGTGAAATGGAATCTTCGCTTCGCTCGCTACGCTCATCCAATAACAAGCCATAACCAAAGCAATAATGAACAAACAAAGAGAATAGAGACATAAAAAAAAGAACTTATGAAAAGAAATTAACATTACACAAACCAAAAAAGTAATTAACCATAATTTAATACTAAATATAATTCTTCTTAGTGCTTGTGAGTCATTATCATTGCTTAAATTTTACTTTTAAATTACACAATACCCAGCTCAGTAAACTGCATGACTTATAATAATAATTTTAAAAAAAGGATACGCCTCTGCACAAAAATGACACAAAAATGACACCAAAGAAAACATGCACAAATTAGAATCACTACAGAATCGAGCAACTAAAGCAATCTTGGGGTACAGAACTGACCTCCGTAGCGCTTCTAGAAGAGAAAAGCTCAATATACCTAGTTTGGAGGCTGTATTCAAGAGATGTGACATTATTTTCCTCAAGAGGTGTATGAGTGGAACCATTGATCTTGACCCTCTTGTGCGCCTTACCCCAGTAAATCGGACTGAGATTTTAGGAAGTAATAAGGGGTTGACCTTAAGGACGCCAATTGCTCGAACAAGTGCATTCCAGAAATCCATTTACTACAGGGAGGCAGCGCTCTGGAATGCACTACCTTCTGAAGTAAAGGAACTTCCTCTCGGTAGGTTCGAGGGAGCAGTCTAGAGAATGTTTTTTTAAGAGTTTGATATGTGTCTGTTTCATCTTGTTTGATATGTATTTTATTATTGTTGTATATAATTCTTAGGATGGGTGTATAATGTCTCAAATGGATCTTCGGTCTGCTATTAGCATCCATCCGTATGTTTATTATATAATATGTAATGAATGTACGGAATAAACACATAATAATAATAATAATAATAATAATAATAATAATAATAATAATAATAATAATAATATTATCTATTTATTTGTTTATTAAATAATAATGTTTTTATTTTATTTTTTATTAATATTAATTAATTTATATATTAACTTAATAATTAAAATTCTTGTACAGCTCTATTTTTCAAAAGCACTATTTATAATTTTATATCTTTATAAGTGACAGGCTAAAAGTGACATGATGGATGATACTCAAGAAAAGATTTAAATAAATGCAATGGTCAATACACAAATAATTTTATCAAACATAAAAATACAACAATTAAATGAGTAAAACACTTTGTGTAAATAAACATTTTCACAGGAATGGCGTACATAGAATATAAAATTTCTTATTGTAAACACCACGTGTGCGGGAAGTAAAAAGTTCCTTTCTATTGTTAAAATCTCGTTGTTGGTGGAGGCGCCGGGTATTTCGTATGTAAAGTTTGTGGCACAAGATCCACCCGCTGATCCCAGGGTTGTCAAAAGCATTATGCATCATCGTTGTTGAATGGTAATAAAGAAAATATTGCATGTCAATTTGGAGGATTCGTTCGGTATTCACCGTGAGAAGAGATACACGTACAGACGGACGAACAAAAAGAAAAGTTATTGTATCGCCCTCTATGAATGATATTTTAAAATCAAAGGAAAATGACTGCAATCTTAGTTAAATAGGTGAGGGTCTTTAATTTAAAAGGAAAATACATTTTTTTTTGGGGGGGGGGCGTAACGTCCCTGTCAGTCATTATTTGCAAATTTTTGGACCAAACTGGAAACACTGAGATAGGTGCTACAATTAATTTAGATTGACGATTTTGTTTTATTGTTTCTACACATCATTGGTTTCTACCTCCTCATAAGGAAAACAGTTTTTCTGAAATATCGTTCGATGTACGATTTTCTTTGTTAGACGGTACAAATAGGAGTTTTGTACCTGCGGACGAAAATAATTGTACATCGAACGATATTTCAGAAAATCGGGTTTCCTCATAAGGAGGTGGAAGCCAATGATGTGTAGAAACAAAAAAAAAATCGTCGCTCTAAATTAACTGTAGCACCTATCTCAGTGTTTCCACTTTTTCCCAAAATATGCATGCGGACGTTACGTCTCGCCCAAAAAATCAAAACATATTTTCCTGTTTTTTTTTTTTGTTTTTTTTAACGTCTATCCTATTCAGTTATAAAAACTGATTTACAAAGGAGACCCTCAATTCAAGACCCTCTTTCATTTAGATAAGATTTTAGTGCATCAAGTAAATAGACCTAAGTGAAATGTAATGGAGGAAAGTGTGCTCGCACCGTCCTACCTACCAGCCCAGCACTAGCTCATCACACCACGTGACTCCAGCAAGTAGGTGCGGTTGGTGAACTTGTAGCTTAGACCTTGACACTGAAACAAGTCAGTCGGCAATCGGTCGCCGCTCTGTTCGGTTCATTCATATACACCGCTCGCGTTGTAGACTGCGCACGCACATCACGCCGTTTATAATTATCACCACATGATGTTGTTTTTGTAAAATAATTGTATTTGTTTAACTGTGCGGCAAGTTTGGTGAGAGAATATGACGGCGCTAACTATCCTAGTGTAGTGTTTAATAGTTTTAATTGGTATGTTGCGTGCTGTTTTTGTATCACGCGTGCAAACTTCTGCATAGTCTAATAGGTTTCTTGATGCAGTTCTTTAAAACGTCTATCGCCAAGAAAATTTAAACTGGCCGTTGTGTAAAGAGACATCGCGTGCTTATTTTATCTAGTGTTGTTCGATAGTTTTTATTATTTTTTAGATGAGTTTAGTAAAGTGGCTTAAAGTTACTTGAATTTTTTTTGTGAAATAACAATAATTACTAATTTTTTAATACATAATAAAATGTTATGTTTTTACTTGAAGAGAAACCTAGTTATACACGGGTTTAAATTTTGAATCGTCAGTGCATTTCATTGTTGAAACGGGCCGAGAGAGTTTAACATAATAATTTAAACAATATACATTTTTTTAAATTATCTAATAAATTATGTTTCGATTCTTAGGACTTGCAATTGCCCAATAATCACATAATGTTATGTTAATTTTTTTTTAATAAAGAATAATATTTTAATCTATTATGTACATTGGTTCTTTCATTCAATCAAATTCATGTATGTGATAATGGAAGCAATATTATTGGAGATGCGACAACCAACACAACATCACTCACTTTAAAGTGAACTCATTATTTAATTGGGGCTGGGCAAATATATCGATATGTGCAAATATTTTTGACATCGATATTTGGACTCTATATCGATCGAAATATCGAAATTTAAACAAAAATCAATTCAAAAGTTTGTTTTAAACGTGAAAAACTAAAACAAGTATAAGAAATTTTCAGAATGTAAATGTGATAGCTCTTTAAACTGTCAATACGAAATAAAAATAGATTTATTTCTTCAGATGTCGGTCGATGGTGCGTGTGTTAGGTTGCCTATAGAAATATATACGTCCAAACTTACACACATGGTGGAGGTGCCGGGTCACTCACTAAACGCGATTGTGAGAACGTAAAAAATCGTTATGAATTTTTAACGTTACCTCTCAAACATTTTTGCCACACATTTTTAGTAGCAACCTATCTTTTGATACAATTTTGGATTTTATGGAAAATTTAGAATTTATTTACATAAATATTTTAATTTCCGTAATTGAATGGTATGTCATAGCCCAGCCCTAATTATAATGTTCGTTTGACACCATACTTTTGGTTGGTTAAAAAATATTGCACCAAAACATGAAAACTATGCGTAAAACGAATAAAAATTATTATAATTTCAAATATTTTTTTGTGCTGACCCCTGAAAAGAAACGTATTAAGTTTAAGTAAGTAACTTCGACAAAATTTAATTAAATTATTTACTAATCAATCAATCAATCAAACAATATTTAATGAGAGAGAGATTTATTGGTTTTAAATTCTATCCTACACATTATTGAATACAAACAATTTAGTACGTACAGTAGCTTGAATTCGGTTTTGAAAACTGAATGTGGGACCATAAGAAAGTATGGTTAAAATTTCGACAATCACAAAATATATGGATATTTATTGTGAATTATATTTGATATCAACCCCAATACTTATCTGAAACAAGGGTGAAGGAAGGGATGAGGGAAGAGAGAGAAGTCGGAATTTACTTCGTTATTCGTTCGTAGCCCAAGCTCAGCCAGCCACAAGTCAGGTAGCGGCGGCGGCGGCAGGCAGGAGCTCGGTCGCTGTACGGATCAGGAGAGCAGACATGATCAGGAGGTTGTTCGCTACTCTATTCTGCGCTCTCAGAGCGGGCGGCGGGATCTCGGTCGGTCGCTCCGTCCCGATGTCCACAGGTCGCTGTACAGATCAGGAGAGCAGACGTGGTCAGGAGGTTGCTCGTTATTATATTCGGCGCTCTCAGTCTCACAGCCTAGATCGAACTAAACCTTTATAAACGCGTACATGGTAATACTGTCAAAATTAATACAATCAATGCATTTAAAATTCCAACCGAACCGGGATAAGATTCTGATTGTTATTTAATTGTGGTTTGTATTAAATATAATCAATTCCACCTACGGGAGTGTTTCCGACTTACCAAATCGTGAGGTAAAACTATTATGAACTTGTTGCTGCAAATTAACGTGAAATATGATGTTATTTGTTGTTGCAATTAGACTGGTACATACATACGTCATAATGATTTATATCTAGATACATTTATCAATACGGTCCGGTATGTATGATGTTGGTGTTTATGTTTAGGGTATTCTGAGGGAATAGTGTAGGATAGGAAACGGACACCAACTCACTAAGCACTAGGTGCGTGACTAATTGGGGATGGTTTAACTGCATAATATTAATAAAACATTATTAACCATGGTTTTTTAAAATTAATAAGTGTTATTAATTTTTTTATTGAATCTTTCAATTATCATTTGTAAATAATTAATATGATTACTACACAATTAATATGATATGAATTATATTGCAGTAATTTATTTGCTGGAAAAACCTACATACAAGTGATTTTAACCTAGTTTAAAAAACAAAACATTGAAAGTATGAACATTTTACGAGTTGTTTGATGTTGATTATGACAAATAATCACATCAAGTATTCATTATCAATTAAATGGGGAAATAAATATTATCAGTTTTGCCATCTCATTTTAACATCACTAGGTTTAAGAATCAGTCTCCCATTATTTCTATTAGAGTCCTATAATTTATTGCTAAGTATAACGACGTAAACAACACAAAGATACCAACAAACAATTCACGTCTTCGTTATATAACTTATCAGTGTGGACTGTAGAGTTGATCATATCGTGCAGTCAGCTGTGAATGCATCTTGATTCTTTCCTAGGATGGACTTTCTCTCCCACACAATGAAAGATACACAAAACTTCCATTTAGATACGATGTAATGACTACAAGATGCATCATAATCGCCATGTTCTGTGTGCTGGCTACCTGACAGGCCATTATTATCCTTGGCAGTTACTACAGAGTACAGATGCAGACTATGGTTTGAGTCTTCTGGCATTCCCCAATAAGTATAACTCAGTGGTTAAAATGCTTAATTTTAAAATACGAGTTAAGACATAATCTTTCACAATTTAATATGGTGGATTTACTTCCTTGCTAACGATACTGTTAAAGTCACGAAAATGTTTTCCAAAACTTATGTTCCCGTATCATCATAATCAGTTACAATCTTCAAAGAAAACTAACAAAATTTTTTTCGATGCATACTCGCATAATTGCGTCATCTTTTATGTTTTTTTTTTCGCAAACTGATTTTTAATTATAGCTTACACTTACATGTGCGTAAGACTTTATGATATTTTGAAATGAATGTCGTAAACATATTATTGCGTTGTATGAAAGTTTTTTTCTTAATTTACTGGTGCGGCTAGAGTATTCATTGTACCAGCAAACACAATATCAAAATATACCATCCAAAACGATTTTGTTTATGAAAATCGGTCACAAAAATGTATCATTATAAAGATTAGGACTTGAGTCATCAACGAGCAAAATACTAACTAATTTTCTTACTATAAAACTATTATATTTTATACATAGTTTTGAAAATGTATTTTCGTGCGATGCCTGAACTGCCTAAAATATAAACCGATATTAGCAATTTATAAGAATGTGTCCGAAAAATATATGCAAATAAAATACAACTTTATGTAAGTACACTGCGTTATGTAATTCTTGTTGGTTTGATGGGGAAGCAATGTCATAAGTTAGTTACATCACAAGACTAGGAAATTATACTTGTTGTCTGATGTATTAATCAACTTCATATTCAGATGGTGTACAGATTTATGCTGGAGACGATGGTTTATGTAATTTTAACATTAATGTATAAATACTTCTTTTAACTTCCCTCAGATTTACAATCCAACGAAGTATAGCAAATATCCACAAAGGCAGCTCATGCGTACCCTGAGGTTCACATTCAAGAGGACAATGATCGATTCCCGTCACGACTCACGAGAAAATCCGAACATGACTCCGATTGAGATGTGTTTTTTTATTGCTTTTCAAAAAGGCTGACACGGAATGTTTTTGGTGACAATAGGCGATTGGCGGGAGGGGGGGGGGGGGGGGTGGCTAGACCTCAATAAAGTTTGAAAATTCATGACCCGATACTGAATGCGAGAATCAAAGTCCGACACCGCCACCAAAAACATCAACGCACGGTGAATTACTGAAAATATATCATTATATAATATTATATAATGTAAAATAACATTTGTATTTTTCTGTGGATCGTCGGTTTGTGGTTAGCGTCTCTGCTTCCAATGCAGGTCAAGGGTTCAATTCCCGCTATAGGCAGAAGTTTATAAACTTCTGATTTGGACTAAAGTCTATCAGTTCTTGAATTAGGAAATCGTAAACGGTTACTTTGGAGCCGTCCTAGCAACGAGGCATTCAAAGTTGTTCTGAATCGGCCTTGTAGATTCTGGCGTTAAGCCGCGGGTGTTTGCACTGTCCATACCACTGATTGCTATATTTCCTATTTAAAATATCGATCTTTGGTTGGTTATCGCTCACTCGTCGATTAAGTCGAGGCTTACAGGGTTGGCTTGGTCGCTTTGGTTTAATATCCCCCACTGAAAATCAGTTATATGACTGAGTGGGTAGACTCTAAATCCGAATTTATTTATTTGTTATTTTATTTTCTATGTGGCTCGTTTCTGTTAGCGTATCTGCTTCAATGCAGAAAGTCAGGGTTCGATTCCCCTCATCAAGTTTTAACTTTTGATTTGATTAAGTCATCAGTTCGGTTTAGAGTTTGTAAAACGGTGACTTTGGACGTCTAGAGAAGCACATTATATATTCAGAAGTTGTTCTGAATCGCTTGTTGATTCTGGCGTGATCGCGGGTGTTCGCACTGTCCATACACTATCGTGCTATACTCCTATTAAAACTATTGATCTTGTTGGTTACGTCACTCGTGATTGCGTCGGCCTACAGGGTGGCTGTGCTTATTTAAGTCCCCACTGAAAATCGTTTATAAACTGAGTGGTAGATCTAAATACAATTTATTTATTATTTTATTTAACATCTATATCAAACTAACGTCTGTATCCTTATTCATCATTTATATTATCGATTTTAGGTTAATACTTAAAAGTATGAATTATTTATGAAAGTTCAATAATAATGACAATATTATTCTAGTAAGCTTTACGGCATGAGTTTCAAGTACCTCGTCGTGCCCCTACGACTTGCATGGTTACCTGAAACCGGACCTAGTTTATAACTTACTTATTATTTCACATTGTTTCTCTCATGGCGTGATAGTTGGCCGCAGAGATATTAATCAAATAGTTTAAAAAAATACAAATAATTATAATGCGTGTTTACATTTGCATATCTTCTTATCGAAGTTTGTTTCGTATACTTCAATTTTTATTTTAAAAAAATACTAGAAATGTTTTATATTATTTACAAGCACAACATAATATGTTTCCACTGTTTAAATCGCGTAATTGGTGGAGACGGCGGGTATTTCTTTGTTAACTTTGGGTGACCCTGACCCTCAGTGCGCCCAACTTATTCTGTAAATTCTTGTTTAAAGGGGTATTTAACCGCTGAACTCAAAAAATATATATCATTCAGGCTAACTAGTAATTAATTTAGTAATTAACGGAAAAATTATTGGGGCCACCATGACCTCCCAAAAAATTGTCAAACATGACATTTTTCGAGCTAGGTCCCATCGGCAAAAATCTCCCATAAGAAATAACATGGGGACGATCTTTATGCCCCGTGACCTTGGAGGATTTTGATCCAAAAAAATATTGGCCATTATTGACGTACTCTTCAGCCTTTTCTGTAAATTATCTATATTTTGTTTTGTAATTTGGGCAAGTAGTTCGGTCAAAATATGCTGATTACCAAGATGGGGTGTGATTTTGGAATGCATATTTTTGCGTGTTTGAGGGTATATTTGGGCACAGTTTCAAGACACGATGTTATAAAGGGGCATTTTAGATTGGTACTATGCTCTAGTATCTATGTGGACCAAATAAGAAGCAGGTTAAAGCCGATTTAAGAAATTTCCCAAAACACTAATTTTCGCAAATTTCTGGATCAAAAAAATTAAAAAATTCGTGTTAAATCACAGTTACAAGATATAATTTTTTAAACGGTCATTATAGTGTAGTACAGCCCCTTTAAGTACAACGTCAAGAAAAAACCTTTTCAATCGAAAGTCGTGATCGGTTTTTAATATCACACAAAAAAACATTAAAAGATGGTTTCAATACTAAATTGTTTTATATCACTAACATATTTATTTGAACAACTTATTTATAATTTACATTAATGTATAGAATCTAAAGTGAAAAAATTATACATAATTTTTTATAGTGGCGTTATGGCCAGTATAGTAATTTGTACACGTTATTACCAAAACACGCGCTTTTTATATTCAATAACCTATATCATGCGATTATATAAATAGAATGTTATCTCAAATAGTGGTTCTCATATAAAACATAAAACGTGATATTTCAAATGGCAAGCGCATTTAAAGTGCATGATGCATGTTACTGCAGTAATATCGTTTTCAATGTTGCATGCGTATCAATACACGAATGTAATCATGGAAATTGAAAGACAATTACTAAACAAACATTATAAAGATGCAATAAAATACACGACTTGCTTAAGAAGGTTGAACATAACGAGATTTCCGTGTTGACTGGGTATTTACCTCTCAGATGACCACTTTAATTTTTTGAATAGCAAAAAAAAATTGTAAATATTAACCCATCGCTTAAATTGAGAGTGACATTCTGTACGGCATTTCCTACCTTCAAGGGATATATGAATAAGGGCATATTTATTTATTTTAGGTCTCTTGTATGAATCCCGTTGTCCGTTTCACTTTAAAGTATATTTTCCTGCAAGTTTGTTGTTTGTTTATTATACTTGTTCCCCTAGTTACATGTGATTTAATATAGCACGAAATATACGACATAAACTTAAAAATTGACACAGTTTAAGATTAAATGCTTCAGATGAAATGAATTAGATATTGAGAAATAATGTCCAATGGTCTCTTCAATTTAAAAACGTCAACTTAACCGATGTTTGAGCATTGGTCTCCTGCAAATGCCTCACGATTTAAACTTTGAATATATTTTAACCGAGAAAGCCTCGAGCAAACCCTTCAATTCAGTCAGAATAGCGTAGGTGATGACCAGGATTTAACCGCCAGCCTCCCGGAAAGATTACTGTACGTTTATGCTAGTTAGCATTTAGCAATGAGCGATTACCAGAATTAAGTTATAACTATCTGCCTAAAGCAACATACATTCTGGTATGTTATGTCTGAGAGAAGGGTGTTGATGTGGGTGTTGATTGGCCTAACCTCTTGTCCCCCTCCGCTGTGTTTGTCCAATGAGCATACATTGGCCTGAGGTGTCGGCTCCTTGGTAATCACCACTTACCACAGACCATAGAGACACACGTGCGATGACGGTGTTTACTCTGTTACGTCAGAAAGCGCGCGCAGAGGTCAGGGGTCACAAAGTCGTGACAATAGTGACCTGCCGGAAGAGTTCCTTCATCGTGCATACCTGTTGCTGGGTTTCACCTCTTTTAGGGGTAAATGTGACTTCCGCGATGCCAGTGATTATGAGAAGTTTTACACCAAATCATGACGTGATGCAATTCTGCATAGTTTTGCACCGGTATGAAATTCATTATATGTGTTGTATCTCCGATGGAAACCACGAAATACATGGCAGTAATAATTCCCTTACTCGCTCGTAAATGTGTCTTCGACGAACTAAGAAATATTTATGTTTTTAAAGAATCCATTTTGCAGAACTAATTTTAGTGGGAGACTTAAATTCAAAGTAACCTGCGCCAACCCAACCGTCGTCGATGTATTGACTGAAAATTAAATTGAAGTTTAGTGGGTAGCCATTTTGTCCCCCGTGGGTGAAACTAGCATCGACATGGGTACAAAATCATCCTAAATATTCCATATTTCAACTTATTAAAAATGAAGACGAAGGGTAACTACATTAACCCCCCTCGAAGACTGCTTTGAGCATAAACGCTATTAATTTAATACCATTATTTTGTGCTTGAAATTTAACAGTATTTCAGTTGGTGATGTGCAAGGTAACACCCCCCACCATCAATTCAAAATTATTTCATCATTTCACTTAATTTTATTTTCTCTTTTCTTCGTAAAGTTTGTAAAAAACGAGTGTACTTTTGATCTCTTGCCAAGATGAAAAGGAAATCTAATGTTAACATTTTTTTACAAATATTTAATACTTCAATACCGGTGGGAAATCTTTGTATATATAACTAGAAAAATTATTGACAGTGTACCTTGAGAATGTTGCTATTCTCACGTTATATTTTACATACCTGTTGAATGTGGCGACTAAAAGGTGTAGTGTTTCACAGCTGGCTACACTGATAAGACACACAAACGTTGAGTGCACATCCAACTTAGACTAAAAGATTGTTGAAGGAAAAAATGATTCGTGTCAAATCGTTTACTGGAAGAACTCATGTAATTTCTCGACGTCCGACCTCTCTTTGCGGCTGGGAGGAGAGGCCAAATGAATGCCTCACCCCCACCCACATCTCGACATCACCCGATAGTTTCCATTCTGCAACTATAGTCTCCTCTAAGATCTTTTCTTCAGCTAGGAACTTTTGTAGGCTTCATCGGCGAAATAAGCAGAGAGAGATCTAAACAAGTAGGAATTCCTCCTAGTTACAGCAATTATTATTAGAACTGACAATTAAATGACAATCGGTAGCCTTTAGCTAAGAAAGCAGTTTTTGTTTAGGTTTTGTTGGTGTTGCCCTGTAACAAGGATGATACAAAATGATTTTGATGAGCCTGGTGCTTAGGGGGATTGGACAAGCAACACTCAAAATGAAAATATAAATACTTTGCACGTATACCCAAAAACGAGATTTGAATGCTGGAACATTTCGGATTATATCATATTATTGTATCGGAGAGTCATAGATTACAAAACCTTCTGACCCTTTAGTTATAATGTGAGGTGATCGCAGTTTTCTGTTCGATTTCATCATATTTCGTCAATTGGAGAGCTAGAAAATTGCAAATCTGGAAACGTTGGGTTCCCACGTTCGACTGAACAAGCTTGTATGACAATTCTGTTTCACTTAAACAATATCAATACCTTACTTAATGAAAAAAGTGTAAAGAACAATTATATATCATGATTAGAAAGAGATGCGTGAAAATAGCATTTTGATTTTGAATCCATAGAGCACTTTAATTTCGAAATCATACAACAAGCAGTTTGTAGCATTTTTTAGCATCTGTTTTTGTTCTCGTCTTCAAAAAGTTTGGCATGAGATGACTTAGCAGTTTTTTTAAAGGTTGAACTAACATCAAATAAATTGAAATGATCATATAAATGAAGAATAAAAGGTTTAATAAATAAATATATGCTTATCCAAACATTTGTTGCTGTAAAAAATAAAGCACTCACTAGTGTTTTCAAAACATTGATAGACAAAAACGCTATTTTCACGTATGTCGATCATGATTTTCTTATACAGTGGCGACCTAATGGCTCAAGGTTCACAACACAGTGCAATTTCTTACAAGTTCTTGCAATACTTTTTAACCAGTAGGTCAATCCTGCACACTTTGTTCATAGCCATTAAACCTATGACCACATATCCATTTAATACCATACGCATCTCATCCAGTCATTATACACTCGGCATTATTTATTACAGCATTTTATAATTGTTGCCCCTTTATTTAATGTAACTAATAGCTAATAACAAGTTGCGGACATGTGTTTCGAAAGGGATTCGGTCCATACGAGTATTCATGATAATCACGAGGGATTATCTATAGCCTATGATTTGCTTTCTTTGCGTGCAAACAAAGCTCTCGGAGTTTCATGAATGACATGTATACATCTTAACCCAAGAAACATGGATAGTCACGTGGTTATTACTGAAGGTTAGGGTCGGATTTGATAGAACGATGTGTCAACGATTATCAACTTCTTTACCGTCTTATCTTGCTACCAACTTCACGTACCTCCATTCAAATCATCTCTTTAACACTAGATCAAGGGCAGGTACTCAACTCATTTTCCCCGTTCACAGGACAAACTTACTCGATAATTCATTCACTATCAGTGCAATAAGAACTTGGAACGCTCTACCTTCAAACATCAGGGACACCCATATCAATAGTAACAATATCTTTAGGAGTAAAATTCATGAACTTTATTTCAAAAAATGCCATGGGAATACTGACAAATAACAACATGCACAATATGTTTAAACTCACAATAATAAGCTTTTTCTTGATTTTAACTTCTGTAGACAATTCACTTAATTATTATGGTATGAATGATAGTATAAATGTGTAATATGTATAGTTTATGCGCTTTAAAAATGTAAATTACTGTTATTTTATCAAATATTTATTGTAAATTCAAAATTGTTATTAACAAATTAGAAATCTGAAAATGTATTTAAATTAAAGGTTGGATGGAAGAAAAGGTTTAGCTGGCCTTAATCCCGCCTGGAAAATAAAACGATTATCTATCTATCGATTTGTTGGTAAAGTGGTTACAGTCCCTGCTTCGAATGCAAAGAGAGGATTCTTAGGCTACGTATTGTTAATCATTAATTATATATACGGTCCTAGAAACGAAGCACGTTATAAATTTTAAATCTTTTATGAATTAGCTTTGTTGATTCTGACGTCGCCCGCTAATGAATCGTGTCCAACTATTTTTGGCGGTGTTTTCTATTTAAAATATCGGTCTTTGGTTGGACATTGTTCGCGCGTCCATAGCGTATGGTTGTCTTTTAGTCTGCTTCAAAATTAAATTATCCCACTGAAAATCAGTTCTGTGACTGAGTTATAGATCAATATTATTATGGGTGAACAGTTTTGAAAACTGAAAATAAAATTAATAATATTTTACTATGACATGGATTTGTGATAATGATGTATTATCTCATTTTAGTGTGGTAACTTGTATACGTACACGTAAACGTAAATCATGATTGAACGGTATTTAAATCGAGCTGAGCGAACACGTTATTCGGATACACTGCACGATTTCTTCAATTCGTGCATGTTCTTCAAAATTCCAAATGGTACATTACCAAATTTTAAATATAACATGTTAATTACTTTTATTGCACTACACATGTTTATATACACACCCCTTTTATATATTATATATTTGTAAATTGAGACCAACCAAAATTTACGTTTAATATTTTTTAATACCATCCGTCAGTAAGTCAGTTATACATGAATTAGCTATCACAATTTCATCTAATTGTCCCACAACATTCTAAACCATTACCAATCTAATCTACATTGGGTCACAATCGGAAAGTACTGGGGTTCAGAACGATATTTCCCTCGGGCAAGCTAGACCAATTTGTGTTTGATAGCAAACTCAAAATAAATAATAGTTTGTTATGATCGCTTCTTAGTTGGGAAAGGTTCACTCATACAATGACAAATTAATGTCAAAGTTATGACAATGAATGCGAAATGACTTCCCAATACATTTTTGTGACGTTCTGAGGAATTAAAATTTTAAATTTAATCCCAGTGATCATTTTGATTTAAAACCAAATGAAATATAATTTTAAATCATGATTTTTTAATATATATCAAAAAAAAAGTATTGTCTTAAACATTTTCACTCACTTAATCTTAGAAAATCTTACATTTACATTGGCCCATTCCTGATTTATTTGTACTTATTATAAACCCAAATTTGATGAAAGTCCATGAGTGAATATTAACGAATTTCACATATAGTATTGATACAAAAGAATTGATTGGCAAATAAGAAAATTATTGTCAAGTAATAAAATCTAATCATATAAACAATATGTTTTTTTAACTTTTATAAAACTATTCATCATATTTTATTTTTTATTACTGGCTTTCTGTTTCTATTATAATAGCAAAACTCGATAAGCCCCGTTAATGTTCTAATGGTAAAATTACAACCTCCATGGCATTAAAAGTTGATTCGCAGTTGCGGCTTGGATTAAGAATTTGAAAAATGACTCGGAAACTATTAGGGGCGTGGTTTTCTTCCCACGGTTGTCTTTCATCAGCGCCGCATTCTCAATCCCATCTATAACGCATCATAATCACGCGTCGTAAGAACGAGTATTAGTCTGAAACAATTCATGTATAATCATCATCTGTATCACACGTTCTGAAGTGATGTTTGTTTGCACTTGTAACAAACGGAAGTATTTTGTAAAGTGTATTTTGTGTGAGAGCAAACTAATGGAATTGACATTTACATAAATACATAAACGAACAAAATGTTGCAATTGTGTGTAACGTCTGCGCGAAGAGATAATATGTATTTTCTTTAAAATAATGTTTGTCTCTTCAAAAATATCGTAAACAATTTAATTTCGCCACTGGAATTATGTTTTGATGATTGCGTTTACAACATATTGTATGTCAAGTAAAACATTTTGATGTGAAAATTATTTATATTACAATTTGTGATATCCGAAAAATACGGGGTATTTGATCTGAATATTGATTATAATATTATTTAATAATAATAATATATACTATATTATAATATATATATATGTTAGTACTTAGACAGAAATTAAAAAAGAGACTACACCATTTTTTTAATTTCTGTCTAAAGTACTAACATAACAGCGTCATAGTCGCCTACTATAAAGCCAAGTTAAAACATCATATACATATATTATAAATATAATATTGATAACAATGAAGAATGCAACGTTTTAAAGATCTAAATAATATTAACAAAATTCTAAACAATTAGCAATTTTGGCTTGCTAAAACGAGTTGTGAATAGGAGAAATTTAGTTCAGTTCTTATATTCATTTAAACTTTTATCATAATAAAATATAGTCATAGAATTATTTTCTATACTTGCCCTATATTATAAGAATTAACCTTACTTGGTTCATTTTATTTCTTAATTAGCCTATTGTAATATTTTTATCAGCTACAAATTTGTATCAATTATATATGAAAATTTCGTTTTGTTATGCCTTTGTTGTTTGTTTTGCTTAGGGATACCTGTAAACAATAATGCATACACAAATGTTTATTGCAAAATAATATTTATCGCTTTAATCTGTCATCGAAATAATATATGCAAGCATTAATTTCTCTCTTCTGAGACAAGGGATTAAATATTGTGAACATTTATTTTCAGTATTACATGCCTGATAGTTTAAATATGTTTATACATTCAGATTTATATAACCGTTTAGCTGTGCGAGTCGTTATGTCATTTACCTCCAACTTCCAAACTCGAGTTTTGCAGATTTCAAACGTGTTTACATTAAAAATATTAAGTAAATAACAAATAATACAATTATTTTGCCTGTTCTGAGAAATGTATTCAAATTTATAGCAACCCACTGCATGTCAATTTATTGTATAGTCTAATAAAACTTATCTTTAAAAACTACTCACAATTTGCATAATCTTTACATCTACAAATTATTGTTGTTAATATTTATATTTTAAATTCAACTACTGAAGTATTCTAGCTTCTGATATAAAGACGGTGATTTCTAACAAAAATGTGTTTGCATTGAAAGCTATGTTGAAATAAGAGTATGTAAGTTATGCATGTACAATGTACATCATATTATAATTTTACAAGCATAATATGCTAACCTTTATAGCAGTTTTAAGTGTATTATTACGCACACTCATAAACCTAAGTTACAGCACTGTTTTAAATCTTAAAATTAGTATAAAGTATAACATAATTATTGCGGCACAAAATTTAAATATCGTTATTTACAACGTACGAAATAAATCCACTTTAATTAAATCAACACGCGTATATTATAAATGCTAATTTACGAGGAGTGTGATAATATTTGTTCTTGTTTGAAAATAATTAGCCTTAAGATCTTCAAGATCAGTAAATACTAAATACTCGTGTGAACAAATATGAAATGAAGGCCAAGCCACGCCTAAATTGTAGACAATATTGACATCTTGTTAAAACACTTATACAACGGCTGACTTGAATTCGATATTTGCTTCTTAAAGATTTCCTTCACATTTTTTTTATCTTCAAAACTTATTTAAATTCTTGTTTACTAAGCCCCAACTCAGTTAATCGGTTTGTAGACGTAATAAACCTAGGCGACACGTGAACCCGCCTAAACTTCAGTGTCCACACAATAGCATGTGCATGTTCAGCCTAGAGGAAGTCTTTAACAACTACTGCAAGAGTTGCATTAGACACAAGTCGCCGCTCTTGGCTCAGAAACAATGGAGCCAAGTTGTCCCTTAATTAAGTGAGGTGTAATTATTGTCATAACTATTATAGTTGCACATTTGACAGACAGTTACTTCAAGTGTTGTGTCTCTGTGCAATGTATAATATAATACTTCTGAAAGTTGCATTTAATTAATAGTTACAATGTTTAAGGTAAAATAGGGAATTACTATTTATTGCACTTTAAATGACCTTCACTTATAATGAGGATGACCTATAAAGCAAGTCCATCATACATATAGTTGTTAGGAAAGATGAAAAGGGAAGAAATGGTGAGGTATTGGAAAACGTTTGAAAATGAGGTAAAACGCTACAAAAATAAAATGGCAAAAGAAGTAAAAAAGGGCATCGTTAAAATCTAACAAATGTGCAATTCATGAGCAATAAAATATTACTTATTCATTGGTTTATTAGTAAATTATATACGGCAAATTTCTTCGTGTTTTATATTAGTTTATGGAATATTGTAGAATGACATGATGAGAGGGAGAGTAAAAGTTTGGTGAATATCAGTACTCAACAAGTCGAGTCATTTACAGGACGTTAGTTTAAAATGTTGTGATAGGAGAAGTTATGTGGGAAGAAGCCGGTTGTTTAGGATTGGTTATGTTCTTTGGGGTTTTGGGTTATAATTTGTAAGAAATAATGTTATTCAAATAATCAGTTTGTGCAAAAACATGTACTTTATTATGTCATAAATTAAATGGCAACATGATCCCACATTAGGGAAAATAATATTAGCATGATTTTGTAATAATCTCAAGAGGAATAAATACTTTTATAAACATAATAAGAAAGCATAACAGATGCTATGGATGGAATATCACCTCATTCCCCATTTACAAAAACATGTCTGAATCGTTTAACAAAACAAAATAAATACAATTTAGAATTCTTCCACTAGTGAATTATCTAGCTTCCAATTATCACATAATTTCTAACAATTGTAATCAGTAGTAACTTTAAAACATAAAATATCTCTTCTCTCTAGTCTCGTTACTCGAACATGCCATAATTCAACCTCGCAAAGACACGTTTTGTGTATTTATACTGGCTCACTCTATATTCTTGCTTCTTTTTTATTTGATTTTCATGCAACAACAAAAATAATTACCTAACATGTTAACATTAACTAACAACTACTTAAAAATAAAGGAGATTGTGTAAAATACTGATAGACTCGCGTTTATATATACATATTTATAAAGTTCAGCACCAACTGGTCGGTCGGAGTTAACACTGTTCGTTGATTGGCTGGTTTTCACCTCGTATCCGGTGTGCGTGCGCAGATGTCATGGAATTGAGCTGTTTAGTTGGGGGGAAGGTATTCTCGGTCGGGCTTGGGGGGGGTGGAGCCGCCGCCGGAGGGGAATTGTCCACCACCCTGTGGCCGACCACTTGGGAAATTACCTGGTCCGCCGCTGGGATATCCGTTGAATCCGCCACTGGGGGAGCCTCCGGAAACACCTGGTCGTCCACCGGACCGCTACCGGAACCGCTACCGGGGAATCCACCGGCCCTCCGGGTCGTCCACCGGATCCGCTACCGGGGAATCCACCGGCTCCTCCTGGACGTCCACCGGACCCGCTACCGGAACCGCTACCGGGGTATCCACCTGAACCAGCTCCTTGGCTTCCAGGTCCGCCATTTTGTCCAGCGCCAGGATATCCACCTCCTACTCCAGGTCTGCTAGATCCGCTTCCGGGGAAACCAACATTATTGGAACCTCCTCCGCTTGGGAAGCTTCCTGCACCTCCGGGTCTGCCTCCTGCGCCGGGGAATCCACCGCCTTGTCCTGGTCGGTTCGCTCCGCCACCGCTAGGGCCGCTAGGTCCGCTCGGTCCGCTACCGGGGAATCCCACATCGTTGCTCGGGCTGCCGGGATAAGCTCCGCCCCCTTGTCCTCCTTGCCCGCCCTGTTGTTGGCTTCCGACGATGGAGTAATCGTACAGCTTCTCGTTCAGACCATACAGACCGGGTGCGGAAGCACAATCGAACTGGTTCCACCACACGCACACGAAGTATTCCTGGTGGAAGATGGTACCGTTGGGGCAGAGGAAATCGAAGGTCCTGTTGTTGGAGCAGATGTGGAACACTTGGCAACGCGCCTCGACATCGGCGTAGTAGCCGGGCAGGGCTTGTTGGTCACAGCTGAAGGACGTCTGGGGGATCTCGGAGTAGATAGGGTAGTCCTTGTCGGGCTCGCCGGGGATGGCAGAGTAGTCGCCGTCGCTGTAAGAACCGTCATCGTTGTCGCCTCCCTGTCCACCGCCTTGGCCTCCCTGGTTGCTAGGCTGGCCGAAACCTCCCTGTCCGCCCGAGGGGAAACCTGCACCTTGGTTACCGGGTCGTCCTAGAAAGAGAGTCAATCAATGTCAGCCGTATTTAAACCTGATGCAAAGGACCAGGAGTACCATTTAGCGTAAATTCCCAGGAAGTATATGACCTTGTACTTTTTCTTTGTTCCACTAGTCATCCTAAGGTAGCAGTACTGTAGCTAACCATGAACAAGGTTCATTGATAATATTGGCGTATTATGTTATCGCAAAGTCGTTAACCTTACATTATACTAAGCCCTGAACTACAGTGCTGCTCTCTTAGCATGACCTGTCAACCATAGAAAAGGTAAATCGGTAAATCTATCTTGTTGCGTGAGCTATATCTGAATCATCTTTGCATCACTAGTTTTAACCTTCTCTATATATAACCGTTTTACTTGTAATCAAGAATAGGTTTCTGTTGAAACCTTAACTTCTTTTGTTATGGGATCTTTTGTGCGCAAAACTGAGTATGCAAAGTTCTTTGGCAAGTTTCTCGTTGAAATTGTACTTAAGGACAAGTCTCGTAAAATTGAATAGTCTAACTTTTTATTAGTTCTTTAAAAATCAAGTAATGCTGCTCAAGCCAAGTGAAAGATTAGTTAAAAATGCACCAGTCTAACTGTAACCTTGTCTACACGATGCGTCCAATGTGTTGCTTGAGTGTAAGGGATCAAATAACAAACCTCCTTGGTTACCACCCTGGAATGAGCCTCCCTGGTTACCGCCCTGGGGTCTTCCACCACCGCCCGAAGGGAACGAGTCAGCTTGTCCGGGTCGTCCACCTGCGCCTCCTGAAGGACCGCTAGGGAAGTTACTGGAAGCTCCCTGAGATCCTGGACGTCCACCGGAACCTCCTTGAGGTCCTGAACCGCCGCTAGGGTAACCGTTGTTGCCTCCTTGAGGTCCTGAACCGCCGCTAGGGTAACCAGTGGAACCTCCTTGCTGGCCAGGACGTCCGCCTGAAGGTCCTTGGGGGCCTCCCGAAGGATAACCAGTACCCTGCTGTCCACCGGGTTTACCCGACGGGTACCCAGTGGATCCAGCACCCTGAGATCCGGGACGTCCGGCCGAGGGATAACCTGTGTCTCCCTGAACTCCAGGCCTGGAGGAACCTCCTGCACCCGTAGACCCAGGCCTACCACCCGAAGGGGAACTGCCCGGAGAGACTAGCGGGTTCTGGGGCTTCTCGTAGTTGTAACCTTGTTGAGCCTGTACAGAGAACGATAGTGATTAAATACACAATATTACTCCCTGCTCTACAAACTTGAAACGTTCAACTTGTTTTTATAACTTACCAATGCAGAACCGCTAATGGCGAATAACGCTGCAATAAAAGAAGACAATCATTTATTAAAACTTTGTAAAGTTACGTTCCAGTTCATTCAGAAATTAACGAAGTGTACAAAATTGTAGAAAATATGATGAAAATGTGTACGGAAGTGTAGCCATACATTCTTAGAAATACAGGAGGATCCAACATCTAGATAATATTTAGACATATATTTCAGACAGTAAAATGTAAAAAAAAAAAAAAAAAATGCAATTGAGTTTGTAGCTTGATGTAACGGGATTGTGACAGAGATTATAATTTCGAAAGAAGCATTATATTCTATCCAAATTCCCACAAAAGTTCATGATGTTGGAAAAGGAACTCGATCCTATAAAAGAGTGGTTGTAGTTGTTGTGTATAATGTTATATGTTGTCCAATATCCGCAGAAATGTTTACGATATGAGTATGACTAGGAAAACGCTTAAGTCCCGCCGCGTTGTTGGATGAGCGTAATTGGTGCATTGAGCTGCCATGTGTTACGTGGATTTTCTGTTGTTCTGTGAAAAAATCATTACTTAGACGAAGATTTTTTTAAAATTAAATTAAATTAAATAAAAAATTAACTTAATTTTTTTAATTAATCTTAATTTTTTTTAAAGAAAAAAATCGTAAAATTGCAATTTTCATTAGAAATAATTATTCGATTGCGCTCAAATTTAACACAAATATATAAATTCATGAAATTAAGGTTCTGTGAAAAAATCATTACAATAGGATAAAGCATGTAGGTGTTATAAGTCAAAGAATTGTTTTAAAAAAGAAAAAACCCGTAAAATTTTGATTTTCATGAGAAACAATTTTTCGATTACGCTCAAATTTCACACGAATATTTTTATTCATAAAATTAAGGTTCTGTGAAAAATTAATTAAAATCGGATAAAGCATGTAGGTGTTATAAGTCGAAGAATTTTTTAAAAATCGAAAAAAATCGTAAAATTGGTTTTCATGAGAAATAATTTTCCGATTGCGCTCAAAAAACGTGGCAGTTCTAAGTTCAGAAATTTCGAAGGCTTCCATAAAATTTCATCACAATGGGAGTATCGGTTTAGCCGAATCGTGTTAACAAACAGCCAAAAATACAAAAAAAAAGGAAAAAAAAGAAAAAAAAAACATTCCGGATTTTTTTCTCCAGTGTAGTGAAATGGAATCTTCGCTTCGCTCGCTACGCTCATCCAACTAAAACTTAGCTGAAGAAACAATCAAATATATATTACATTACAAATCACCGTCTCGACCGGCACAATTAATATCACCAGAGACAATAATAATCAAACACCGTCACACAGAACCAGGAATGATACGTGTGACAGCTGCCACTATGTAATCCGGATCTGGCTTCCATGTGAGTAGGAAAGTAATTATTCCCAAGTGCAAATCTGCACTTGGCATGATTATTAAACGGTGTCTCATGAGAAGCATGACTCGTATCTAAAAGGCATTATTCTAACAAACGCGAGGTACTCGGCTTAGCTAATTACTTATGTAATGTAACTGTTGTTATTATTATATAGCCCTTGAGCTTGCTGATTAAACTTTCCTTCAGACGGCTAGGAATTAGGCAATTACGTAAACGGCTGCCTTGCCAAAACACTTCCCAGGATGAGAGACACAGACCCCCCTCTTAAACAAAGTCGCACCAAACATGTGAATGTCTGGCTGTCTATAGTTGTATCTGTCCATAACCTATTTACGGGGGAAATGACCTACTTATCTCTTTATATCCGTTAATTTAAATACGATATGATTGTTATCTAATAATTATCAGAAACCGCTGCTCACAAGTAACTGGTGTTGTGATATTTTGCTTGTTCGTTGTTTTAATTGTTGTAATTTCATCTTGAAATATATTTTGTTTGAGTCTACCGATCGTAGGAGGAATATAGTTGGATTAGGATAGTTGGATAGTTGGGTAGTTGGATAGTTGGATAGGTGGATAGTTGGATCGTTGAATCATTTAAACAAAGTAAAGGAGACAGATGTGTCTTGCATGGAGTGATAAATTTGGTAAAATAATGGGACGATTGAAAGAAGTGGAGGGACATGGTAAATAATCCGAAGAGTGTGATGTACATCAGATGAAGAGGCGGCTGAAGAAGTTGTGTATAAGGATATCCGGCAACTTTGAATTCCAAAGTAGCTGAAAACACTGGAGGTTATGCTCCCCGAACCTGATTATTAGTTATTTTGGAATTAAGGCAAGCGATTAAAAAATATTGTCACTTCTTTTGCTGTAAATAAGGTGTTGTTTGATTTGAAAATAAAAGTGTTTGTAAAATCATATAATATGCATAAACTTTCGTAACAGGAATTGTCTCAAATGATTGTTACAATTTAGTGTAAAGTTATCTTTTCACATAATTGTTAGTTGATGATTACAAACACAACGAAACGATTAAGCATCCAACGATGTGTGACGTTGCTAAGTTGGTAGTTATAAGTTAAATAATTGTTTAAATTCAATTTTGTGTTATAACTTTGAGAAGTGATGGTCGTGCATAGTGATTGCTGGGCTGTGGAAGTTTGTAGCCCGGGGGCTGGGGTCATGTTTTTGTTTTGGATTCTCTGCAGAATTCGTTTCCTCATTAAAATGTTTGTGTGTAGTTTATTGCAGGAGTGTGATTTACAATTACTGCCTTGCGTATGAATAGTTAACTGGTTTTGTTTCATTAATACTTCATAATATTTACTTGACTTGTGGGACGAAACATCTTGCTGACCTAAGAGAATCTTTGACCAGCAGTCACTGACAATTACGAAACATATGTGACATGGGAAGATTGTTTTCATTTCCTGAATTATTTAATAATCCATAAAGCGGTCAATATACTAAACATGGCCTTAACATACCGATTAAGAACAATTATCCTGAAAAACACATTTATAAAGTGGTGGCCGGTTAAATCTGAATTTGGGGTGTGTTTAAAGATGTAAATTAATTCAAAACTTCTTCACGCAATTTAGAAATGACAACGTGTTATTTTGCCAATTATTTCTAGAATCAAGAATTCACTTTTAAGGTTATTTAAGGATATTACAATTCAAGTTACATGAATTTAACTCATAAACTCTTCATGTCAAAACGAACGTATTTCACATTATAAAAGAGGGTATTGAGTCAAAAATGCTTTTAATTGGACATATTAGTAAAGTAAAGTAAAATTTGTGAAATGAATGTATTTTGAGACATAGTGCACGTGTTTTGTTTTCATTATAACTTACCCATTAACAGCGTGATCTTAGTCATATTGTTGGTGCTGTCTTCTTTAAATAAATAAATATCCTGAAAGAAAACAACATACTGAAAATTTAAAATACTGTTAATTAAAATTGCATCACACCATTTACCATTCATTCATCTATAAACTAGGAAAACGCTTAAGTCCCGCCGCGTTGTTGGATGAGCGTAATTGGTGCATTGAGCTGCCATGTGTTATGCGGATTTTCTGTTCTGTGGAAAAATCATAACTAAGTTGAATTTTTTTTTAAATTAAATTAAATTAAATTAAATAAAAAATTAACTTTAATTTATTAATTTTTTTAAGTTAATTGTAATTGTTAAAAAAATAAAAAAATCGTAAAATTGCGATTTTTATAAGAAATAATTTCTCGATTGCACTCAAATTTAACACGAATATATTAATTCATACAATAAGGGTTCTGTGAAAAAATTATTACAATAGGATAAAGCATGTAGGTGTTATAAGTCAAAGAATTGTTTTAAAAAAGAAAAAAACTCGTAAAATTTCGATTTTCATGAGAAATATTTTTTCGATTACGCTTAAATTTTACACGAATATCTTATTTCATAAAACTAAGGTTCTGTGAAAAAATCATTACAATCGGATAAAGCATGTAGGAGTTATAAGTCGAAGAAATTTTTTTAAATTTGAAAAAAATCGTAAAATTGCGTTTTTTATGAGAAAAATTTTTCCGATTGCGCTCAAAAACGTGGCAGTTCTAAGTTCAGAGATTTCGAAGGCCTCCATAAAATTTCATCACAATCGAGTATCGGTTTAGCCGGAATCGTGTTAACAGACACACAAAAATACAAAAAGAAAAAAAAAAAAAAAAAAAAAAAAAAAAAAACATTCCGGATTTTTTTCTCCAGTGTAGTGAAATGGAATCTTCGCTTCGCTCGCTACGCTCGCTACGCTCATCCAATAAAAAAGTAAACAATATAATTTAATCAAATTATAATTATTTTGTGTAATAACAATTCGGTGTGTCAACTCACCATGATAAAGTCGTTCTAATACGTTTGGCTTTCGGAAAGTGATCCAAGTTCAGAGTCTTATTTATCTTTAATCCGATAAGATGTTAACAAGATATTCCGTAAAGTATGGTTTAAAACTAGTTCATTTATGTACATACGTCACAAAATGGTACGTCGTAAACGATAATAAAGTTTACATTAGCGTGATATATTATAATAACTGTATTCAAAATTTAAATTTTATACTACATTTTTTGTTATTGCAAGATAAAGAAACTGATACGGAACTGACTACTTTTGAAAGTATGTTTTCATGATACTAGAAGAAATTCTGCCTACAAACTAAACAACGAAAACGTTACGTTTTTTATATTGTTCTTTTTAATTGTGTTATTTTATTTAGGCCAACGCATTTATCTTTTCTGACATGATTATAAAAATATAAATTAAATTGAATATAAATAATATTTGCATTAAAAATGTATTTATTTATTTATTTATTAGTATTTTCATAAAACAATTATACGATGATATAATTATTGAAACATCCCAATTTTGACATTTTCTATGCGATCAAGTAACATGAGATCTTAAATACACGTGTTTTACGAGTATTATTACTTTGTCAATACAGCAGAAGAACCAATATTTTCACTTGAAGGTTATGGGTGTATCGCAGGCTCTCGCCCATCGGTATTTCAGTACATTTATTATGATTCCTCTTTATAACCCCGGAGATGACTTTAGCAAAAACCTTAGTATTCATTATTACAGTAATTAGTGACAGCATCATTTACAAACGGAAACTTAACATTCCTGAACCTGACAATTATAAAGCTTGTCCACCGGAAAATTATACATTAATTAGAACTCAGTAAAAAAAAAAAATCATGAGGGAGTAAAAAATTTTGGTAGAAAAACTGTATTTTTGTTAAAGACTTCCTATTTTGTTCTGTGTAGTTTCAACTTTTCATGAAGTGTTGCTTTACAACTACAATAAAGCTGTAAGTTATAGTGGCTATTATATGCTCGTTGAGCCTCGGGTATGTACTGTAGGCTTCAAGATTATACACACCAAACGACCTTCCTATTCAGCAGCTTATTGTTAAACCATGGACTTAGAATAGTAACTGGCGTTGTTAAACTAATAGACGACGTAGCACGTCATTTATACTATTAAAAGAAGAGAAGAGGGAATTTATGAATGGAAGTTGTTTGCAATGTAATAAAGCTCCATTATAATAATATGGAATTAGTGCGGGAATTCCACTTTCAAATGTTTATACCGTTTTATGATCTTTATAAATAGTCTATAATTAATGTAAGTATGACTTTTTCCTTAGTGTTCCTTATTATTAAAGTAAAATGAAGAGATTACAAATTTAGTGTATAGAAAAATATCACACGTGGGTCTTATGTTCAAAAAAATCACGACTTAAATTTTTCAAATTATTATTCATAATATTTTATATGAATTATATTATGTAAATTCAACATAATTTACATATAAACTCGTTAAGGCACAAGAAATTTTTAAAAATAAAACTAAGATGTCCAGCCTTACAAAATGTACCGTTTATTTATTTGGTTATTGATTATTCAATGTTCTAAATTATTCAAATTTAAATTTATACAAACTGTAATATTATAGTAATCTAACGTAATAGACATTGGAATTATTAATCAATGTAGTTTTTCGGGTCGAACGATAAAATAATCAATCAATATGGAAACTGTTTTCAAGTAATAATAATAAAACCCGATAATGTTATAACTCTCGATTGCAAAACTTACCCCGCTGTATGCGAAAGAGCACTTGTGTTTGTGTAGGTAAGTCACCACTAGACTGACTTAACAAACCTCCATCCTCAACTATTTATACGAACACCACATCTCAGCCACTTAGTTCGCACCATCCCTCTTTCTCCACCAGAGCATGGTACCTCAAGGCTCCACGCCACACTGTAGGAGAGCGGAGGGGGGGGAGTTCCTTCTTCAAACCCTCCATCTTGATCTTACTGGGCTAGATTCACAAACCGAGTAGGGAGAAGGAAATTTCAACGCGATTGGTTTTTTCTTATGATGTCATAATGGATGGAATAGGCCATCGATTTGGTGATTATAGAAAAGTAGGGGAGGGAGGGGAGGTAAGTGCAGTATTTTCACTGTCGACGGAGGATTCGTATTTGCCCGCGACGGCGGACTTTCACTGACGCGGAGCAAGCTAATGTGGGGTAACCGAGTGTGCCTGATGAGCCAGTATCGCACGAGACTAGAGCTCTGCTGCATCTTCAGAGGAAACAAGAGCATTGTCAGGGGTACACAAACGGAACATTGTTCGTTGCACCGATTGTTGTCTGGCTAGACCGATAATAATGTACAGTGATTAGCAAGTGGATACACCATCAATCCTAGAGAAATGTATCGTTTACTTTTTCTATAAATAATCGCGTTTAAATTTGAGCTCGAATTTATTTTTAGAAATTTAATTTTAGATGCGTTTACCAAAAGTTATTGACACTTCCGAAATACATACAGTAAGGCGAACTAAACAAATTCGCGTTTATATTCTAAGCTATTTTGGTGCATAACGTAGGTGCAGGCAGCAGTGTCGTTATAAAAATCGCATTGTACATTTTTATTTATTTGATCGTTTTCTAAAATATCGTGTTGTAGAGAAAGGTATTTACAAAATGCATTAGAAAATTGAGTGTTTGGTAAAGCTTCAATAAAAAAAAAACACCAATCGGTGTTCTGGACAATTCAACTAAATACAATTTCTGGCTAACAACAAAATCTATGGAAGTGCCAGAGAAAAATTCAAGGTCACAAATTTGCGGATCTACCGGTACTTTACTACATCTCTGTATATTGCAATGTTTCGTATAATTTGTTCAATACCTGTGCATTTTATTTTTATTTTTGGGGTATGCTGCCTGCTGCAGGGTGTTTGATCTTCTTCACGTGACTAACTAGGTTATTATGGTATAGGGTAGTTGGGAAAATAATGTCTTTGAGCTTTTTAGGAGGACTAAATCCCTTGCATCGCATTTACGCCTTAGGAAACCTCGGATATTGCCTTCAGTCAGGATTGCCGCCATTGCCGATCTCAACGGGATTCGAACTTGGGACCTCCCGAATCAGAGCCAACACTGTCGGTACCTGTGCATGTATATTCGTAAAGGTTCATCGGAGCCTAGATTGGGCTGACAATTAAAGGGTAGTGGTAGTGCTATCTTTAAAGTCACAACCAAATTAAAACATTCAGTTTTATTTCCAAATATCAAATTCGCGTTGTATTCCGTTTTGGGTTAAGAAAAGAATTGAGATGACAGCAAACAAATCGTAAAATATAGTTCGTTGTTTAGAGCTAATCTGGATAGATAAAGCAAAATACCTTTTCACGATTAACCAAGCCCGCGAATCAATTTTTTAGATTTTTGCACGAAAGCCACCCCGAAAAGAACGACCTCGATTAAAAGGCTAATAGTCATTAAAACTGCTTCTGGCAGACATTCTTTACTTCCAAAATCCAACTTGGATTTAACTGTCAATACTTTGGTTGGCTATGAGTAAACGGTGGCTTTGGAGCCGTCCTAAAATATAGCAACGAACCACATAATAAATAATAGTTTACACATTCTGAATTTTCCTGGTTGAGTTTGGTTGCTTTGAGCGAGGAAACCCGTATTAAAAACCGTTGTGGTGGATAATTGATATCGGTCAATAACATCAGTGATGATACAATTTTAATTAGTTTTGTCATCACCGCACGAATAATGGCCAACCAGAGATCGGCATTTGAAATCAGAAATAGCGACGAACTGGCTGGACACGATCTTCCTGCGGGCGAAGCTAGAAAAAATAATATTAATTCAGAAAAAAATTATCTAATTAACTTATGTATGTACTTACTTGAGTTGGATCCTGAAGGAACGATTTTGTTTATCATTATTTGTTTTTGAATCTACAATAGGGCAAAGGTCCCTTGTTCGCAATTTACTTTGCACTTGCTCATCAATTTTAAAAACAAGTCCGTTATGGATAGGTTTAACGAGTAACAATTTCAAACATTTTTAAGTATATTTTTGTAGAAAAAAACTGAATGTTTTAATAATGAAGCAACATTCATTGCTTCATTATTAAAACATTGTTTTTTTGTTTTTACATGGTTTCCCCTCCTCCCTTCTATTCATCCTTCATCCTCATCTATCACCACTCATCGTCTCGGATAGCCTTATAGTGCATCAATATGAGACGTTAAGCAATTTCTAATCAATCAATCAATCAACATTCATAGCTGCTCTCAAAAACTAAAAATATGAGTTATCCGTGTAAAGCTAGCCACAATCTGTTAGAAAAACTACAAACTACAAATATGTTGATCATAATAAAACTTTAGAAACATGAGAGAAGAGTATTTCGTCACGATTTAGTTTTGAAATTTGCAATCCTTGCATTCCGGTGTCAAGGTTGAATTAAAAAAATGTCGCTCTTCACTTTAATACTACATGCTTCTCTGAGGACTCGAGAGGAGGATGACTTTGAAATGTATACTCTGCATCAATACAATCAACAAGTAACCGGAGTTCTCAGCAGGGGGCTCGGCCTATCACACGCATCTGACAGCTCTCAACACCGCGCTGAAGCCCGTGTGATAAATACTAATCAAACACACTCAACCTAATCCACGCTTGCTTTTATAAACATACACACAAGACTCGGAAACTTAGTTTAGTCACGAACACTTATCAATAACAACATTAAGAATGCACGGCGATGCTTTTGGCTGAGAGGTTAACGTTCCCAATAATGTTTATATTCATACTTAAGCTTTAAAAATTGTAATTTTATGAAAATCATAAAATATGTAGTTTGTAATCAGTGTGCTGTACCCTGTGGTTATCCAATCCAATATCATATACTTATGAAGAAATTTAATTTCTGATAATGTTCCTAATTATTACTAGGAAAACGCTAAAGTCCCGCCGCGTTGATGGATGAGCGTTTTTTTTGTAAGTTTTTTGTTTGCGTTTTTTGCGTTTGTTTACACTTTTCCTTTGCAAGTGCTTTTGAATGCATTGTAGGTGATTGTTGTCAAGTTTCTATTGTTACTTGTTGATTGGTATTATAAACCTAAAAAAACTCATATTAAAACCTTTATTTCTGTGGATTCTGACTAACTTTTCTACTTTTTATTTCAAAAGGTACAACATTACAATAAAATTAATGTCAATGTGAAATCTGAACGTTGTAGCCCCAACCGTTTGGTCAGAATCGGCCCAAATGTGACGAAAATATTGCATAAAAATTGAAAAACTAATATTAAAACCATTATTTCTATAGATTCTAGTTAACTTTTTCAACTTTTTCTTTCAAAAGGTACTACATCACCATAATTGTAATGTCCATGTGAAATATGAACGTTGTAGCCCCACCCGTTTGGTCAGAATCGGCCCAAATGTGACGAAAATATCGCACTAAAAATCGAAAAAAATCGTAAAAGTACGATATTCATGAGAAATATTTCTTCGATTGTACCCAAAAGCAATACACCTCTAAGTTCAGAGAAAATGAAGGTCCCCTCAAAATTTCATCAAGATCGCTTATGCCGTTTGCCCGGAATCCTGCTAACAAACAGACAAAAATACAAACAAACAAAAAAAAAAAAAAAAAAAAAACATTGGAGCTAAATTTTTTGGGGGTCAGTGAAATTGAAGTTTTCGCTTCGCTCGCTACGCTCGCTACGCTCATCCAATAAAATAGTAAAACAAATGCACAGTTACAATTAGTTTAAATAAAAATGAAAAAATACATTCACATTTAGTCTACCAACTCTTTCATATAATTGACTTTCAGTGAGGGATGTTTACCAAGCAACCATGTACAGGCGCTGACAATATCGACGAGTGAACAATGCCCAACTAGAGACTGTGAGATAAAATACGAAACACTGGTTTCGTGAATAAGCTATGTTTCTGAAAGTAATAACACTATTTTCTTTTCATTTAAAAAAAATATTTACAAATTTTTCTTTCATTTTACCCATTAATAACATCCAAATGAAATGGACGCAAGACGCCAATTCTTTTAAGAAGACCATTGTTATCAATAATGTTGTGAAGAAGAAATTCCAAAATTCCCCCCCCCCCCCCCCCCCCGCCCCCATAATCAACAAGCCCCAAGGATGTGCATGAATGACTTGATAAACAAATCCAACACGGAAAGCAGCTTACCTTTGCAGTGAGCAGAATGGAAGGTCAAGAAGTGGGTTGCTCCTGAGGATTCAGTTGCTATCAGCTGTAGGGGGGAGGGGGGGGAGAAGGGGATGTTCAAACTGAGTAATTCAAGTAACACGACCGAGCAATTACAATGCAGGATGTAATGAGAGCAACAAAAACCACACTTCTGATAAGTGCTTGTTTTGAGCAAAAAGTAGGAAGAGACAACGCCAAGGACATTGTGGTTTGGTCTATGTCTTGTGTCGTGGCCTATGTTGTGGCGTGAATCGTCTAGAAAGAATGTGTAACTAATATTTTTCGTTCGAGAGTGAAATTATCATCGTCGAGGCCTATGTAATGTATTTTTTCAATGTAGTAGTTAATTGATTCCCCCCACCAATATAGTTTCTCCAAGGCCTGGATTTGATTTCTACTAGACGCACTTTAATTCCAACTACCAAATACTCGCTCAATCAGGGCAGAGAACTTTATTTTTTTGACTTTGGAAAATATAGAATACACATTCAAACATGATTGTCGGGGGTACACTGTATGTCTCTTGATTAATATTTTTATATTATTTTCATTATTCTGAACTTGATATATATTTTGTACGAGGTGAAATTATGTTGTACAGGCATAGAATATCGGTTGTGAAAAGTATTGAAATTAATTGGTAATTATTTTTTTATGAGATAACTCAACTAAAATGAACTGAAACGTAATAAAATGACACACAATATTCTCATTTTAATAAGCTTCACATAGTCTACATTAATTTTACTTTAAATGAACCGACGCATCTTATGCACTTTTGTGACAAATCTTAAACATAGTGCTGCCGTTTACATTTTCCAATAACCACAATCTTATAACAGATTAGTTGAGCGAAGCGAAGACTTCAATTTCACTGACCCCCAAACAATTTAGCTCGGGTGTTTTTTGTTTGTTTCTTTGTTCGCTCTTTACCGGGCAAACGGCATATGCAATCTTGATAAAAATTGGAGGTGACCTTCGAAATCTTTGAACTTAGACTTGCCACGTTTATGGGTACAATCAAAGAAATATTTCTCATGAATATCGTACTTTTACGATTTTTTCGATTTTTTGTGCGATATTTTTGTGACATTTGGGCCGATTCTGACCCAACGGGTGGAGCTACAACGTTCATATTTTATAAAGACATTAATGTTATGGTGATGTACCTTTTGAAAGAAAAAGTTGAAAAAGTTAGCCAGAATTCATAGAAATAAAGGTTTTAATATAAGTTTTTTTAGGAATATAATAACAATTAACTTGTAACAAAAGAAACTTGATAACAATCACCTACAATGCGTTCCAAAAAAACTTGCAAAAGTAAAGACATCCCACGCAAACTAAAAACTTATTAAAAAGCTCATCCATCAACGTGACTAAAAATAGCGTTCGCGAAGCGGCCTAGTTTAAAACAAAATTATAAACAACACTGAATGCAGTTCCGTAAATTTGAGAGAAATATTGATATGGTTCTTGTAATAAACACATGCATTCCACGGATATGACGTTATGTCAACGCCCTCAAGGCGTTCAGTGAGGAGGGGTTAGTAGTCGTAGTGTTTGTAGGAATCTGATATCCAAGGACTACTTGGCGGAGTAACGACCATCACACCATTCATCTGAGACCAGGGAGCGCCAGAATATGCCGTGCATGAGCTGCAGTCAGATGCTGGAGTGCTGGAGGCCACGTCAGTTACACCCTCGGTGCTGTCATCTGCTGTCACCTGCTGTCGCCTTCTGTCACTTGCTGTCACCTTCTATCACCTGCTATGACCTGCTGTCGCCTGCTATCACCTGCTATGACCTGCTGTCCCCTGCCATCACCTGCTGTCACCTGCTTCACCTGCTGTTCCCATCCGCTGTCATCTGCCATCACCTGCTGTCACCTGCTATGGCCTGCTTTCCCCTGCTGTCGCCTGCTGTCATCTGCTGTCGCCTGCTCTATAAGATCAAGTTATTGGATGAGCGTAGCGAGCGAAGCGAAGATTCCATTTCACTACACTGGAGAAAAAAATCCGGAATGTTTTTTTTTCTTTCTGTATTTTTGTCTGTCTGTTAACACGATTCCGGCTAAACCGATTCTCCGATTGCGATGAAATTTTATGGAGGCCTTCGAAATCTCTGAACTAAGAACTGCCACGTTTTTGAGCGCAATCGAAAAATTATTTCTCATGAAAATCGCAATTTTACGATTTTTTTCGATTTTTTAAAAATTTCTTCGACTTATAACACCTACATGCTTTATCCGATTATAATGATTTTTTCACAGAACCTTAATTTTATGAATTCATATATTCGTGCTAAATTTGTGCGCAATCAAATAATTCAATATTACGATTTTTTTCTTTGTTTAAATTACGATTAATTAAAAAAAAATTTAGTAAATTTTTAATTTAATTTAATTTAATTTAATTTAAAAAAAATCTTCAACAAGGTAATTATTTTTTCATCGAACAACAGAAAATCCGCATAACACATGGCAGCTCAATGCACCAATTACGCTCATCCAACAACGCGACGGGACTTAAGCGTTTTCCTAGGACTGTCAATTTGTATTATCCTCATTTCGGATGAGACAATGATTACATGTTTCTTGCTTATCTATTTAAAATTCCATTGTTTTTGTAGTATCTGTGGGCTTGTCCATCACCAACTTCAGGTAATTATCAGGTAATCAGGCTTGATGTTTGAGATAGGATTGCAAATGATTAAAGGCAATTTGTCGAATTGAATCTCGGATTTCACTTATGAATGAGGAAGTCTTGGGAAATAACCTTGAGGAAATAGTAGCTGGAATCGAACCGCAGGCCTTCTGAATTCGATTCTCACGATTCCTGAGACTGAGAGGCCAACCACATCGTGTAATAGTATCCGTTTAAACTTAAAGCAATAAGAAGAAGAAGAAGATGAAACAACATTCAACGTAACAGAGTTTTTTTAGCGTAAGGCCTTAGTGGTCGTTAAAATTAATCTAGGCAGGGGCTCAAACCCTGGAGCTCCGGCTCTAAGTTTTCAGTATGCTGATCTATCTCATTAGCTATCGGGACCACAAGGCAAATATTTACTTATTGTTACCTTGTTATTGTTATTGTACTGTAAAATATACACATTCTCAGACGGTATTTGTCGTAAAACTTGTTTGAAAAACATCCTTCTGGACCAGACACATAATTCTGCGTTCTCATTGGGCTCATTGCCCATGAGATGAAATGCCTATGTTGGCCTCTGATGGCCATAAAAGGCGGCCAATTGGTGAAGCCTGTGGGGGACATTTCGTTAATCTGGGGTGTCCCAGATAGCCTGGTCAGAAACGGGGTCTTGTTTGGGGAAGGCAGACTTTTTGCATTGACACTTGATAGCTTAAATGACAATAAGTACTTAGAGCCCGAGGTACTGGGTTCGAGGCCCGGTCTGGGTAAAATCTCATGAACATTTTTATCTCTCGACAAACCATTCAATGAAATGTGAAAGTTCAAAATATAACAAGTGAAAGGATACAGACAATGAAGTGTTGTTTACAATATTTCTATGTGAAAAGTTAATACCGGTCTGAGAGAATCGAAAATATTTTAATTTTTGAGGGGAAAAAAGCTTTTTCGTAAAGATACCCGCTGTAGGGTACACATGAGAATTAACCGATGTGACCCTCTTCAGTGGTGACCAACTAGGTATATTGGAAAGGGATGTCCTAGGGCTGTTTAAGAGGACCCAATCCCTTGCATTCGCATTAACGACTGAGGAAAACCTAGGAAAAAACTTTCAGTCAGGATTGCGGATAAGGCATTCGAAACCGGGACCTCCCGATTAAGAATCTCGCGCTTGTCGATTGAGCCACACCTGACTGTAATATTGAGGAAAGAATACAAAACGATAATAACGTAACATGCATACAAAACAATTTGTTATTATAAATGAAAATGTCTTCCCCGTTTCCCGTTTCTCTTTTTTCGTTGAAGTTAAGCAGAATCGGGCGTGGTCAGGGGTAGAGTGGGTAACCGCTCGTCCATGAAAACCACGTATACCGCTGGAGAGCAGATGGAGGGTTCGAGAGCTAGTGTAACGGCTTCGTTCTCCTTGACGTTTGCTCAGCAGTCCGGGTTAGTGGAGGAACCTTTTTGACTGTCAAGGTTACTTCGTCCTTTTGGATGGGACGTTAAGCCATTGGTCCCCTTGGTACTTTTCGAAAAGAGTAGGCTACGTGCCGGTACCGGGTTTCCTTATCTTCCCTTCTATTCATACTTCATCCTCATCTATCACAACTCATCGTCTCGATTAGCCAAGCAATATCCAATCCAATCCAACTAAATAGGTATATTGGAAGGGATGTCCGAGGGCTGTTTAAAAGGAATCAATCCCTTGCATTCGCATTAACGACTGAGGGAAACCTAGGAAAAAACCTTCAGTCAGGGTTGCCGGTCTCGACGGGATTTGAACCCGGAACCTCCTGAATCAGAGTCTCGCGCTTTACGCTTGAGCCACCCTTGTTGGTGATATTGAGGAAAGAATACAGAACGATAATAACGTAACATGCATACAAAACAATTTGTTATATAAATGAAAATGTCTTCCCCGTTTCCCGTTTCTCTTTTTTCGTTTTCAATGTCGTACTCGTCATCAATAAATCCCCTCTGAATCATCCGTTCACACATTATATACATAACTATTTCATCACAACCAAACTGTTAACGATGGTAGAGCAATTATAGACTGTGAAGCACGTGTGTCTATAGGTGAAGGTGACAAGTGGTGACGACTGAAGAGTGACAATTATCTCTACTACACTTGAACGATTACAGTGTAAAGATGAGCACTGTCTCACACACCACAAACCGCACACCCAGATCACACCCTTCAGTAAAAATATCTGCACGACTACGCAAGGTCATTCGCACAAGCCTCGATGATTGCACCATTTAAATTTGGAACAATTATGACATCATAAATGAGTTTTCTAACAATGGAGAATTCTTTTCTACGTTTAGAATAATTACACGTTATAGATTTGAACAAGAAGAAACTCGCGATTAGTGATCAGTGAGCAAGTTGTAACTGTCATTATCGACGCGAGAGGTGAAGTGGAAGAAATACAATTGAATGCCAATCAATGGTTTAATTAGGTGCAATTTTATGCATACTAATTACTGTATGAACTCAACTGTTTAAAACGTAATTTACCCTTGCCCTATGACTTAATGTTACAACACATTTCCAATGTTAATTGCTGTTCTAAACCAGCATTAATTAACATTTTCTCAAAATGCACAAAAAAAATAGAATTGTTAGTCTTTGAAACATGCTCTACAATCCTGTATCTTTTTTATATTTTCGTTTACTAAATAAATTAATGTTCGAAGCGTATGGCTCTAAGAGGACGTGGGCTCGAATCCCGCATAAGGCATGTTTTTTGGAGCTGTCCATCAAGCTTATCTATCACCACTCATCGTCAAAAATCATCATCATTCTAATCCATCTACATAACGAACAACGTTTTTAACATTATAGTTAAGGTTATTAACGATGAATCAACTACTTAAAAACAATTTCCAGGTATTCCATATCGTTATCTATATGTGTTTGTTCTTCTAGATTTATTTACACATGATTGATCCCAACAACAATCCAGAAGTCAATAATTTACCTGCTTGATGGAAGTGGTTAAACATTAGTCTGGTACGTAGCAGACCGGGGTTCGATCCCCGATCCAGTCGGTCGTTTTTATTCATTTATCGAATTTATTGTTTCCCGATGCAAATTTGCGAATAAAATAGTACGGGCCACTGTGGTGCGCCATATAACAACTACTGCGTGTATATTTTAATTTTAATGGGGTTCTTGGTCCTGGGTTCGTACCACAGTTTTCATTGATCTGTTTTTTATTAAACGTCTATCCTTTCTGTTATAAAATACTTATTTACAAATGAGGAGAACTAAATATAAAACTTATTAGATAGCAGACAAAATAATTAACTGTTGTAAAGAAAAGTCTCAAATATAGTTAAGCTACAACTACAATGTATAGTAAGACATAAATTTTGATAACATTTTAAAATTGTTTTCGCAATATAATATGAAATGAAGGAAAAATTAACCAAATAGAAAATAAAGAAGCAGAAAATAAAGAAATAAAAAATGCAAACGAGAAAACAGATTTTTTTTACGATTCCACTCAAGCGAATACGAGGTTGCTTGCCAAAAGTCAGGAGAAAATCAAGGAATAATCCAACTTTCGTAGAAGAAACCACAGAACGCAAGTCTTCATTCTTCTGTTGAAATCTTAATTACAATTTACTAGAAAAATCTTGACTAAATTATAATTATATCAGATATATAATTAATAAATACATGTTATATAATTAAGTAAGTAACCAGCTATCATACAAAGGTGTCATACAAAGTAAACACGCAGGCTTCTTTGAGTAAAAAACAAGTAGCACCTTGCTATCGTCCACACACAAATCTAATTACCTGAGTTCGTTATCTCGCATCTCTCAAGGTCGTTTGTGTAAATGCGTGAACAGAATACCACGAAATGTGTGTACGCAATCGTCTAATCTGAGCCTGGTTTCAGCAGGTTTCAGCGCGTTGGATTTCTGTCTTTGCGCAAGGATCACTGACTGGCGTTCACAAGACTCCACATGATGAACTTCAGATCTTCGGATAGTACAATATTTGTATGGAACTGTTGTAAACATTCACAGAGCTGAACATTATTTGAGTTAACACGTGTAATAAATGTGGGAAACAAATATCATTAAAGCAGATTTGTATTCATTATTAACCAATATTTCAAATCCCAAGTAGGCATTTATGTCAAATGTTGAAAATGATACCTCTATAATCATGATTCTTTCATTTTATGTTATATTTTACAAACAATTTCTATAGGTACTAAAATGTTACTGGTTACTAAGGTGTGGTAACATCATTTTGAGACAGAGAATAATTTAAATTTACACTAACAAAACATTCAAATTCAAATGAGATGGGACACTCGACATTCGTATTGTGTTTCATATTAGAACAATTTACGAAAGGAAAGTTGGAGTTACACAATCTAAACTTTGCCAAATGCAAATACAAAAATCTGAAAATTATAATCAACATTTATCATTATATTATAAAGGCGCTCGTAAATTAGGACACATGTCTGATTCTTGGGTACGATTAATATACTCATGGTTTGAAAGTTTCCTAGCGGTGCTGGGTGCATTTTTTTTAAAACTAACAAAACACATTTTTTGAGTTTTTAAACATTTTGCAACTCTTACTTTAACTCATCAAAGTACATTTGTTTCTCTTTACTTAAATAGCAAAATTGCACTGTTATCTGATCTGTCATCAAATTGTGTTTCACTATTTAAAATTATTTTTTCTTCGACGTTGTTTTAATGTATCTATATACTATAGGATACCAATACGCTGTACCATAGCTTGATTAACTATCAGTTTATTGTGCATCTATTTTATTTCTCTCTATAACAATTACCTTGTTATAGAATAATACATATAATATATTCCAAAATAATACAAGAATATAGAATTAAAGATAATGATTGAAGATGTTTTGATTATCAACGGTAGTCCAAAAGTAATCAGTACAAAGAGCCTTGACCTTCAAGAAAACAGTTTTCTATTAAGAAAATAATTTATTACTGCGTTTAGCATACAGAAAAAACCTAAAATTTTACCTGATAACAACTGTGATAAATTGTTACTTGTAGCATAATTTAAATATTGAATGTTCTTGCCTAAACTTTAATATAATACTTTCTTACAATATTGCTGGACTGCTTTTAATTTAATATATTTACTAAAAGCTCTTTGAAAGGAGTGATAATAAAGCTGAATTTAATATTTTAGTAAGCATATGGCATGTACCATTCTTATATGCATGCTAATCGAACGAGCCAAATGAAATATATGTATGTATGTCCCAATAAGTAATCTGTTTTGTGACGTGTAAATGAGTGACATTGTATAATAGAGATAAACATAAAACTCAAATACTACAACTATTCAATTGTATTTAGCAATTTAAATTAACAACAAGAATTAAAAATTAAATATAGTATTGGCGTTAATTTAATAAGTACCTGATGAGACTAATTACTAATAAAAGGTAAGAATAGGAGGAGTAGTAATTTAAAACCAACGTACAACACACATAATTGACGAGCCTCCTACATTCCGACACCTGAGACCGTGTCACAATAGTGTCAAGGGCTCGAAGCTTAGAGAATAATGTCTCACAATTAAAAATAAATTAAGAATTTCTTACTAATCTCATTACACACGCACGATAGGCAACTATAAGTCTATTGAATTATTCTTTAATTTGCAAATTTATTAAATACTATATTTCTGTTCAAGGAAAGCTTTCACTTGATTGCTATCAAGATTATTTGCTAAATAAGCAAATAATATGTTTCAAATAAAGTGTAAAAGTGTGAAACATTGAAGCTTAGTCTACAATTAACACTTTTAGTCGTATCAGATCTTTTTAATTGTGGACGTAAACAACAAATATGTTCTGAGAATGCGACGTTGCCAGTTTGACAACGCCGAAACACTTCGATGTGTCTAGAAACTTTAAAAGTGGGATGTCTTGAATGTGCTGTGTTAGTGTAGAACAAATCCGTATGGTAGACAGATGTTTGATTTCATTATCCCCAAGAAAACTAACTCTGTAGGCTCTGACGTCATTGACGAGCAAATAATGCCCAATCAGCGATTGGTACTTGAAATCAAAGCGCGATTTACTATTGGGCAAATCCAGCCTCGTCAAGGCTAGTTCGGTACAACTTTATATCATTCAGTATGTGCTTTGTTGCTAAGATGGCTCCAAACTCATACCTCTTAAAATTGAAGTGAATTCAGCATTTTAATTTTAAAAATATATCAAATTAGCATTTTGAATAGCATCTTTTAATTTTTTCGCTGCAACATATTTAAATGTAAACCGTTTATTAATTATAAAATTAATAAAAACCATTATTCCATTATTCCATAATCAAGGCTAGAGTTCATCGTTGAAGTATTTTTTTAAAGCATGGGCACACACCTATTTTTTAAATTGCGTTTGTTGTGTTTTCAAAAAAAACATGATTGTTGATTTATCACCTATAGCGTAAAACCCTAATTTTACATTTCTTACTAAAAAATCTTACCCTTAAAATCATGTGCATAAAGTTCAATTTATAAGTTGAACAACCGAGTTGGGATTCGAACCCGAGACTTTTGTGCATTGGAAGGCACTTGACAAACACCTCGACGCATGCTAAAATGTGATTTATGTCCGTTGTATATTATTAATAGCCTTCTTGTGTCAGCAACATATCAAAGAAGCGGCATTTAACTTCATTCTTGTGGTTTTAACATTGCTACAGTGAAACAACATGCAATTAAATAATAAAAAAAAAACACTTGAAATGTTAAATTATGTTACATGCTATATTATTAATTAACTTGCGTTGCATGAAGTAATGCTCAAATGTGCACGCGGCGCAGTTATAAGTCATTGTTTAAAATAAGCAACGTCTCCTTGTGAATACTTATTATGGTGCCTTGATTAATGTCCCATTTGCACGCTTGGATATGTAGAAATGCATATGGTTCTTATGAGAATATGATATTCTCAATTCAGTGCAGTTAGCAAAAGCTTTTCTGGATTACCTCATTCGTAGTAAGAAAAAAAATTACATTAGTGTATACAATTATTTTGTAATAATTACTGTAATTGTGTTGTAAAAACTCAATGCAGCTAAATCATGTTCACTTAATATGGACTGGAAACGATGGAGGCCTTATACTGGTTTTCCGACTGTAGCTTTATAACATCCATTACTTGAAATTAATCAAACACTGACTATAGGCATATTGCTTCCTACCACTGATGTTGAGTAAGCAAGTAAAGTTTTATTTCTAGACAAATTGCATAGTACATTAAACATCTCGAACCATCTTCTTCATTCAAGCTGTTGCTTTCATGCAAATTTATTCCACATTCGATTCCTCTATCATTATGAACAATATACGGGCATAGAGCCATATAATACTGTTTGCAGAAAATTTCAATGCTCGTCGATCAGTAGTATTAGGAAACACTAACAATGAAACGTCGAAACAAATACGTTCAAAATTAAAGCTCTTTAAAACGAACTATTTTAGTCCAGTATAGAAAGGAATAACAATCAAAACGCATTCAGTCAGGAAAATTAAACGATGTATTAATTTATTTGTAAGCAAGTGGAAATGAACTCAAAAATCAAATCAATTTGCAGAAGAAAAATTAATTATTGAAAATACAAAATCAAGACAAAACAAAAATAGTTAACCTTATAAAAATACAATATACCTTACGATATGCAATATATTATAATATTTTTGATATTTTTGATAATAACTGCTTTAAAGTTTGTAACAAATGTAAATGGGCATATAGCAGAAGGAATTACCATTTGAATATATTCACCCAATTGGCAGGGGGTTAGCAAATAGCTGTTCGCTCGGCCAAGAATCTTTCAACGTATATAAAATTTTGCAAAATTGTCAACAAAGAATACATACCCGACGTTCCTACAGTAATAGATTTTCTTAATTTTGTCTTGATCAGCCAGAAAAAAATCACGAATATAGGCCTAGTCAATTTTGGACTTTTTAACAAAATTGAAATTCGTGAAAACTAAATTATTTTTTACAGATTATTTAAAAATAAATAAATAAATAAATTTTATTAAGAGTCTACCCACTCAGTTATATAACTGATTTTCAGTGGGGGACTTTAAATCAAAGCGACCAAGCCAACCCTGCAGGCCCCGACGCAATCGACGAGTGAGCGATAACCAACCCAAGATCAATATTTTTAATAGGAAATATAGCAATCAGTGGTATGGACAGTGCGAACACCCGCGAATCAACGCCAGAATCAACAAGGCCGATTCAGAACAACTCTGAAATTTATTATGTGCTTCGTTGCTAGGACAGCTCCAAAGTCGCCGTTTACAAACTCCTAAGGCAAGAACTGATGGACTGAAGTCCAAATCAGAAGTTAAAAAACTTCTGACTTGAGCGGGAATCGAACCCTGGACCTTCTGGATAGGAAGCAGATACGCTAACCACAAGACCAACGAGCCACACACATTTCAAATCAAGTTTTAGAAATGTGATCCCACTTTCGTGAGATATGTTCAAAATTTCAAACACCTGTGGTGTCAGTCAGCCGAGCAAACAGCAAATGGCCTAAAACGCATGTTCTGCACCCTCTTATAGTAATTTTTTTCAATTTTCAATTTTTTACTAGGACAAATTGTACATTTTATGCAACAACACAATTTTTAGTGTATGTGTCCTTTAGCTAAATAAAAAAAAAATGTTACTAATACTAATATAATGAGAAATTGTCATAATATGTAATACATTGAAATAATAATAATATTGAAAAGTAATAAAAAAAGGTTAATTTCATTATATTATAGTTAATCAATAATATCAAGTGATAACAGGAATTTCTGTGAGTGTATCATTAAAGTAATCAATAAGATAATAGTAGGCTTTTAGAATTAAAATTTGTTTTAGTTCATGTTTGAAACGGTCATAGCTTGAAATGTTTTTAATGGATTCTGGAAGATGGTTATAAAGAGATTTATTTAAGTAGTCTGAGTTTTCTTGTCCAAGTTTTGTGTGATATGAGTTTAGCTGTAGTAATACTTTGCTATTGTAATTATTTTGTTGTGGGTCGCGAACGATAATGTCATTTCCAAACTTCGTATAAAACAGTAGTAATGCAGCACGATATCAGACCTTTGTAATGGGTGTAAGGATATGAATATATATGTGACACGTCCATGTGTTGTCTATAACTCGACAACACAGATAGGATCAAGTCGTGAGGGCGAAGCTGTTGTGTTATTACACGGTTAGAAATCGCAGTTGTGCATTTCCTTATTTACCTTGTTCACCCGATAACTAATTGCAGATGCTTGTTGGTTATCTGCTATACATGTTCCTACTCGTCCTATCAATTATCACGTCTGGCCGAACCATGTTTTATAATTTATTTTATTACACGAGGGGCGTGCTTAAAATTCCGACTATTCTTCTTGTTTATTGTTTTATTATTCACCGCATTCCATCGTTCATGAACAAAATACATTCATGTAACACAGAACGATGGATGTAGTCAGCGCTAATTCGCAAAGCAACCTTTCGACCCCTGCCTGCCACTAGACATTCAGGCTGGTGTATTTTCTATTACTCAAAATATGAATTAAATAAATACATTAATTAATTAAATAATTCCTATTCATTCAAACTCAGAAACACACAACAGATATTCAGTTCTGGGATCGATTCGTATACAATAGCATTTGAGTGTTAAATACCAACCTATCAATAGTTACAAGATCGTAGGTTACACATGAAAAAATAAGTTCTTGAAGAAAACATTTTTAAAAAATAAATAAAACAATAACACAATATGTAAACCTCACGTCATTTGACTGTGAGTTTCCATATTAGAGATGTTATTGGATTTATTTTCGTAAATTCCATATTCACTTGGGTGATAATTATATTGGCATTTGCAGTAGAATTCTTCTCCAGTAAAATAGCCTTCATCTGGGGTATTGTACTAGAGTTGAGTGCCATTAAACAACACAAATTATTTAGTAACTAGAAAACGAAAAATCTAAAGTAAATGGCTAGAAATAAATTGAGCCATGCAGTGAGACAGCCTAACCATGAAGACGACGACTAATGGCTAGGAATTAGCCAGAATAGCAAAATACCTCGCGGTTCTCGACCCAACCAAGTTGAATTTCTCACACTTGTCTAACATGTTATAATAATATGTAACTTGGTCTGGTTGTCACGTATCGTTGTAAGCCCTACCCAGACTGCTTGCTCGTACTATACTATACAGTTATCTACTTGTTAGAAATCATGGAATAATTAAAGCAGAAAATGAAGTTTGCTATTCAATTCATAATTACATGATTATATACATTACATTGTTGTAAAACAATTAATTGGATCTTCTATCTTATGCAGTTATAAAAAGCTACCCTCTTATTGTTTGTTCGAAGTCGGTAAGATTTGACAGGTAATTTTATTTTGTTTTTACTTTCAACTTTCACCTTCCAATTAAATCATAGTTGGAACGTTACATTGAAACAGAACTGTTACAATCAATACAAAATATATTTGCGATAACAATAAGATACAAATGAAACAAATTTTTCTCAAAAAGCATAATTAAAAATTAGTCGAAATATGTCAAAAATAACATTTTTTTTTGCAATAATTACAAGTACAATTCACAATGTAAAAGAAAAAAAATATATAAATTTGAACGTTTCAGCACATAAATCACTTCTTTTAAAAGAGGAATAATTTGTTGTATGAATAATAGGCTGCTCTGTTTTTACTGGAGTAGTTTTGTGTTGTTTTTATTTCAAACAAACTATCACTTAATTCATTTTAAAGTTGAAGATATTACACAAAATATATAACGTACACAAGAAATACCTGGGAACACCCCCCTCAACTTTCTACTTTAAATGTTGCACAAATTAAACTTAAATGTAGAGATACTCGAAAATAATTTGTTTTTCAAGTATCATGTTTAACCACTAGTTCGACTCACACGCAAAACCATTGGTTGTATTAACTTATTCTTAATACTGTCTACGCAGTTATACAAGAAAACAAAATGTATTGCAAACATATTGGTATTCAGCAGATATTCAATTACTAACTGTGGTAAGTGTGCCTCATTATAAAAACCATTTACATATAATTATTATTATTTTACTCCAGACGATAAGTGATTGTCGCAAGATGTGACTTATTATATAATAAACAATATTCGCCGCAAAAGTACTGACAAATGATTATAAACAAGTTGTGTGCAATTTGTAGAACTAGGAAAACGCTTAAGTCCCGCCACGTTGTTGGATGAGCGTATTGGTGCATTGAGCTGCCATGTGTTATGCGGATTTTCTGTTGTTCTGTGAAAAAATTATTACTAAGTTCAAATTTTTTTAAATTAAATTAAATTTAATAAAAATAAACTTAAATTTTTAAATTTTTTTAATTAATCGTAATTTTAAGAAAAGAAAAAAATCAAAAAATTGGGATTTTTATAAGAAATAATTATTCGATTGCGCTCAAATTTCACACGAATATATAAATTAATAAAATTAAGGTTCTGTGAAAAACTTATTACAATAGGATCAAGCATGTAGGTGTAATAAGTAAAAAAATTGTTTTAATAAAGAAAAAACCCACAAAGTTTCTATTTTCATTAGAAATAGTTTTTCGATTGTGCTCAAATTTCACACGAATATCTTAATTCATAAAATTAAGGTTCTGTGAAAAAATCATTAAAATCGAATAAAGCATGTAGATGTTATAAGTAAAATAAATTTTCAAAAAATCGAAAAAAATCGTAAAATTGCGATTTTTATGAGAAATAATTTTTCGATGGCGCTCAAAAACGTGGCAGTTCTAAGTTCAGAGATTTTGAAGGCCTCCATAAAATTTCATCGCAAATGGAGTTTAGGTTTAGCAGGAATCGTGTAACAAACAGACAAAAATACAGAAAGAAAGAAAGAAAAAAAAAACATTCCGGATTTTTTTCTCCAGTGTAGTGAAATGGAATCTTCGCTTCGCTCGCTTCGCTCGCTACGCTCGCTACGCTCATCCAAAAATTATAAATTGCTATTATATTTCAACAACGATCCGTTCTGTTATTAGTAAACTGTCTAAAAGAGAGTTGTGAACTGTGAGATATGTCCTACACTAGAACTTGATTGAAACATTGACAAGTTTTTAATTGATTTCTCACCTTTTCTACAGTACGTTATGCATTGCATATTTAAGTAGATGCCATTGTAAATATTCATTCTTTCTTGATAGATGGCCAATTAGCTTTGGTGTCCATGGGGGTCCAGCTTACAAATCAATATTGATAATATTCAATTTGATTTCGACAAATCTATTAAATTAATCAGTATGGTTTTGTTGTAAAGATGATGAAGTGTTTGTTTACGGATAGTAGGGTCCATTATGGGAATAAATAAACATTTTAGAAACATGTTAAACATGTTGTCTTAGGAGTTTGTAAACGGTGACTTTGGAGCCGTCCTAGCAACGAAGCACATAATAAATTCAGAGTTGTTCTAAATCAGCCTTGTTGATTCTGGCGTTGATCCGCGGGTGTTCGCACTGTCCATACCACTGGTTGCTATATTTCCTATTAAAAATATCAATCTATGGTTGGTTATTGCTCACTCGTCGATTGCGTCGGGGCCTACAGGGTTGGCTTGGTCGCTTTGATTTACTGTCCCCCACTGAAAATTAGTTATCTGAGTGGGTAGACTCTAAAAACAATTTATTTTTATTTATTTTACTAGGAAAACGCTTAAGTCCCCCGCGTGTTGGATGAGCGTAATTGGTGAATTGAGCAGCCATGTGTTTTGCGGATTTCTGTTGTTCTGTGAAAAATCAGAACTTTGTTGAAATTTTTTGAATTAAATCAAATTAAATAAAAAATTAACTTATTTTTTTTAATTAATCGTAATTTTAAAAAGGAAAAAATCGTAATATTGAAATTTTCATAAGAAATAATTATTCGATTACGCACAAATTTTACACGAATATTTAATTTTTAAAATTAATGTCTGTAAAAAAAAATTTATAATCGGATAAAGCATGTAGGTGTATAAGCAGAAGAAATTAAAAAATTGTAAAATTCGTTTTTCATAAAATAATTATTTGATTCGCTCAAATTTCACACGAATAAAAATTCATAAAATAAGGTTTCTGTAAAAAATCATTAAAATCGGAAAAAGCATGTAGGAGTTTAATCAAAAAAATTTTTTTAAAAATCAAAAAAAAATCGTAAAATTACGTTTTTCATGAGAAAATTTTTCGATTGCCCCAAAAAAACGTGGCAGTTCTTAGTTAGAGATTTCAAACCCCTCCAAAAAATTTCATCGCAATGGAGTATCGGTTTGGGGCCGGGAATCGTTTTAAAACAGAAGACAAAATAAGAAGAAAGAAAGAAAAAAAAAAAAAAAATTTCCGGGTTTTTTTCCAGTGTAGTGAAATGGAATCTTCGCTTTGCTCGCTACGCCGCTCGCTCATCCAATTAATTTAATAAGATAGATTTGGGCCCATAAAATAGCCAATTTTTTTCCCCTTTCACCGTCACAGTTTAAAAATTTTTAAATTAAAAAGGGGCTTACGTCAAAAAACTGGGCCCTTTGAAGGCCCAAAGACCACACAACACACTACAGCTATTAACTAGCCACACAAACCGGAACCCCTAACGTCCGTGAGCAGAATATCATTCTGTAAGCCAGCCAATTCTTCATGCTTATGGTTTATGTTATTGCTTGAAGCACGCTATTAGCTTACGCATTTAAATCTATTGGTATTCCAATTACTTTGCAAGTTTCAACGTGACCAAAAAACAACTGTAGATTTACTAATCCTGCCAAATGCGGCTGTATAATTGCTAATCATAACAAAAAATGTTTTATTATAAGAATTTATTTTATTAAATAACAGGTGTGCCTAGGTAATTTTTATGAAACTGCCTTTTAATTGGAAAATAAATATCTTCCAAGAGCTACCCCACGGTTTCGTTGTTTGTAGTTAAGGGTTCATTTCCCACTTCCCAATTAAGAAAGTTCCGTGATCAAATCCCGATAAAAGAATTAAGATATTAGAGTTCTGATATTGGATTAAGGTCCATCAATTTTTTACTTGGGAATGTGTAATCGATGATTTTGAAACCGTCCTATAGCAACGAGGCACATAATAAATGGTGATTGATCCGAATTAAAGTTGTTGATTATGGCGTCGCCCGCGAGTGACCACTTGACCAAATAGTTTGTTCGATGTTTGCTATTAAATAACAAAATATAAAAACATACCGGTCTTTAGTTGGACATTGTATGCTCGTCGATGGCGTCGGCGCCGACAGGATTGGCGTAGTCTGCTTTAAATTTAAGTCTTCCACTGAAAAACACTTATGCGACTGAGTGGGGGTGTATTTTATTAATAATAACTTTTTGTGGGAAAACCGCCCCGGGTCAAAGTGTCCCCCTTCCCGTGTCTAAATAGGGGTATTGTAGTTGGACAAGGTGAGGATGTCCGAGGGCGTTTAAAAGGGCCCCCTCCCCTTGACTGAGGAAAATCTCATAAAAAAACTTTAGTCAGGATTGCCGGTCTCTACTGGATTTGAACTCGGGCCTCCCGGAAAATAGTCGCGCACTTAACGCTCGAGCCAACACTGTCGGTGGGTATATTTGATTTTTTATTTTTTATTGACTCATACACCATAGCAAAATTGTACAAATAAATAATTAATGTTACATAGGCCTACAGAAATAAATCTAACAAGAATATAATCAAAAAACCCACAAAGCCTGAAAAAGGCTTAACTGTGGGGTAAAGACAATTAATAAATTATTTAAGATGGTGACAATACAGAGAACGGAACATATAACCAAAATAAACATGAAAAACATGTATGTATAAATACTATGGTTGCATGACATATTCAGTTAATTTGTGAAATCCAAAAAATTACAGAAAAAGAACAAAGAGCTTAGAAAAATAAATAAATAAATCGGAAAACATTGTCAAAAGGTGTCAGAAAGAAGATAAGATTTTAGTTCAGTTTTAATTTTTGAAATGTTAGACAAGGTTTTCAGTGAGGAGGGCATCAAGTTGAACGTAGAAGGAACCGAGTAAGAAAGTGAACGTTGGCCATATTTGTTGTTAAAATTGGGAATTTTGAATGCCCCCGCCACTTTTAGCCTTGTATCCTTGCATGAGTCTAACGGAATCTTGAAATCTGATTTAAAATAGAAGTGTAATATAAATCTATATACTAGGAAAACGCTAAAGTCCCGCCGCGTTGATGGATGAGCTTTTTAAAATTTTTAATTTGCATGGGATATCTTTACTTTTGTAAGTTCTTTGTTTTGCTGCCTACGCATTGTAGCTGATTGTTGTCAAGTTTCTTTTGTTACCTGTCAATTGGTATTATTTACCGTAAAAAACTTATATTAAAAGCTTTATTTCTATAGATTCTGGCTAACTATTTAAACTTTTTCTTTTAAAAGGTACTACATCACCATAACCTTAATGTCCATGTATAATATGAACGTTGTAGCCCCACCAAATTTGGTCAGAATTGGCCCAAATGGCACGAAAATATCGCACAAAAAATCAAAAAACTTATATTAAAAGCTTTATTTCTATGGATTCTGGCTAACTTTTTCAACTTTTTCTTTCAAAAGGTACTACATCACCATAACCTTAATGTCCATGTATAATATGAACGTTGTAGCCCCACCCGTTTGGTCAGAATTGGCCCAAATGTCACGAAAATATCGCACTAAAAATCGAAAAAAATCGTAAAAGTACGATATTCATGAGAAATATTTCTTCGATTGTACCCAAAAACAATACACCTCTAAGTTCAGAGATTTCGAAGGTCCTGTCAAATTTTCATCAAGATCGGATATGCCGTTTGCCTGGTAGAGAGTTAACAAACAGACAAAAAAACAAACAAAAAAAAAAAACAAAAAAAAAAACACCCGAGCTAAATTTTTGGGGGTCAGTGAAATTGAAGTCTTCGCTTCGCTCATCCAATAAACAATGAAGATATTGGCAGCACATTACAAAAAGAAAATATGTGTTCACGGGAGAGTTCAGAATCGGTTTTAATTCATTAAAGAACGATTAAAAGTACCATTTCTAGCAGTCCCAAAAATTTGGTTTCCACCTGTGCCGAAATATATTTTCTTGAACCCGGATAAAATAATCCATGTGATATCTCTTGTCTCGCTGGCGTCGTATTAAGAGCCAGCTACCTAGCTTGGGATCGCTACGTGATACCTTAGGCTCAGTAAAAACCCAAGTCCAAAACTAATAAATCACCAAAAAGATTTGATAGATTAAGTGGGTGTTTTATGTTAGTCGGTAATCCAGCATAGAATGTGTGTTAAGAAATGCGAAACATGATAGTGATTATTTTAAGTTGTTTCGTTCGTATTTCTATGGAGGATTCCTGCTCATATATTCATGTTATTCGACTGTGTTGACTGAAAACAGACAGTGTTCGAGTGAATGCAAATATTCTTTCTGCGCGAACGAAGCGGTTTATTCAACCGATCCTACTGTCAATGTATGGTTTTATTTAGCCGCCTATGGCTGGATATGTCAAGCACGGGTTTGTCCATTGGGTCGGAACACCGCACTTTTCTCTAGGTTGGATATAAGGGTGTATGTAAATATCTTAAGGGGGTACTTGATCCCTAGGGATGGAATACCCCCCACGATATAACGTGTGTTACAGCTAAAGGGAGTACTTAGTCCCTATAGGGATGAAATAAATACCCTATACAAGTGAAGAACACTTTCAAAACAAAATTATGCTTTGAACACAAAAGTATTTAGTTAACGAGAAAGAACAGATTATTTTGTAGGGAATGCAATATTAAAATTCGTGTATAACAATTGAGTAATGCTCAGAAACAAATATATACCATGGCATTTGCTTTGGCCGTGGAACAAGCGACACTCAGCCTGATTTACAAAGTAGGTCAAATAAATGAAACTAATTACATAAATGCAGACAATATAATGTAAAATAAAGTTTCCAGCAATGTCTAGGAGCTATATTGTCAAAATTGTACCTTACATATTAGAAATACAATATGATAATTTTATATTTATATAATATTACAACAATTTAATAGTAAGACAACAATTTTGATTACATATTTTTTGTATATTTACAAAATGAAGTGAAATTAAGTATGGATTTCGCCCCGGGGGTAATTGGTCCCTGCTACCCTGGTATATTCACCAACAAAGAGGTTGTAATATATGAATATATCGTGAACGAATATATAAACCTTATTGAGCTATGGCTGTAACAAATACTTCTCAAATAACAGGAAAATCATAACTGGGAACACTTATACAGACATAAATGTAATGTAGTCTCTTTCCACATGAGCTTTTCATGAAGAATGATAGAGGAGACGTTCCAATTCACATAATTGGGACTCTAAAAAAATTCAATATTGTTTTAATAATATTATAATCTCTACATGGATTTATAAATTAGATCCCAGAAGAAAATATAAAAGTTGAATATGACATTTGTGGAATTTATTGGTGGAGTTAATTAAGTTTATTGATTGGTTAATTATATAAGTGATAACCATTACGACCAAAATTTTTATACAATCAAGAATAGAAAATTTTAAAAAAAAAACATCGAGAAGTAAACCATTAAGATTGTTCGATGGGTCAGCCAGGTTTGAATGTAGAATGTGACTTTGAAGGTCGTCCAATAAAGCTGCTAGGGGTTGTGGTTTGCACCAATATGTTAACTACGAATAATTTGACCTTAATTAAATACAAAACACTAGTTCAATTTATAAATTCTCAAGTTTTTATACGAGAAAGGTTTTTGAATGTAGAAATTTGTTCTGATAGAGCATTGCGCATAGTCTAAATAAACCACCAAAGTTTTAGATTTTCTGGTTGATTGATTGATTGATTGGATATTGCTTAACGTCTCATATTTATGCACTTTGGCTAATCGAGACGATGAGTGGTGATAGATGAGGATGAAGTATGAACATAAGGGAGGAGGAGAAACCCGGTACCGGCACGTAGCCTTCCTTTCGAAAAGTACCAAGGGGACCAACGGCTTAACATCCCATCCGAAAGAATTGTGTAACTTTGACAGTCATATAGGTTCCTCCACTAACCTAGATTTTCTGGTGAAACATTTGAGGTTAACAAATGAAAAAAATGTTTGTGGACTTCGACTGAATTGGAGATCAATTGATTTTGAAATGGAAATTTAACATTGTAAAAGAAATTGACGCAAAAATAGACAACAGTCTAAAATATTATAATAGCCAATCGTGCAAGCTAATTTCGTTTATCCAAGGCGATAAATCTCATAATAACGAGTAATGCCGACTGTTCTGTTTCCGCTCCCAAGCCTGTGTGGGACTATCGTTATGATGAGGTCTCTTTTATGCTGGAATCTATAAACTGAATGTACCTTCTCAAATCTCATCTTCATTACATAAGGTATTACGTTCTTTGTGTTAATCCACCTTCCTATATCATAGGCATTAACATTAGTAGCTTCTTCTTCTTAAGTGTTTTTCTTTTTCTCTTGTGCGATGTTGCAAATACAACATCGTAGCTCGTCCCGACAAATTACATAATTTATTGCGGTCATTGTAAATATAAGGAAAGTAGATCCAGGTATATTTCAGTCGTTATCATTGGACGGTATAAGGTCTAAAAACTATAATGTATAAATAAATACAACTATTTTTGACGTGCGAAATTGCTAAACAGGTCATTATTATGTTAGAACTTCCAGCCGGTAGCGAACAAAGTGGAATCAAACCACATGCATTCCATCGGTCGTGCCATTTTTAAAGATTTATGGACTCCTGAGAATTAATAAAGAAAATAGTTGCCAACTAACTTATTTCAATCTAAACAGGAGGTTGAGGGGGGGGGACTGGTATACAAGATAAAATATAAATGTTAACACTTTTTCGTATGTATAAGAAAATATATATCATCAGCACATTGTGTTAATAAAGTTTAAGTTGATATAATTAGGAGAAATGAGACGCATAGAAATCGATTAATATTGGAATTATTAAACTGTTTGCCCTTCTGACAATGAAAACTTTAAAACCATATATAGTCAAGGTTGAACTATAGCTGTATTTGAACACACTTACCGCCTTACCGTCTTTCTTACGCTAAGACTGTACTTTGAATTGTTACTGTTACAACAATAGTATAACGGCTCAGTGCATTATTAAAATAATAGTTTGGGCAGTTCGTCAAGGGTGCGTTTAACAAAGGTTATTCCATTATACTAATTTGATTTAGGTAATTTAGACTATCTGTTACTGTATGGTTAGCCATTGGCGTATTAATACTACTGATTGAAATACTACTTTATGCTATTTAAAATGGAATGAATGTAAAAAATGCACGCTGTTGGAACTAAAACTTACCATCCTACATCGTACTTTATAATAAATTGTTCAAGGAGTATAAACTAAACTTATTTTTGGTTAAACATTTTCTTTTATCAATTTTTATGTATATTATTTTTTGTTTTGGTATGCACATCGGTTTATGTGATTATATGCAAGCAGCCTCAGGTTGTGACATAAACATCTCATAATAATCTTTGCAATACTTATTTGTACTAGATTGTACCTGAATGTTGCTCAAAGTTGTGTACTTAAATGAAGACATACATCACAATATTATAAAGAACATCTTACGCCTTTGTCTGGTGCCGTTTTATAGGTTTTATCTCGTTTTTCTTCTTCTTCTTACTGCTCCATTACTATGTCGTTAGAAAGGTGAACAAAAAATATATTATTTGTTTAGTTTTCAAAACAAACAATATTAACTCATCAGGTCATGATTAATTTACAAGCATGATATAATCCACAACGCTGCAGCCGTCTCGGTTGGTGAATAATGATTCATTATCATACTTGCTCGAAGTAAATTACATCGCATTCCCATTTCATAGATATAGACGAATAAAACATATTCGTTAATGTTTTCAAAGGGTTATGGACTTGATTTAAACTTGTGTTACTTTGTACACTTTCTGAATGAATCCAAATAATTCACAATACAAATTATTTTGCACACAACATTCACAACAAATATATTAGCATGACTTTCCTGTCCGTCTGTGCGGGAACACGACGTCCGATTGACATGCGGTATTTTTGTTGATTAACAACAACAAGGAATATATAATTACAGAATTATGTTGGTGACCCTGAGATTATGGGAGAGTGGCTGGGCCCCGAAGAAGCTAGAAAATATACGACCCGGCACCTCCAGCATTTTAAGTTTTAAGCTACCCAGCACCTCCACCATTTTGAATGCGAGATCCAGCGGAGAACCATTTTAAGTTGTTAGCTTACCCGGCACCTCCACCAAAAAATCATCGCACGCCTATTATGGCGTTTTCCATTGGCATGTACTCGGCGAGTGCAGAGATGTCATTGTTGTCAACCTCCACTTGAATAACATTACAAAACTGAACAAATGAAAAGACAAGTGGCGCACAAGTGCGACCTGAGTGCGGCCAATGGAAAACGCCATTTAGCTTCATTTTGTATATTTCTTCGACGATCTTTTGATTATGCCGTTGTCTCCCTATTTTGTATATTGTCGTACCCTGTATTGCATGTTCTTTTGGATTTATCCCAGCTTTCAATTCATTCTCATATTCCGTTCGGAGATTGTATTACGTCTGTAAGATACATTTATTATTCAATAAGATATTAAAGTATGTAGATGCCGAATAAGGAACCCAGCTAGCAACAAAACACGTAATAAATTAAAGCCACCACAATCACTTTGCTGGTAGGTCACAGCTGTTATCAATATCCGCAATTGTAAAAACAGATTTTTCACGAAACTAATTTAAAAGATTCACCTTACAATGGTCCACACCTATGAATATTAGTCATTATATCTTCTTCTTCTTTTCTTATAAGCATTAAGTATGTATTTTTTAAATCCAGACGTATTGAAAATAAAAAAAAAATCATTTAAATAAACAAATAAATTTGTAATTTGTAAACTAAAGAATATGCGAATGTGATATACTTTTACTCCGTATCAGTCAAATGAATAAAATTACTTACTTACTTACTAACTAACTTACTTACTTACTACTTACTTAACTTACTTACTTACTTTACTTACTTACTACTTACTTATACTTACTTACTTACTTACTTACTTACTTACTACTTACTTACTTACTTACTTACTTACTTACTTACTTACTTACTTACTTACTTACTTACTTACTTACTTACTTACTTACTTACTATAGTCTACCCACTCAGTCATATAACTGACTCATCATTTTAAAATAACGATTGAAACCCAAATAGTATCTTCTTTAAGATCTTCTCCTATTGAAACTTGAAAGGTTTCCCTCTGAGGTCTCAAATCGTTTAATGCACCTATTACATAATCAGGCTTAGTGCGAAAAATTCAACTACTCATTGATTCGTGGACATAATTACCAGAATGATGACGTTAATGTACCATCAAATGCACATTGTAAATCACTTGATATGCGAGGCGTGTAACCTGTACTTTCTCGAACCAATGATACAACACGCGTTATGTCCGCACTGTTGGGGACATTTCTCTAAATGTGTGTTTTGAATGTTTCTTGTCCTGCATATTTAACTCGGTAAGATTGATGCTGTATTAAATCAGCATGTATAAAAAAGAACACATTTTTGTGAGTAATTATGATAAAGTATGAATCTGTTTAAAATTTTAAACTTACACTTGTGTACTTTACGAATGTTTTCGTCGCATTAATATAATGTAAACCACAAACAAATTTGTAAGCTGATCTTCAATCACAATTTATACGTTTGTTGTTTTTATCCTTGACATACAAATTTATGGTAAAAAGACATGCATTTTTTACACTTTCAAAAGCATTTAGATATAAAAGAAGGGTCAAGCTTATGTACCCTTCAACATTTGAGCACTATCAGACATAAATTCATATTGCCCGTGACTGATTCCTTGCAAATCTTGGTAACATTTTATTTGCAACAATAGTTTGAAAGTAATCGTTCTTACAAATTTTATTTTGCCAAGCTTTTAAAGAATTTTATGCATTCCTACCTATGATGTTCAATTTTCATATATAATTTACATACATTTTTACTACCATTAAATGTTTCTTTGTTTGGATTGAATGTCTGCATTTGCAATGAAATAAGAAGAATATTGTTAAGATTTGTTATAGCTAATATGTTTATGAATCAACCACAAAAAGGTCACACATTAACTAAACTTAATAAACAACATTGTGCCAAGTTAAACGCATTGTCTATTATCTTTCGGGCCTCACCTTTGGATGATGAAAGCATGGACTCTCAAGACGCCATCTATACTTTTGAAAGACCGTGCAACAATGATAATCGATAACAAAATAACGTCTGATATGGATGTTTTTGGAAAGCACACTCTTTATGTTTCATGGATCTTCGAACAAACATAAAAATCATGAATTTATTAAAATGTATCACACAAAATGTTCCCGTGTATCAATCCTTACGTCATATTACTATTTTTGGTGATGCGAATATAAGAACGAAACAGAAGCCAACTTCCCAGCTCATAATTCATGAAGTGAGTTACGTAATCTTGCATGGGCTTAGTGTCGTCTTCCGCTAGCGTAGGCTGCCAATGAGAATGGACTTTCTGGATATTATAATAATTCTAGTTATTGCAGATGGATCGGGTGCCTGTAACCTTTGCGCTCACTCATAGGCTTTATGCGACTTATACCTACAGATAGTGGTTCAGAGAGGAATCCAGGAAGCTGGGGTTAGATAATGCAGTGAAATGAATGTGCATTGATAGATGTTATGTGGCAATCGCACAATCATTCGATTAAAAAAAAACTCTTGGACTTCCTAAACAGATGGTAGAGAGAAACAAAGTTTATAATCGACATGTAAAGCGCTATTCATTTTGCTTGTATACTTTATTGTCTCTTCTACTCATTTAATTTAATTCATTATTAGTACAGAGGTAAATTTACACAAATGCACTATGTACAAAATAATAAGCAATAGGCACTATCTGCAAGGCAGAAATTTGAAACATCGAACTTGTTGAGTGGTTTACTTTGCACCGTCGAATGGTTTAATTTATACAAAGAATACAATGACTAGATAATGTATTTTTTTATTGAATCTTACAAATAATAATGATTAGTAAAACAAAAATCGAATGTTTGCACTTCGTTTAAAAACTGCAGTAGAAAACAATAATTATATAGTAGCATTACGCTGAGATGCGATGTACAAGACAGAAAATATAAGATAACTAATAAGTATAACTTTTTGCATTTATATATTTCAATATATTGCAAATTATGCTTTAAATTCAATGTTCGTGAATGGCGAGTCCCAATCTTCTGAAATTCCAATGTTTGGAAGAATGTGACATTATAAGCTGTAAGCGATCTACGCAGAACGAATATTTCAACACAAGTATTACATTTTACTTTTAATGTTTAAAATTATCATCATTAGGGAACAATACATTGGATTGAATTGGATATTGCTTAACGTCTCATATTAATGCACTTTGGCTATTCGAGACGATGAGTGGTGATAGTTGAGGATGAAGTATGAACAGAAGAGTGGAGGGGAAACCCGGTACCGGCATGTAGCCTACTCCTTTCGAAAAGTACCAAGGGGACCAACGGCTTAACGTCCCATCCGAAAGGACGGTGTTACCTTGACATAATATAAATCATAACTTACAAAAGTCACACTGTCAATAATATGTATTCCATATAAGCGACGTCTTACATTTATCTAAGACATGTTGCAAGAATTGAACGACTCAGATTATCTTAAACGTAACTCATCAATTAAATCTCTCATCTCTCATTGACCTCCTTGTAGCCTTCTAGGCACATTCATCGTATTCACTAGATGTCGTATTCAACATCGCGACCGATTACATGTCATCTTACTTCAATGCAACGTGTGTGTTCCCATGCATTCAACCGTCTGTAAAAAGCATTCTAATAGCTTTAGATTGCTCATCTGTAACCTCAAACCACGTTGCAATATGGGATGCACCATATAACTATTGAAATCGTCAGCGATTGATGTATTTACTGTCATGTTGGCTATGGTGATGACACGTTATAGCACATCAAATGAATCTTAACTTGTGAAACATTTCGAATAACCTTAGAAAATTTCAATTAAACCACTATACTTTTGCACTTTATTTATAAATAAAGCTTAGAACAAGTTTATCTTACGTGACAAGTTTATTCATACTTTTCTTTTGACGTAGACGGAAATAAGGAAAAATAGCATTTTTTGTTTAAATTTACAATTGCATATTTTTACACAGTTGTTATATATGGACACAGAATGTCGATACATTGACGTTGCTGGAGGTTAAATTGTTATTGTTGCGAGAATTTAAGTCATAACTCCTCTTTCATACTATGACTTTAAGATGGGACTTAAACCTCTAAATCTAAACAACATAAAGGACTAAAGTCTAGTTGGTTTTAGAACCACTTTGCTATGGAGAGATACACGAGCTTGTGTTGTGATATGTATGGGACACTAAACACGAAGTCCGACAGCTTCTCTCTGTTGTTCTGTGGAGATGATATATTAGCTATGCTTGCGGTCAACTGGTAAAACGAAGCTACTATGTCCATAGCAGTATCGGTGTCCTGGAGAGGTTGGGTGCCATGCGTATTGTCATCATCGTATACCTCATATTTTCGGTTGTCAGTCACCAAGTGTGTTTGGAACTTTACTTTCTTGTACCAACCTCATATCACATAATATATTTAGTGTCTGGTGACAGCACAATATTAATAATACACGACTTCTTCTTCTTCTTCTTCTTCTTCTTCTTCTTCTTAACACCCAGAGTTGGATTTAAACCATTCTCTGTCTAGACGCCCAGTAAAGATCCACCGCATACTTCCTCTTTTCCAAATTTTTGTCTGCAATTGGTCTTTCTGCCTTCACGAACACACATTTTTCTATGTGACTTGCATCCTGGATGTTCTCTGAATAGAGAGAGATAGCTGTGTGCTTAAAACCAGACTGCAATTCAGGAGATCGTTGGTTCGGTACCCTGCACTAGGAATAACTGATGACTGAAACAAAAACTTTTTTTTGTTGGGAAGCCTGCTTGAATGTTACACATAAGTTAAAGATCTGGTGTGACCCTATTCAGGTAACAAACTAGGTAATAAACGTGTTAGTATAGTTGCAAAGGAAACTCTAGCATTCGCATTAGCTCCAAATTAAATTTCTTGAAACAAGTTTTATGGTGATTACCAGAGGTGAGAATAGATTACCCGGCACCTCCACCAAAAATATCTGCAAACGGCGAATTATTTTATTTTCGTATTCTTCTTCGACTGTCTGCTTCGCTCCCTCTTACGGGTACTCGCCTGGCCGTGCTTGTAGATGTAATTATTGTAGATATATGTCGTACGACAAGGACCCACAGGTACAAAGTCACACTCGCAGGTGCTTAAAACTATAAACACACGTAACGTTTGTTGTTTATTTCCTGACAACGTGAAAAGACTTGAAATCACCGTTTTATCCGATGGTATTAAATTTCACATTTGCAATGTTTCGTAGCAATTTATCGCACATACTAACTAGGTATGGTTGGAAATGTTATGGAAATAGACACCTTATACAGACAACGGATGTATTTTGTATCATCGTTTTTAATGATGTTTTGTTTATATCGTGTCTTTTAACTGTCGTCACATTGCGGCACATGAGACATTAACACCAATAAAATGCAAATTATATCCATACATGTTTAGAATTAAGTTTTACGTTAAAGTATTTAGGGTTTCTTGACCAATAACATATTGTCTAATTGGGTGATTGATGAAAACGTACAATTTGAGCTTTATTTAGTCTTCAAAAACATATTATTTTATATTTTTAAATAACAATTTAAAAACTGTTTCAGATTAATATTGAATTTGGTTATTTTGGTTGTGACTTGAAAGTTAGAAATTGTATTTCAGGAGCATGTGTAGAAAAATCATTCTCCGTAGCAGCTTTCGTGAAGTAATTGGGAGACTATTTTTATTTCATCAGAAACTACTTCGAACAATTTCAATGGTGTCAATCCTTGGCCTGTAGCGTAATAGTTTTGGTGACGTCATCATTATGGCCGACATCAAAGGTAATACATTTGCCAGTAAATCCGTTATTTGTGAACGGATTTTAATTTTTAACTTTAGTTCTATGTATATTATTAGAGCACATGAAAAAGGCAACATATAAAGCTGCTTTAGGAACGCCGCTTCAATCACGTTTGTGTATAAGCGTTTTTTAAAGGTAAATTGAGCCAATCAACTATACCTTTGAGTTTATTTGATTATTTTTGCCGTCGTTAGCAAAGAATTATTTTTTTAGGTTATGCCAAGACGTGTACCAACCAACAATCCACAGCAATTCAAATACAAAGCCATGTAAAAAAGTTGTGAAAAAAATCCAGGGTTTGATTCCCGTCTTAGGCAGAAGTTTTTAAACTTCTTATGTGGACTTGAGTCCATCACTTCTTGGCTTAGGAATGTGTAATCTTATGTGGACTTGAGTCCATCACTTCTTGGCTTAGGAATGTGTAATCTTATGTGGACTTGAGTCCATCACTTCTTGGCTTAGGAATGTGTAATCTTATGTGGACTTGAGTCACATTCTGTCTTGGCTTAGGAATGTGATAACTTAAATGTGGGCGTTGAGTCCATCACTCTTCTTAGGAATGTGTAATCTTATGTGGCTGAGTCAACACTTCATGTTGGAATGGGTAACTCTTATTTGACTTGAGTCCATCACTTCTTGGCTTAGGAATGTGTAAATGGAGCTGTCGTAGCAACGAAGCTCATAATTTTTTTTTCATATGTTGTGGAGGGGACAAACTTAATCAAAACTGTTTCATAAATATCATACTATTCAATTTTACCATCATTCTGATTAACATTTGTCCTTGGATGGTGAATAACCATTACAAATGTGATCGTATAAATAATTACACTCAGATGTTTATTAAAAATGATTTTTTCAAATGTGCTGCGGAGGAGACACGCCAATGTATCGGAGGGGACAAACTCATAGTTATTTCATAACTATCATACCCATAATTTTTATCATGAACCTGATTATTATATTTAATTGTATGGATGGTTGGCCTTTACAAATGTGAACTTATAAATAATAACACTCAGTTTGTTTATTAAATATGATTATTTCAAAGTGTTGCGGAGGGGATATGCTAATGTTTCGGTTGGGACAAACTTACTCAAAATTGTTTCATAACTACCATACCATTAATTTTTTCATCATCCTGATTACAATTTGTAATTATTGTATGGAAAGATGATTGTTACAAAAGTAAACATATAAATCCACATCACACCCACCTTCACATCCCAATCAAAAGTGGCCAATTCGATCAAACAGTTTTCTACAAAAACGGTATTTGAATTTCCGAGGAAATATTTTTGTGTGTTCTTCGACAACCTGGTTATAATGAAGCATTTGCTTTCTATTTTGGGTACTCCAGCAATCGTGTATGTGATTGTTGTTTTAGTCTACGAAACGAAATGTGAATAAACATAATATCTTTTACAAGATAAATATAATAATAAAACTCTATAGTGCAGTATGTGTTTAATGGCAGACAAAGTTACACCTACCTATTAATCTACTGCTTTCGTTTCAGAAACTGATTGCAAAGCTTTCAAATACAGCAAAATTAATGTACATTGGTGCTTTGACCAAATGACCTTTTACTAATTGAATGAATAGTAATCAACATACGTTGTTTTAAGTACTTCAATAATTCACTTCAATACTTAAATTAGATACATATCAGTAACGTACGTCGTAAACTAATTGCACACGTACACACACGTACGTAAACAGGTTTTACTTCTTGATCAATTATATCGACATTTGTAACTCGTACTAGACGCGTGAGATTGACTTAAAAGTCGCAGGTTTGTTTCCTGCCACTGTAAATCCTCACTGAAAGTTAAGGTTTCCTTCGGTTGTGAGTGCGATTGCTAGGGAACATCCCTTAGGCATTCCCTTTTCCAGTTCACAACTCTAACACCCAAATAACCTATATAGTTCCCGTTACCTGAAGAGCACTACACTAGGCGAAATTGTATTGTGCACTACAGCTGCATGGCATTTCTTCAAAAGCGTGTTTTATCAATAAGGCATTGTTGACTCCCACCAGAGGAAGAACGATCGGGGTTTGGTCACAGTTGTCTTGTCGTTGACAAAATAATTGGATGAGCGAAGCGAAGACTTCAATTTCACTGACCCCCAAAAAAATTTAGCTCGGGTGTTTATTTTTGTTTGTTTGTTTGTTTTTTGTTTGTTTTTTTGTTTTTTTTCTGTTTGATCGCTCTCTACTGGGAAAACGGCATATGCGATCTTGATTAAATTTGAGGGGACCTTCGAAATCTCTAAACTTAGAGCCTGTATTGTTTTTGGTACAATCGAAGAATATCTCATGAATATCGTACTTTTACGATTTTTTTTCGATTTTTAGTGCGATATTTTCGTGACATTTTGGCCGATTCTGACCAAACGGGTTGAGTTACAACGTTCATATTTTACATGTACATTAAGGTAATGGTTATGTATTGCTTTTGAAACGAAAAAGTTGAAAAAGTAAGCCAGAATCCATAGAATAAAGGTTTCAATATGTTTTATTTAGGTTTATAATAACAATTAACAAGTAACAATAGAAACTTGACAACAATCACCTACAATGCATTCAAAAAGCACTTGCAAAGGAAAAGTGGTCCTACGCAAACAAAAAACTTACAAAAAAAGCTCATCCATCAACGCGGCGGGACTAAAGCATTTTCCTATTAATATTTACAACATTTTTACAGCGGTGCATTATTATTGTTGTGGGTGGCAGATTTCCCGCCAGAGTGCAGAACGTTTGACGTTTAGTCACCGCCTGTGTAAGTTCCACTGGAATCACAATGTATAAAGAGTCCTGTGACCAAACCCCGATCATGCGATCCTGGCGGAGAATCCAGGCGAACCTTCCCGCCCCCCTATCGATTAGATTTGAAAGTTAGTGACAAGTGTAGCTAAAAATGAAAATAGTATTTTTAGTTAAACGCGACGTTCGAAAAATAATGTAGACCAAATCAGATCAAGCTTATAATTCAGTACATTTTATCGTGTGTTTATACGTCCTAGAACATCAAATAACTCATGCATTCGTGAAAATCCTTATCCACAGTAATGCATGGGAAAACATGGCACTAGTATTCTCGCAACCTGAGCACTTAGTAATTACTGGAGTCTTACGACTGCTGGTATGACGGTGTGCGCACGCCGCTAGCACAGACACGTTAATGCTTTCTTCTCTCACACCGTCTTGTTTTATAATAATATGTACTCTTGTTGAGATGCCGCGTATGATATTGTTTCATACAAGTGTGTTGTGTGATTCTCGTACAGGGGTGTACACAGTACAGTATTCAGTGTACTGTACAGTGTACACGGTACAACACAATTTGCATTGCGTGAGAAGGAAATTACAGTTGTGAACTTTGTATTAATACTTCACACACACAAACAATAAATCACTCTTAAAATATGGTTATTTTCGTGATTGTTAAAAATTTATACTCACATTAATGCACCTATCAGATAAAAATAACAATAATAAATTAATTGCAATTTGTCGATACTCATAATTCACCTGTCGCTCTTTTTGGGAATTTATCATTTTTTAACATGGATATGTATTTTACTTTAGTTTTGTTTTTTGTTTAAATTCAAAATTATTTAAATTGTATTGTTTAATGTTTCTCAAAAATAGTCCTAGATAACTTTTTACTCACATCACAACTAAAGATTTATTTTGAATTTTACTTCAAGAAAATATACGTGTCGATTCTGTTTATATTTCAAACCAATATCATATTACTGCCTCTGTGGGATTAGCTACTTTATTCACAGCTTATAAAATGTTGATTTATGTAATAACAAACCACGATAACATGACCAAATTCGGTAGGCCCTACCTAATGTCAGTTGTGAGTAAATTGTCAACGTTTGCGTGCGTCCTCTTGCTTGATTTTGACGACTGCCTGGCTCTCTGAGCCCGCAGCGAAGTTAGCGCATGCTAGAGTAACATCAGTCATTCTGAGCTACCCTCTCTCACGACGCCATCAAATCAATCCGCTGATCTCATCTTAACTGTCAATCATAAAAATCCATTCGTAATTCCGATGCACATAACCTCAATACAAACAAGCCTGCATTGTTTGTTGGAGATTGTCAATGATGTGAAGGAAATCTAACGATCGATCAGGTCATTTGTTCTTCCTAAGCGTTCGAAGATGACTCGGCTGTCGGGTCTGCTAGCCGAGCGATAATCGGTGAAATTGCTTCGACAAACTGTGTTATTATGTAAGCTACGAGTTGCATAAACTTAAATACCCAGCTAATCGATTTTGATCTGATCACTGATCGATGTCCTTCAAACATTCGTACAAACTGAATTTAATTGGTAGAAAGAAAAGTCACCTTAGAAAATTTCCTAACGATCGTGATAAACTTATTTCGTATTTGTGTATTAAATTTACAGGTTTTTTGCGCGATTTTCTCAATGAATGTTTTGTAAGAAGTTAATTTCAATTTTGTAGCTGATTGATACTGAAAGTAAAATAGATTTAGCTATTTTGAAATTGTGATAAAGAAAGTAAATAGGAAAGAGTAAGAAATTCGTTTAAATTTTCAATAAAAACAAGTTACTGTAACGGCTGTACTTGATGCTTAATTGAAAATAATACATATGACCATGGTTGACTTTTGTAACTCAATGTTATAGCGGTTCAAACTTAAAACTCGTTTGGTCTTTATGAATCGCCATCTTTATTCAAGGGGCTATTACCCCCCAAAATTATTTTTTACACGTTATTATTAGAGCATAATAGTACACTAACCTGTCAGTTGAAAAAATTATATCTTGTACCTCTATGACCTTATACTAATTTCTTAAGCTTTTTATCCTGAAATTTGTGAAAATTGTCGTTTTGGGAATTTCTTAAATCGACTTTAACCTGCTTATGTTTTGTTTCACAAATATACTAGAGCATCATACTGATATTATATGGGCATTAAGAAAATTGTGTCTTAAAATGGTGCATAAATATACACTCAAACACTAATAAATATGCGTTTCTTGGTAAACAGCTTATTTTGACCAAACCACGTGCTCAAATTACAAAAAACAAATAGTAGAGGATTTACAGAAAAGGTAGTCGAGTATGTCAATGATGACCAATATTTTTTGACCAAAATCCTCCAAGGTCACTGGGAGTGGGCTCAAAGATTGTCACCATGTTATTTCTCATGGGAGATTTTTCTTGATCGGACCTAGCTCGAAAATGACCAAGTTTTGTAATTTTTTTTCAGGATATGGTGGAACCAATATTGTTTCTGTTACTTTGCAAATTCATAACTAGTTCGCCTTAATGAAATAATGTATTTTGTGAGTTTAGCTAGTGAATACCCCTTAAGCTTGTTTCAAAGAGTTTTTAAATTGCCGTATTTAGTATGGCACCAAACACCAAACACCAAACACCACATACAAATATAATATTTTTCCATAATATATTGTTTTAAAATCTTTTTCATTCGTAATTGAAGTTATGTTTATCTCTCAACCTCCTTTGAAATGACAACAAAACTTGCATTTTCTAATATTTAATACAGTTCAGAAGTTAAAAAATCCTTCCCGATCGGGGTTCGAATCCCGAGTCTCCCACATTCCAGGTAGGCGCCTTCTACTTGCTCATACTTGCTCTATTACCTACCCTTCTATTGTATGTGCTTACAAAATTCATTCAAGTATGTAAAAATACACTAATAATGTATCTCAATCAAAAGCCCAACCCAATACCCCAACCAATATTGTTGCAATCATTTGTGCAACGCAACAATCTTTATTCCAGAACAATATTCATCTTTCGATTTTCAATAACCCCACAAAGTTATTAGAGATGACCTGAGCAGTACCCTCCTCTACGATGTAATTAGGATGTAAACATGCATTTAACTCGAAGACATTCTTGATAATAGCTTTGCACAAACGATGCAAATAACCACTCTTCAGCATCAATACCGGACGGAATTACACGGATTACCATCTCGAACACCATGTTTAAGTTTCTTTAATCATCCTAAGTTCAAAATTCGTAGATGCGTTCGCATCTTCAACTCACATTCCAGTTCCAGACACACATTTCGCAACCACCTTGCGTCTTAATTGTAATTTACTCGTTTTTAAAATGTCTAATTCATGCTATTGGCGAGTAGGTAATGATATGGCTGAGTGGTTGAATGCTCCCTAACCCGGCTCGGTTGCGAACTGCGAAGACTATCGTGCACGACCAGACGACGCGGTGGGCACTTGACGGGTTAAACGGTGTAATTGTCAGGTGCAACCTTGTTATGAAATTACCTGCAGCCCTTGCACATCGGTGTTTAGATTTGAGGAAAAATATTTAATATAAAGGGTTTTTTTTTAATTCGGGAGGTCGGTGGTTGGTAACTACCGACAATCGTTATTGAATTGCGAATAACTTGAATATGATTAAATCGTGGATTATTCTGAAGATTAACAAAATTTCCTGGGCTGGTTTCAGTAGAAAAATTACAACTAGTTGGGAGTGATTGTGATGTGGGAGGTCTAAAGCTCAATACCAGCCACTGACAATTCTGACTGAAAGTTAATTCACACACATCCTAGCTCCAAAATACCTAGTTAGACGCTTAATTAAAGAGATACGCAATTGTTTCCTGGAAGGTTTAGCGAAAATAGGCGCTAGATATATTTTAATTTTCCATCTGTGCGGGTTTCACGTGGCACGATAAAAACCGGACATGGCGTTCGATTGACATGCGATTTTTTCTTGATACTTTCTTCAACAAGAATGAACATTTCTCGATTTGGTTGGTCAGGAAACACTCCCGTTAGGTAAAATTGTTAATATTTAATGAAATTCATTAATAAACAAATCCTTTCCGAGCGGGGTTCGAGCCCAGGTCTCCTACATTCGTGGTAGGCGCCTTGCTAGATCACCGAGAAGATAACTTTTTAACTTCTGAATTATAGTTGTATTATAGATATGAATGGATGGAACAGTACAGAGGTCTCGGTGGTCTAGTAACTAGTTGGCTAAGACGTCTACCTGGAATATGGGAGACCTGGGTTCAAACCCCGGCCGGGATGGATGTTTAATTTCTGAATTGTATTAAATATTACGAATGATAATGTTTTTGGAGACCTTAAAAATTACTTGGCATAGCTAGCTCCACCCAAAGTTTTGATAAAAGGGTTGGGGGGGGGTCTCCAGGCCCGGCACCTCCACCAACAAACAGATTACTTCTTAAATTTGTATTAATGTTTCCTTCAACAAACTGTTGATTAAGTAGTTTCGCCCCCTGTTATGGATTCTCCCACACCTGTCCTTGTTTACATTAAGACAGTTTACTTGTGGCCTAGAATAGTAGATCCCAGTGGGTGACACCGATGACCTTGTCGTCTCCAGCACAACAGACTAGCGACGACGTCCGTGAGCCACCCAGAGGCCACCACATCACACATGAACGCGGCAGATCCCTATAGGGCGATGATGTTGCCTTACCGGATATCTCACCCACCGTGATTGACGTGTGTAATAGACCTATCAGAGGGATCGAGGCTGACGTCTCAGGGTGATCGACTTATCAAACGAAATCTGTTTCATATTTTTACCTTTGAGTCATATCATCTCTGCACGCACAGGCATAGAGTAATTCGTTCTCACGCTTGTACCAAGGTTCTTAAGAGTAGATCTTCATCCTCATCTTTGTCGACCCGACCTTTTTTAAGAGTAACCCGAACAATGTAATTACATTAATGGTAAAACGTTAATATTTTTAAATATAGGCATATCAAAATTCTGTCAAAAACAAGACATTACAGCATAATTTCAGAAAATACATATATTAGGCGGTTAAGGGTTTAATATGCGTAATTGCTACTCGGATATTAGCTTTTTGTTAACTCTAATTACCAAATTAAAGACAATAGAGTAACCGTTTCCGTTTAAACGTCGAAGTGTATTATGAGCACACAAACTAGGGAGCAAAGATCAGGGTTGTTGTCTCCGCTTGTTTTAACCTTCATTGTGGTGTGGTGGAGGTGCCGGGCATATGATATTCAAACTTTCTTGGATTCCTCGTTTATTATAGACTAATAATAACGGTAATTATAAAGGTGGAGATGCCAGGCACACGAATATTCGAACTTTCTTGGGGGCCAAGCCCCTTGGTGATCCCAAGGATCACCAAAATCATTGACTCATTCTTGTTGAAGGGTAATGCCAACTAACGTATGTCAAGACGTCATGTTCGGTTTTTATCGTGAGATGTGAACACACGCACAGACGGACGAACATAAAAGTGATTCATACATTGGAGCGTTTCTTCCGTATAAAGTATACTTGATTTATACTAGCTAATTCAGTTAGCTATTGGTACTTTCGTTTGTAGTTTGATAAGGGCTTTTTATGTTCATAAATACACATCGTTTATCAAGTTTGAATTTCCTGGTTTGATTCATTTGATTGAGTCTCATTTTAATAATAATTGATGGGATGTTTTTAATTAAATAATTGATATCATATTTTAATTACTAGAATTGATGTACGTTTAATCATCGTTATTATTATAACCTTTACGTATGTGATCTATAGGGCAAACTGCTCACATCGTGCACGTGATTCGTCTCACTATATTATTCACACGTCTTAGGCCAGTCACTCTAGTGTGAGATAGCAAACACTTGCATTTAAACCTATTGCTATACAACCAGCATCTTTCGACGACCTTAAATGTATATTATACTAGAGTTGAAGCATTCATTTTCACACCGCACAAAATAGCGAGATCGCCCACACATTTTATTGCTAATTAAACTAAATCGCGTGATATTTTGTGTAAGGTTACGGATAATCACGCTTCATTTGGAAACTTGAGGTTATTTGGTTGTAGGGAAACATATGCATGGTTGGGAGGTAGAATGAAGACGGTCCAGGGATATGTGAGGAATGACTTCTATTGGAAATAAACGTGACATGAGAATTATCACGTTTTTCAACTCTTTAAATTAAATTAGACGAATATCCCTCTAGATAAAAATCCACACGAACGGTTATTAGGTTTCGGCAAAGCGTGAAAACCTTGACCTGGTAATAGGATATCGGGAATATGTTTACATTCTCTTGGTATTAGAGAAGAAATTCGCGGTTTTGTGAAATGAAATTGTGATTAAATCCTAATTACAAAATCGAGGTGGTTTTGTGATTTAGTTAACGTTGACGGATGCCTCTGAGTTAGATTAAAGTAATTTGATGTGTCCTCCAGACGGTTACAGTAACAGGCTCAAGAACACTCGAATTAATCTGAAATTAGTTATTTAAAGAGATTAGTTAAGTGGAAATTAGTTATATGCCAATGTGGTTTAGTTTTACAATTACCCGCCCTGTATTTGTGATCAGTATCATAGCACATTAAACGTAACAAAACAAAATTCCAGTTTTCAACCGTGCCAGCTTATTTCCCTTTTATAAATGCACACTTCTAATTCCAGTTTTCAACAGTGCCAGCTTATTTCCCATTTATAAATGCACACTTTTAATTGAGTAAAATTCAAATACCATTCTGGAAATACATGTTACGAAAACAAAGGGGTATACCAAGACATTTGGTCTAATTTTTTGGTTTACTGATATTTCGTCTGACCACTTTTGGTCTAATCCGACATTTCGACTTAAACGTCATTTCGTCTAAGTGGTTTTTGTTTGGACCTTCATTTCGTCTTAGTAATTTTTGTCAAGTCATGTATGGGCCTTATATGTTAACACTTCCCTATTATTATATACATATATTGTAAGTTTATTTTATTTTTCACTTTACTTAAAAAACGTAATGATAAATCTACTCCTATATCACATTTATCATTATTTAAATCAGTGAGGTATAAGGAACGTGAAAGGAACTAGTTCCTTTTGAGGAACGAGGAACGTATCCGTTCCTTTTTTGACAAGGAACGAGAATTTGGATCAGTTCCTTTTTAGGCAGAAGTAACTTAATGTTTAAAATTCCTTTTTGGGGGGACATCCCCAATACCTATGATTACTTCATCTACTTGCATTAATCATCAATTTATTGCTCACATTATTTCTTGCGACGAAGTATTTTCAAATACTCGGTTGTAAGGTTTATATTTTTCTTATAAAATTATCGTACACCAATGCAAAGAAATCTACTGAACGGCTACCAAAAGAAAAGCATGCGCAAATGGAGAACTAAAACCGGCCATGTATTCTTTTATTTCGTTATTATAATTAAACGAGTGAGTGCAGCGAACGGAGTGATCTCCATTCGACTTAAACGGCCCTTATTGTTTTTCTGCGTGCGTGCGTGCGTGCGTGCGTGCGTGCGTGCGTGCGTGCGTGCGTGCGTGGTGTGTGTGTACGTTGAAAATCAGCCGAATCGCTGAACAGATTGAGCTGAAATTTTAAACAGACATCCGGTACGAGTTTATTGAGAACTGCTAACAAAATCAGCAAGATTCATTGCGATTTAAACCTACAAGAAATAATAAACTGAAAAATAGACTTCCAATGTTTAGAAATTATTTTAACGACAATGTTTTAGATTTAGAAAAGATATTTTTTGTTTGTGAAATGCCGTGCCCATGTAAGGTCTGTCGAATGTTGCACGTCAAGGTACCCCCAAATTCCGCTCGAAGATTGAGTAAACCTTGCAATATTTTCACGTATTTCGTACTGGCTATGTTTACCATAGTAGGCCCTATTGCCACAGATGATGGACTACACTGCGTTCTTATATGCATTTCAAAACATGTTTAATTATTTTTGAAATACAATCTAGAAATTACAAAATCTTTCCCGACCAGGGAATTGAACCCACTTCTTTCACATTTCGGCTACAAGGGCGCCTTAGCCAACTAGACTAGGGAAACGCCAAAGTCGTAGTTAGATGAGTGAGCGAGTCATGTGGTGAGTACCCGGGAACATTTGCATTTAAGTTTGATAATTATATTCGTATAAATAATAGTTTAAAAAAAAGTTTAGTTGGTATACGGGGACGGGCGCGTCAACTAAGGTCATAATGCGCCTCTCTAGCCTGTGATAGGCTAGGTAGGCCTAAGGTAGGGGGAAGAAAAGTAATGTAACCGGGTACTCAACACATGGCTCACTCACTCGTTTAACAACGACTTTGGCGTTTCCCTAGTCGATTAAATATGTGTTAACATTATTAAAAGTTTAGCTTTCGAAGGATTTGCTTCTTTGATTGATTATAGTTCAACCTTTCTGTTTGAATTGTTTAATAGTTTCATAAAATAATTTAATATATATCATATATTTATAAAAAAAAAACTATTTCCGACATAAATCGGATCAGGGGGTGGTTAGCCACCTTTTTCTTGGCCACGCAGAGTTTATTAATATCGGCTTGCTAGGCCTGTCGTGTTCTCTTCTCCGTCCATTTTCATTCATAACTTCTTTGCCTATTTTCAATTTTCATAACATGACCTATTCATTTGTAAGGACATACCTATAATAAAACCGATACCGTATGCGTGTCATTCTTCATAAAATTAAAAAAAAATGAAATTGCTATGTGGCTCTTCAAATCTTCACGTCGGCTATTTCTGAAATCGTGGCCCTAATGTTATAAAATTCAAGGAAGTGAACTCTACGAAGTTTATCGTTTTCATAAAATTGTCGAAATTAAATCATTTATATGAATAAAAAAATTCAGTCCAGGGTACAGGAAGCAATAACATCCCGTCTGTAAATCACACTTTGAAGGTTATGTTGGCTTTAATTGGGTTCGTTCAATTGCAAATTCGGGATCTCGTGGACCTTCAAGTTGGAATGATGATTATAATTTGTAGAATTGAAATGGTTCAAAATCACAATCAATATTTAATATGATTTAAATACGCTTTTCGGCTACGGATGATATGTGGTGGTAGAAAAACCTTGCATAAACAATCGAAATCATTACTGTTTAAAGTCAATATCATTCAGTTCTGATCAACATACAAAATACATTGAATTCTACTAAATTATTGCAAAAATGTCGCGTCAAAAGTTGTTTTAGTTGAGGTTGAAGTTCAACATGTAGAAGGCTTCCACGGTCCTTCCAGGCAATGCCATCTCAATCTTACAAAACAGCACATTTGCAAGTTTTCTGTTGTAATTAATAATCTTCACTAAATGTAGACTCTCGACCAGAAGTAAACCAAGGGCTAGGGTATAGACTATACCCAGCTCTTGATTTACTTTGATTTACTTGTATATACTATACCGTACAGTATAAAAAAGAAGATGCCTTGATTTATTTGAGGTCGATGATTAACAACGTAAGCATATACGCATAAGTAAGACAATTCAATATTACACCGGGGATTGAACCCGAATCTCTAAAAGACGCCCGGCAAAGCGGGAGACGCGGGTCAAGTCACCGATCGCGATGTATTTTGAACTTTTAGATTTCATGAAATATTGACGATCGTAGCCTATATTATTTCTCACACTATATAATTAATTAAATGTGTTTGCATATAATTTTGTTAATGATATGTGTTCAAATTAAAGCTCACTTCTCATTAAGATATATGGATGAGCGTAGCGAGCGTAGCGAGCGAAGCGAGCGAAGCGAAGATTCCATTTCACTACACTGGAAAAAAAAATCCGGAATGTTTTTTTTTTTTTCTTTTTTTTTTTTTGTGTGTCTGTTAACACGATTCCGGCTAAACCGATACTCCGATTGTGATGAAATTTTATGGAGGCCTTCGAAATCTCTGAACTTAGAACTGCCACGTTTTTGAGCGCAATCGGGAAATTTTTTCTCATAAAAAACGCAATTTTACGATTTTTTTCGAATTTTAAAACATTTCTTCGACTTATAACTCCTACATGCTTTATCCGATTGTAATGATTTTTCACAGAACCTTTATTTTATGAATTGAGATATTCGTGTGAAATTTGAGCGTAATCGAAAAATTATTTCTCATGAAAATCGAAATTTTACGGTTTTTTTTCATTTTAAAACAATTCTTTGACTTATAACACCTACATGCTTATCCTATTGTAATGATTTTTTCACAGAACCTTAATTTTATGAATTAATATATTTGTGTAAAATTTGAGCACAATCGAATTACTATTTCTTATGAAAATTTCATTTTTGCGATTTTTTTCTTTTTAAAAATTACGATTTATTAAAAAATAAACTTAATTTTTTATTTTATTTCATTTATTTAAAAAAAATCTTCGACTAATTAATGATTTTTTCACAGAACAACAGTAAAAATCCGCGTAACACATGGCAACTTAGTGCACCAATTATACGCTCATCCAACAACGCGGCGGGACTTAAGCGTTTTCCTAGTATCACATAATATAATCCTAAGATCCTAAGATTATTAAAGATGTAGTGAGAACTAAGATCACTCAAAAGAGAACACGGGGTTTATTCTAATAACCATAAGCGAGTTTGACAATACGGATATTTACATCATAGTTAAAATAAGAAGTAAAGCAAATAACTGCATATTTTAAACCGTAGTTGTAAAAGATGTGGAAACAGTGTGGAATGCCGGTGCTTGTGATCGCAGTGGGGGCTTCCAAAATACAATTTCTCTTTATTTAAGGGGGGATACCTCTATTGCTTTTGTTTATTTATGTATAAGCTATCTGGTCAATACCTTATAGTTACTTAGTCCTCTACACTTATTACATAGCACATACTTTTAATAACTACAATTTAAATTACTGTTTGAATAAAAATCATACATTCACTTCTAAATGTATATGCATTGATAAAGTTTTTACGTTTTGTATTAAGTGTATAAAAATCCATTTAAATCTAATATTAACAATTAAATAATACTGAGTGTTTTTTTTTAAATATTACATTCCAAATAATAGCTCAACGGTGGTGTGTATAACAGAAAACCAATAACATATATTTTCTCATGGCTGGATACCAAACCTTTTATAAGTTTTGAATATCAGAACCAATACAAAAGTATGCCACTTTATAAAAACCTATACGTAGGCCTACTTAAATGAGCATATCGTATTGCTGGTATGCAGTGCAATTGGTCTAAGTTTTTACCAATATGCATGACTGCTGGTTTTAATTGTTAAGTCTAACGCCACAAGTTAATCAAAAACCTGATTATTCGTATGTTTACATTTAGGCCTGAAAGTGTACTCTTTGTTTTAGAGCTTTACAAACACTAATCAACGAACTACATTCTAATGATATGGTTTACAAACTTAGTTATTTTATAAAACGGTGATGAAATACGAATGTAAAGAGTAATTATAATTCCAATTACGATTGCGATTACTCTCATTATTTGCTTACACCTGTTTGCGTGAAGCTGGGCGACTATTGCGCATATTATTCAAACAATGCACAAAAGTGCATTTAACTATGGGATCCATATTACGTATCACAGTAGATTGAAATATTCGTAATAATTTAAAGACGCAATAAAATAAATAAAAGCAAATTTTACATTTATTGGTTTTTTGTCAGTAAATGTTTTTATCAGTCTCAAATGCACTAACAATCTAAAGATGTATGAATTTATCTTTTAAAAAATACATTTATAAAAGTGATCTAAGAAATGAAGTTTGTACGGTCAACATGGCATTTGTTTTTGTGTCTATTTCGACTATCCTATTCAGTTATAAAAACTTAACAAATGATGACAATAAAATAAACTAATAACATAATTTTTGCAGATATTATTATTTGTTATTACTAGGAAGCTTCGCAAACGCATTTTTTTAGTCGTGTTGATGGATAAGCTGTTTTAATAAGTTTTTAGTTTGCGTGGGATCTCTTTACTTTTGCAAGTTCTTTTTGAACGCATTGCAGGTGATTGTTGCTAAGTTTTATATTGTAACTTGTTAATTGATATTACATATCTCAATAAACTTATATTAAAACCTTTATTTCTATGGATTCTGGCTAACTTTTTAATTTTTTTCTTTCAAAATGCAATGCATCACCATTACCTTAATGTCCATGTAAAATATGAAAGTTGTAGCCCCACCCGTTTGGTCAGAATCGGCCCAAATGTCATGAAAATATCTCACTAAAAATCGAAAAAATCGTAAAGGTACGATATTCACGAGAAAAATTTTTTCAATTGTACCCAAAAACGTGGCAGGTCTAAGTTCAGAGATTTCGAAGGTCCCCTCCAATTTTCATCAAGATCGCATATCCCGTTTGCCCGGTAGAGAGCGAACAAACAGACAAAAATTCAAACAAACAAAAAAAAACACCCGAACTAATTTTTTTGGGGGGTCAGTGAAATTGAAGTCTTCGCTTTGCTCATCCATTTATTATTTGAATATTTCATTTACCAAATTCTGGCATAAGAGTACATGCTATGCTCACAACCTCCGCCTTTGTACACGAATATTTAAATACGAACAACCAGTGATTTTCATTGGTTAAATACAAATGGAAATTCGGGGATTGAACCCCTGACCATCTAAATTACTTTTATAGATAATCCTACAAAGCCTCCGAAAATTCATAATACATTGTGTTAGGAGATTAACAAGCGTGTAGATTGTGGCAATCCGATGAGCCTAGTTTATGATTATGATTCTCATCTAAAATTAACCATAATGTGGTAAGCCGTTTTATTTCTTATAGTCATGCCACCTTAGATTATAATCTTAGTACACAACAATTAGATACAGACTCTTTCTAAGGTAAGAGCATGTTTTGCCATTCTCATATGGCAAGTACCATATTGCGCTAGATACTAAACGCGTATTACAAGGCCTTCACTGGGAATGTTTTTCATTTGAACGGGAATCGTCTTCTTTATATGACTTATGATTAAATTTTAATAGAATACGATTTAAAATATTTCCCTTGAGTAAAATCACAGATAATTGATTGTTGACCAAGAACTGGTTTATTATCAAGGAGGCTAATTACCCATCAATCACTATAAAACGAATGAACATTTTACTGAAGAGCAAAGGTCCCCTGTATGCATCACTTTTCTGTCCGTCCGTCTGTGCGTGTGTCACGTCATTTATACATACCCGGCACCTCCACCAAGAAGAACGTGGTACAATGGTTTCGCTCCTTATTTTGGGTACTCCCATTCCCGCCTTATAATATATTAAATCCTAGAACCATGTAAGGAACAATACAAATTGTAGCGATAAAATAATAAAAAGTTGAAAAGAAAGGAAAGTTAAATAAAATAAAATTTAAAAAATAAAAGATGGCCAAAATATTTCTCTAGGTAACCCAAAATATTCAAAGTTGTTAATACGGAGCGAAGCTCCACTAAGTTTGTCACTTTTCTGTCCGTCCGTCAGTCTGTACGTATATCATGTGTCACGATAAAAACCGAACACGTCGTCCGATTGACTTGTGATTTTTTACTGACAATCATGGATGATACAGAATGTTTTGGAAATCCTAGGGGTTCGAAGGGGCGGGGCTAGCGTCACCCTTACTTTATATGTAAATACCCGGCACCTCCACAACGAGTGAGATTTGAATGGTGGCAGAAAAGTATTAGGTAGCTGTTTTTTTCGACGATCTGTTGATTTAGTAGCTTCGCTCCCTCTTTGGAAACGCGTACCTGATCTTGTTAAGTTTACTATATATTTTAATAGTTTCCGCAAAATAAACTCTTCTTTAAATTATCTTGCTGTGTTTTTTTTTCTATTGACCTCTACTAACCTTTAACATGCCTCTCACAACACGTCCATCAATCAACGGAAATTTCAGAAAATATCTACATCACAGTTGATTTATTAACTACGCATTAAAACAGAATCGCTCCAGGTAATATTCAAAAATCGTAATCACCCAGCTTTACAGCAAATGAATAATGAAGTTATGACCATATCGTGAAAATGATTAATTTCTTACTACTGATTTTGGCCATAGTCAACTAATTTTAATGAAAACACCCTCAAAGAGTGGGCGTTAGCTTGTTTTGAACTACACTCTGCATAATCCTCATAGGTATGAGAGATTATGAATGTTTTGATATTGAAAAATGAGTGTGGAGAGTGGGTAGAGGGGAGGGGGTACAACTAATTAACATCATTAGTTACAAAAGAATTTTACACTATCCTTCTTCATTATAACTAATGTGAGTGCGGTAATAATTATAATTATTATCCGGTAAAAGATTCAATGCAATTTCGTATTTTTTAAGTGGTGCGTTGAGATTAATGTATTGTATTTTTAATTAATCTTTATGATATTTACCTAGATTTGATTTAGGTGTGAGAAAATTGTGAGTGGTCATTGTGATTAAAACAAATAGAACTTGGGTTTTAATTTCAGATACGTTATGAGGTATACGCGTAACACTAACTTTCACATGAATCGTATTTCAAAACTATTCTCATATTACTCATTAGGATTGGTAAGGAGAGGAAAACTATTGCCCAAATATTCCCTATTGTTTTCAAGTTCACAGATATGTGAATCAGATGGTTACGGCTATGACTTAGAGTGAGGGCTGTTAGCTCGATATAGTGGAAAAAATTTGATAGGTACTATTTTTTATTTTGTTAGACAAAATTGAAAATTGTTCGCCTTTTCATTTGAAGACCATCCTCAAAAAACCTGACTGCGTAGCTTTGGATGGTAGGAGGACTGCTCAAGTTTAGGAAAAATCAATTTTTTAGAACAAGAAAAAGAACGGTGTGAAAAGGGAATAGAAAAATTGAAATTTTTCCGCTCTTTCATAAAAACACCACTTTGAAAATATCGACTGTAACTTTGAGCCTCAGGGCTGTCCAAAGTTGGGAAACGTCAAACTTATATAGATAAGCAGAAGAAGAGTGCAAATTGATATGAGTTCTTCCTGGGGGGGGGGGCTATTGGAGATTGTCCACCCCCTACCTGTCCCCACTAAAACTATCTTCACTATTAGCCAAATGCCCGTTGTACCCTGTGCTGTAATCCACGACAATCGCACCAATAGTTCGAACAAACTTCCTGTAGTCCTAGGAATAAAAAACAAACTGTTTCGCAAGGATACCCGCTGTAGGGTACACATCAGAGGTAACCGATGTGACCCTCTTCAGGTGACTAACTAGGTATATTGGAGTTAGTACAATTGCGAAGGGATGTACGAGGGCGGTTTAAGAGGACTCAATCCCTTTCATTCGCATTAACGACTGAGGAAAACCTCGGAAAAATCTTCAGTCAGTATTGAAGGTCACGACGAGAATCGAAGCCGGGATCTTAGAGTCGAGCACTTATCGAATACTGTCGGTAAGGAAATTCGTCGGTATCTGAATCTGAATCTGTCGGTATTTTTACGTAGTACGTCTCCAATGATAATCTGCTGTAGTTTCAATGGTTATGCCCACGCAGAGTAATTAGTAACCTGTGGCTATGCATAACTATTACAGCGGCTTCCACGTGTGGAGTCTTCAATGAAATGCATTGCCCACAACTCACATAGCACGAACCACGACTCATGTGAAAGGTGTATGTATGTGCACCACGGAAATACCACTAACTGTGTGAACATTTACAACATCTAGCTTATGAGTTAGTGCTATGAAAAAGAATAACTAAATGTCGCTTAGCCGACCGTATTGGCTCGAGCGCTAAGCGCGCGACTCTGATTCAGGAGGTCTCGGGTTCAAATCCCGACGAGACCGTCAATCCTGACTGAAGGTTTTTCCGAGGTTTTCCTCAGTCGTTAATGCGAATGCAAGGGATTGTGTCCTCTTAAACAGCCCTCGGACATCCCTTTACAATTATAATGTCCTTTCCGCAACATACCTAGTTCGACACCTGAAGAGAGGCATGAACAGCACCATGGGCAGGCTTCCCACGAAAAATTATTAATGTTGTTTAACAGAATGAATATATAAATAAATAAAATGATTTTTTTATTTGTTTCCTTAAGTGATTGAGTTCCCATATAATCACACGAAATGGGGTAGATTTTCAAAAATATGACTAACACTCAGTCAAGTTAAAATTTTTAATTCAAATATAGTTATTGATTGATAGCAATTGTCGTAAAAGTTTGCCCCGACTTTGATTTACGACAATTGCTATTAAGCAATAACCATAAGTCCGTGAATCGGGCTTATGCTTAAAAACAATGTAAACTTACAAATTTAGTTGTGATCGATCGAAAGCAAAGTACTTTCTTAACAGCAATTTAATTGAAACGCACATCTGTGAATTGAGTAGTAATTATCGTTTTACTTCTGCAACACTAATTAATTAATTATCTTCATCTTTAGCTTTGCTATGCGTTATATAAAGAATTGTTTTACACCACAACAAACAGAGATTCGACCTTTAACGATCAACTATATTAATGCATCAGGAAAAGAACCACAAAACTAACGAATCACTCATGATTTCACTCAGCATGAAATTAGCGACGCTGCTTCTTGATTAATGAAGTTTGATATAACTTATTCTCAAAGGGTTCAGAGCGGTGTTGTTGTGTTGTTTTTTCTCCTCGTAGTGAGTAAGTATAAAAACTGGACGTAAGTGATTATTGCCCATTCTGAACTCTGTAGACAAGTATTACACACATGCATTAACACACACATACACGCGCGTAGGCCCATCACGAGTATGAATTTGCGTAAAACTGATAATCACTAATGTTAGTTTCGGTTATCAGACTTACTTTCACCAAGTGGTAATGAAACGTCTTCACGAAGAGGCCTCGTAAATGAGGATTCGACCAATTTCATTTAGATTTGAGTATCGTGACAACCCAGAAGGCAGAAGCCACTGAAAGATTTAATGACCTCTTTTATATAGATGCATAGACAAATCTGTAAAGATAGGCCTAGAAGGCGGGTGATTTGTTTTGGAATTGTTACGTAATTGATTGGGAGTTACGACATGGCAGAAACGTGTGGAGAATGCCGGCGAGGCTTTGGATGTATTAGCTTGTAGGTCTGAACAACAAAGATGACGATTGATCATTGATGTGGATTTAATAGCCACGAGTCTGTTTAACAAGTGGCTTCGTTGTTGGTCTGTTTCTTTTGTGATCTAATAACCTTATGGAATCAACTTATCAAATATTCGCGAGTAATCATCACGATTTATTGATCCGATGGAACTTCTCAATAAATTTCTGTGGTTGTGATTGATAATAATTTTGAAATTATTTTTTTTTATGAAAATACAAATATGTACTTAAACCATAATTAAGTTCACAAGCTAAAGTATGGGCGTACACAAAAAGACGCTTACCGTTATCTAACATTTATCGCAACGTCATCTTCTTGGTGGAGGTGCCGGGTAAATAGAAGGTTTCCCTTTTCGTCTTGGCTTGTCCCACCCCCTGACTCCCTGGGTCACCAAAACATTGCGTATCATTATCTTTGACAGTGTCCCTTAAAACATAAATTTTACCCACTTTGAACATTTTAATTTACTAATTACATATTGATAAAGTGTTTCCCATACCATTCTTATAAATTATACACTTTCTCCATGTGGTAAAAGAATTTTTAGTCCAAATGTTTTTTTTTTCAATTTAGATTCTTTCATGGCAAACTGTCAAATTGTGAGATCACTTAACAACTCTATTAAAGTGATCAAATTATGTTGACTAATACGAGAGTGAGCAATAAAAAAACTTAAGATTTCGGCACATTAGTCTGACCTGACAAAATGTAGGCTAAATAAGACCTATACGCGTGTAATTGTTAAGTGCGGGCCTGTGTTTTGTTGCCTCATCTCGTTGCTAAGTGTGGATCTCCGTCATGGTAGTTGCGTCACCGAAACCTTCCTGCTCTCCTGATCACATCACACGACTTCTACGTGACACGCGAGACGAAATCGGACGCAATTGAGTGTAATCGTAGACGATTATCAAAATACGGAGCACGGCTGTGGAATTCACGAATATTTCGATGGGTTTTAAAGAAGTTTTCGCTCTCTTTTTTAAAAAAAAAACGAAATGCATGCTGATAATCGGGAATGCTTTCGATGCTAAAATAACTTAACTTGCGTAAGTGTTGGTAAATGCATTTTGCTTTATTTTTTTGCTGATAATCAGGGATACTTTTCATGCCAAAACAACTTGTAAAAACGTGCTTAAACTCGTAAAATCATCCTACAGCTTAATTCGCCTTCTCTTAACCATAATCGATAAAACCTGATACTTTATTGTGTATATTCTAACACCAATGTTAAAGTCAATTAAAGTACAGATAATCAATTGTAAAATCGTATGTAATTGTATTCCTCTTTGTAAAGAAGATTGATACGACTTCAATAATTTACAATTTCAAATACAGTAAAACCTTTTTTATTTAATGTAGGTTATTATTTAAATTTCTGATTAATTCAAACAAGTGATGAAGTCCATACATGATGCTTTTGGTAAAGTGCTTAATTTTAAATATGTATTAATTTAAACTGGGATTTTTTGGGACCCTTGGACTTTGAATTAAAGTGCGACTACTGTACTTTATTTTCAGATTTCTACAATTACAAAATTATGTGTCAAAACGATACTTGTATCAGATTCTATTATGTGATTATAAATATAAGGACGAATTATCCAAGTATTATGCAAACATCGATCCCGTTAAACTTATTTTTAAATATTAATTCTCATATTATGTAAATTATTGTTTATGGAATTCTTGTAATGATTATGGGTAGAATATATTGTACATAAACGTTTTTTTTTATATATATGTCTAATTCTAATAGGTATATACATGTATTTTACATTTCGCCTTTCTGAATGTAACATGTTACTTACTAGCGCAAATCCTACACCTAACTACTGAGCCACCGCGGCCTGCCTAAAGAGTGGTTGTTGGGGAATGTGTATTTATACGGTGTACGTGCGTGCACTCGTGCGTCTTGTGGCTTGCGTGTGCGTGTGCTGTTAATCAGTGTGGGAGCGAACGGGGGTGGACTCCAGTATTCACTTTTATGCCTGTCTCGAACAATTTATGTCTTTATTGGTCTCTCGTACATTAATACCATCTTTATACCCACCTCAAAAAACAAGCAGGACTCACGGTCATTATTGATTGAATTATTAATTACATGCAAGTGACTATCCCCCATTGGGCATGAAATATGTTGATGATTTCGTCAATAATATTATTTGCTATACATCCATTTTAAATGTTGTCATCAAAGAATGTTTCTAATGTATTGATTCTGAATATATATTGAAACGGTTAACATAAGTTTACTATTGTGTGTGCAATTATGTCGTACTTTATTTATTTATTTACCTCCTACGTAAATCAGTTCGCATAACAATTGTAACTTTATGCCAGTATTGTCGTATTATCACTAACTTGTTTGTTGAATTAACCACTATTTTATTGATATTATTGATTTATTGATGATTTTATTGATATCATTATGAGAACGGTGTTAAATTGGGAGTCAATCTGAGAATGTTTGCGTGGTGATGAAGGATTGGGCAATGTAACAAATCGATTGATAATAAGGAGCATCGTCAGTTGAAGAATCAAATATTTACAAATGCAACTGTGACTAAAACAAAATCAATTAATTTGCCCCGACAAGCGATCGAACGGTGATACCGCCATTTATTTCCGTTTAATTCTTAGTATTAAAGAGGCATCAGTGTAAATGTGGGTTTGCACTTAAAAATTTGTTATAAGTCAACATTACTGCAATAATGAGTGAGGGTGAGCCAACAATTTATTATACTCCAAGGCACGATTATAGGAATTTAATGTGTTTATTGTATCCGTGGGTCTACCTGCGAATTAATATTATAAATCTCATTAAAACCTAGATTTATTAGAAACATGAACGTTTAACCCCAAGCATTATAGATGGCGCATACTAAAAATTAGTGTTAGAAAGATTAATTTTAATATTTGATATTTGATTAACAAACTGTAGTTTAATTTCAAAATGAAGAATCTCTGCAGAAATCAAACATCTTTCACAGTGAACCAGGGATAATTTAACGAACTGAATACCAGTTTTCACATATATTCCGAGAAAGAAGATGAACCAAGATAAACACTGGAGGGAGGGTTTCTATTTCCATTTCTACTTTAAATTGCAATGCACTATCAGGTAAACCTTTTTGTTAAAGCAAAATTACAAGCATCAGAATTTGTTGCCTTGATGGAATATCGAAATAACTTCGAATGAAATATTATGTTTAATTACGAAGAAATATTTAATTGATTAGTAGGCTCTAAAGCCAGCGATGGACGATCAGCACAGTGGACCAATAATGTTACTATTTAATTCGGGCGTAGCACAGGGGCACACGCAAACACCACACTACGGGGGCCCCTTATACCGGGGGCATTACCGGATGCATTGATTTTTTATTTCTAGATTTTTTTTCTTTCTTCAAACTTTCTTTCTTTTTTTCATTCTTTACCTTTTCTTCTTTCTTCTTTCCCCTTATTTTTGGTTCATTAATTCATTACATTTAATTTTTTTTTTTAAATTTGTAAACAAATTATTGTGTCATTAATACATTGTTGTTGTAATATTACTATTTCAAATATTTACTTAACTTTAAGTTCATTACTGTGTCTGCATTTGTTTAATTTGATTTATTTACTTAATAGGATAGACGTTAAATAAATAAATTAATCAATTAATATCGAGCCCTATTTCCAACCTAGTCGGGTAGGAGGTGGGAGGTTCCCACCACACTCTTGGCTCCCCGGGCCATGCCTGACGCTTCTCCCACGTCATCTTTTTCTTCCTCTGCGTCATCAACTTCACTTTCTTCCTCTTCACTGTCTTCTTCCTCAGGGACCTCTAACAGTTTTTGCCATATTTTTCGTTCTTCCCAACATCTTTCCTGTTAAATATCTTAATAAATAAATAAATCAAGACTCCTCTTACACTTTAACGAACTTATTATCAATGCTCCGCTATGATGATAAATTATCGTATATTATTACCTAGTACAGTAAGGCAGTAACCAAACAAATTGATCCGAAATTATGTATGTTCTCAATATTTAATGGTTCTATCATTAAAAATTTAAACTAAGTTTTCTCCCAAGTTAACCTGTGTCGAAACCATTGCACCATATTGATGTAGTTAGTATAGTATAAGTAGAATTACTTCGACCTTTCTTGACATCCAAAAGTACCGAACAATTATAATCCTCACCGTCACGAATTATTTTGAGTGCATTCGAGTGTTGTTTAATTCGTGCTAGCAGAGTATTTCCTAATGTCTGGTACTTGATCCCAATTACACCTCTTAGCTCCGCAGTGCAAAGTGCCAGTGTACTGTTCTACTAAAGTATCGCATCTCTATAGAACTTGTTTCGGAGACTCGGAGAACAATGAAATAGAGCCATCATTGCTTGCGACACCCCGGGTGCTAACTATATAATTAATAAGAGCTGCCGTGAAAATGAGCAGACGATAAAAATGTTTCGGGAGAAATCTTAACCTCTTGGATAAAATATATGAAGACATGAAAACAACGAACAGGTATTGTTTGTAGCACGAACTCAACACGCCCCCCCGAAATAACTGACGAAAACGAGAAGCGTGCGTTTTAAACGGGGCGCTTTAAATTCAGATTATTACAGACCTTGTGTGGAAAATTGTTTCGCCCAAAATTCACATTGTGAATGTAATTGCGATGATGTATTTATTTACTTCTATCTTATTCAGGTATAAAAAACTGATTTACAAAGTAGGGCAAACAATAAAAGTAATTATAATAAGATAAACGTATTTCACCAAATTTTGACTCGAATACATGAGCTTAATTTTTTTAAGAGAGCTCAATCTACCCGAGCACAAATGTTGAATGTATTTTAGAGCTTCGTGGATTTTACAAAAATTGTATTTTTTTTGCAGGTACCATACTACTTAATTGTTCTCTTCAACTTGAATTATTAAAACTGAGTTTGGAGCCGTCCTATAGCAATGAGACACATACAAAATTATAATGTTGTTCCGAATCAGCCTTGTTGATTCTGGTGCTGTCCGCGGGTGGAATCGTGTCCAGCCTGATTGATCGGTGTTTCCTACTTATATGTCGGTCTTTAGTTGGTCATGGTTCTCTCGTCGAATGGTATCGACACCTTCAGAGTTGGTTTCGTCGGCTTTAGATTTAATGTCCCCCACTGAAAATCAGCCCTGTGACAGAGCGGGTCTCTAAATACGAATTTATTATTGATTATTAAATTTATTTATAATACCACTGTTTGAAATGTTCTTCATTCGCCTATTATTATGTTTAGGCCAGGGAATGTATATAATTAATTGTTATCATCTAGAATTATTTAAAATAGTATTTAACACAAATGTGAATGAATTTATGTATTCAATGTTAGTCATATTCTAATTATATAATTATTTTAACCATAAAATGTTGGCAGAAATTGTTCATTGCTTTTCTGTTTCAATTCGGCTGATGGTCTGGCACCTCCACCAAACCCCCACACTCTTCTGCCAATCGATTCAAATAAGAACATTAAATAGTATTTAATACAATTCAGAAATCAGAATAGTCTATTCCGATTTTTTTTCATTTCTGATTATTGTTTCAAATATTATCAATTCCACCTACTGGAGTGTTTCTCGAGTATCCAAATCGAGAAATTAATTAAATCATTGTTTAATTAAGCGCTTTGTCAAATTATTTATGATCACGCGATAATTCTTCACTGTTTCTATTTGTATTAAAATAAATAAATAAATTCGTATTTAGAGTTTACCCACTCAGTCACATATGAAATGATTTTCAGTGGGGGACAGTAATTTTAGGACAACCAAGCCAACCTTGCAGGCGCGGACACCATCGACAAGCGAACAATGACCAACCAGAGACCGGCATATATTTAAGTAGGAAACACCGATCATTCAAGCTGGACAAGATTCCACCTTAGACCTTAATCTTAGAATTTATTATGAGCCTTGTTGCTAGGAGGGGTCCAAAGTCACCGTTTACACATTCCTAAGCCAAGAATTGATGGACTTTAGTCCATATCAAAAGTTAAAAAGACTTCTGCCACTAGCGGGAATCGAACCCTGACCGTTCTGCATTGGAAGAAGGGCCTCTAACCACAAAACCAACAAGCCACACGTTTGAAAATCTTGCCTCGTTTAACGGACTATCTTATTTAATGATACTTGATCCAGGTGCCGAACAGACCTTTGAATAACTTATAATTAATTACATGCTATTTAGCTACCACACATTCTATTTCTATCATTCAATGCGTGTACGACTAATTAGTGGTTAATTCTCCACGTAATAGCTCTCAACAATGAGGAGTGAACACGCCTGAGTGGTGAATGGTAGAATGTGGGTGGGCTTGCGTGTTGTTTATTTATGTCATGTCACTCGCCGAGGCGCAGGTTTGCCGCTTGAAATGATGTTTGAAGAATACTTTGCTCCGAGGTGGGTCTTGAGAGGCTACTTCACGTACGACAGAAATAATGTAAAACACATATAGCTCAATTGCTTCTAGGAAGATTTTTGGTAAATTTGTATAAGAAAGTTAGTCATGTCAATACACACCCCAAATGTCGCTGCCTTTGTTTGAATTTAGTAAGTTTTGCAATTAAAATTGCAATTTACTTGTTTAATTTACGTTGTTGGAAATGAGTTTTGATTAATTTTTATTATTATTATTATTGTTATAATTATTTCAGTTTTTAGTTTAATGGGACCAAGTTTGTGCACGTAATTTTATTTAAAGGAAATACTAGTGAGCGCGTAGTCGTGCGTATTATTCAAACTTGTGGTGTAAAACGAACTTGTAAAACTTTTAAGTAAATATGAAAAACAAGGATTTATGAAGGGAGAAAAATGTTATACACTTAACAAATTAATCGTTATCTAAATTTTAATTTTAATACAGGTGTGTAAAAATGGTATTTTGATTTTGAATATGAATCACATTAAGATTTCTGTAGCGTTTTGTAGCATTTATTTATTTTATTCTATTTCAAAACTATACTTAGGACCTTTGGGAATTTTTAAACATCCCAATTGAAATTTTGATACCATTAGTAAATATATAATTCTTTGTCAAATTAGAAAAAAATATTTAGGGACAAATGTGCAAACCTTTCTTCCAGTATGTATAACATAGCTTTTTGTAGCATTTCAGCTACAACACATTCGATATCTTTAACTCTAAAACAACAGTGCAGCTCATGCGTATAGCCTATGAGACTAATTCGGGAGGTCACGAATTAATCTCGACACCGGAAATCCTAACAGAAAGTTTTATCCGATATAATTCTTTCAGTCATTAAAGCGAATGCCTCGATTGAGTTCTTTTTACCACATCTCTTGACATTCCGTCACTGCAACATTACCACCCTCACACAGGGTAAAACTGGTATGACACTCTACAGCGGTTTCTTGACAAAAAGTTTTTCAAATAACACTGAACTCTATTTTCACGTATATCTACGCGTAAATCATTGTAAACTTATTTCGTTTTCTTATGAAAATATTACCTAAGATCCACTTGTTTCGTGTTATAATTTCCATACTTCTTGCAGGTTGCAAGTCTGCACAAGTAGATCCCATCTCAACCTCTTGTCGTGGCTTGCGTAACTCGCGTTCACTCTTTCTGTTCTAAAGCACAGTTTGAACTGTGACCTTTGAGTTGGTGGCTCATTGATCTCGGGTTAATGAGTGAATGCACCAATCCTGTGCTGATATAGGAACTACTCTCAATCGTGAGGGGATTTGCGGAATTTATTATGATAATCAACGAGTGCGTAGTAAAAACTAAAACAAATTTACACAGGTCAATAATTGCAAAGTATAGAAAATTGAACCGCATTGATAATAACACAGGAAAACCATAATACATCATAAATAACAAACAGAAGTCAAAAACGTCTACCTTGATGTAGGCCTTTGTTGCTGATGATGCTATTAGCACTCCTAGCATTGCTTACCTGGCTATTTGGAAGGGGTTTGTCCTCAACTATGCATAGGAGCCATAGAACTATTGTGCTATTGTTTATATTTGTTTTAAAATATATTATTTTAACGAGACCAAGATGGCAGTGATTGTTTTGATGTATCGACCTTGGTTAGGAGACGGAATTTATGTTTTTATTGTTGCCATAACAAGTGTATTGAAAATAAACTAGGAAAACGCTTAAGTCCCGCCGCGTTGTTGGATGAGCGTAATTGGTGCATTCAGCTGCCATGTGTTATGCGGATTTTCTGTTGTTCTGTGAAAAAATTATTACTATGTTAAAGATTTTTTCAAATTAAATTAAATTAAATAAAAAATAAACTTAAATTTTAATTTTTTAAATTAATCGTAATTTAAAAAAAAAAAAAATCGAAAAATTGCATTTTTATAAGAAATAATTATTCGATTGCGCTCAAATTTCACATGAATATATAACTTCAAAAAATTAAGGTTCTGTGAAAAAATCATTACAATCGGATAAAGCATGTAGGTGTTATAAGATAAAGAAATTTTTTTAAATCGAAAAACATCGTAAAATTGCGATTTTCATGAGAAATAATTTTTCGATTGCACTAAAAAACGTGGCAGTTCTAAGTTCAGAGATTTCGAAGGCCTCCATAAAATTTCATCGCAATTGGAGTATTGGTTTAGCCGAAACGTGTTAACAAACACACAAAAATACAAACAAACAAAAGAAAGAAAGAAAGAAAGAAAGAAAGGAAAAAAAACATTCCGGATTTTTTTCTCCAATGTAGTGAAATGGAATCTTGGCTTCGCTCGCTACGCTCATCCAATAAATAAAATAACTAAATTGTATTTAGAGTCTACTCACTCAGTTATATAACTGATTTTCAGTGGGGGACTTTACTCAAAGCGACCAAGTCAACCCTGTAGGCCCCGACGCAATCGACGAGTGAGCGATAACCAACCAAAGAACGATATTTTTACTAGGAAATATAGCAATCAGTGGTATGGAAAGTGCGAACACCCGCGGATTAACGCCAGAATCAACAAGGCCGATTCAGAACAACTCTGAATTTATTATGTGCTTCGTTGCTAGGACGACTCCAAAGTCACCGTTTACAAACTCCTAAGACAAGAACTGATGGACTTAAGTCCAAATCAGAAGTTAAAAAACTTTTGACTTTAACGGGAATCGAACCCTGTGACTTTAACGGGAATCGAACCCTGGACCTTCTGCATTGGAAGCAGATACGCTAACCACAAGACCAACGAGCCACACAATAATAATACTCTAAATATTGCATAAATGTGATTTTATTTCCTGTTATAAAAAAATTTATTTAAAAGTCTAAAACGAATATTTAATTGTTCAATATTGCTTCTTAAATCACATAATGACGACCATACTTTGTTGTGACATATTTATTGGATGAGCGTAGCGAGTGAAGCGAAGACTTCAATTTCACTGACCCCTCAAAAAATTTAGCTCTTTTTTTTTTTGTATTTTTGTCTGTTTGTTTGCTCTCTACCGGGCAAACGGCATATGCGATCTTGATGAAAATTTGACAGGACCTTCGTTTTCTCTGAACTTAGACTTGCCACGTTTTTGGGTACAATCGAAGAAATATTTCTCATGAATATCGTACTTTTACGATTTTTTTCGATTTTTTGTGCGATATTTTCGTGCCATTTGGGCCAATTCTGACCAAACGGGTGGGGCTACAACGTTCATATTATACATGGACATTAAGGTTATGGTGATATAGTACCTTTTGAAAGAAAAAGTTGAAAAAGTTAGCCAGAATCCATAGAAATAAAGCTTTTAATATAAGTTTTTTACGGTAAATAATACCAATTGACAAGAAACAATAGAAACTTGACAACAATCACCTACAATGCGTAGGCAGCAAAACAAAGCACTTGCAAAAGTAAAGATATCCCACGCAAACTAAAAACTTTAAAAAGCTCATCCATCAACGCGGCGTACTTTAGCGTTTTCCTAGTATTTGTAAATACAATTGTGGCGCCATACAACCCAAGTCGGATCTAGCTGTGGCAAGTCTTTTCTCCTCCAATTGTAGTGCTTTCTTGCTTCTAACCACCAGTTCCACGCAATTCTTCTGTTCTCCTGCAGCCTTCCTGCTTACATCTCTTACGCGCAAAAATGTATAATAATGCACATTTATACTGAGAGTGGCGATATATTCAGATACAAAACACCGCAGAAAATGAATGCAGAAAATCCTAGATTTATTTACCTGTCATCCATTATTGGCGAGTTACATCAGAAGATGAACTCTGAATACAAATACAAATACAAATACAAATACAAATAGGATAGACGTTAAATAAATAAATAAATAAATAAATAAAACCGAGCAACTTCCCTGATTACGTAACAAACATTAAATACAACCGAGCAACTTCCCTGATTACGTAACAAACATTAAAAATATACAAACTAACATATGATGATTTATGAAGTCTCACTGTCCAAATTGTGCCAGAATAAATAATAGTCTAATTACAACAATTTCTGATTATTATTTTATTTTAAAATCAGTAGTGGAGACAAGCATTGTATTTATTCTACTTTCCCATTAATCAAAGCAGTTTGACCTAAAGGGTTTTAACAACACAAGTACTTACTTTGAACTTAATATGTGGTATGAGGTTTCCGTTTGTTTAATCAAAATGTCAGAATTCATGATTTATCTTCAAAATAATGTTTAACAAATACGTTTCTAGCCTAACGTTTCACTCAAACGATTACTTTTGGACCAAGACACTAGTGGCCGTGAATAGTGAGTGCTTAAATCATGGTTAGATAATTGAGTTTTAAAGGCCTAGTCGAATGAATACCTCAACAACATTTACATACAGACGGTTGAATGTTAACCATTTTATTCTTCGTTATCTGTGTTGTGTTCGATCTTTACATGACGGGTGATAAAATAAAACTAGACTGCTGAACTATTTGATACGTTTGTAAACCTGGCTACAAGATGAGAATAGCATCAAACTTTTGTTAAAAAATATGGATTAATATGATAGTTTTGACAAATACAACAATGCTACGTTGAAATGCTGTACTGAAGTGTATATACCGATCCTAGAGGTAAGACCTCGAACAGATTTTGTTTGGTGTAATTATGCGTGATCCTAAGATTTTACCAATGCATATCATAAGTACACGAAAAATGAATCGTTTATAGTTTATTACAGTGTATAATTTGGATTGTACATCTCAATATTTACAACGGCTGCAATGGCATGTTTTGGGATCAGATCGATTCCCAATTCATTTTTTTTTAATGTGTTCAACTGTGCTTCAACTATTGCTTTGACTTGATATCATCATGATTGGCTTCTATTGACACAGCATTTCTTGCACCTTCATTTTATTTTATTTTCCTACAAAGAACATTGATAATTTCTAGTGAAATACATAATATTGCAAGAATAAATTAATGCTGGGGTACGCACCGATAGGAACTACGACATTTTTGAAGTAAACATGTGTGTCGAAAATAGCTTCATTACTCTGAGAACACATTAAAATCTAAATTATGGTCTACAAATACCCTATTACAATCTATACATAATTAGCATGTAATTTTCAGTGAAGACGCATACGAAACGTTTTCCAAAACTGTTATATAATTTGATAAATCTCACCTAAAAAGCCATCACGACCTCCTCATCTGGGTGGGTGATACAACATCACAATATGTAAATATGAAGCTGGTTGGGAAACGAGTGGTTCGCATGGATCTTATTCTTAGGCTATCTCCTTGTTATTGCTATAGTACGGAAGCTGTGTAGTGTGTACGCAACTCGTAGGGATCAAAGCCATACAAGGAGAGCATTGTGCAACGAATACGCCGCTTCGAGAGATAAACACTAGAAATGCAAATAATGTAGGGGTTTTAAAAGTTTGTGAGTTTGATAAGGCTTTCTTATATTTTGAGAACTGAACTCACGTTTTCGTAAACTTTTCTGACAAGTGACAACAATAACCATTTATTGTAAGGATTAAGGAAATGATATTTTAATATGAGACACAAATTTAATTTTTACTACATAATGATATAGTTTCAACAATCGACAAATAATTTTATTTGATTACTTGCATCCGTAATGCGTTGTTTAGAGATTAAGCTTTTCTATATCTTATTTATCATGTAATTAAGCCAATTGCATAATATAAAGCACATACAAATCAATAACCAGGCCTTTTCTTTGTGCCTAAAATAAAGTTGACGGTTTATCTGAGCCTCATGTAAATAATAATAGTAATAATTTTTGAGGGAAACATGCCCAGGGTGCAATTCATGCCCCTCTTCAGGTGTTAGGTATGTTGCGGATAGGATATTGTGAAGGGATGTCAGAGGGCTTAATCCCTTGCATTCGCATTATTGACTGAGGAAAACCTCGGAAAAAATTATCAGTTAGGATTGCTGGTCTCGACGGGATTTAAACCTGGGACCTCCCGAATCAGAGTCGCGCACTTAACGCTCGAGCCAACACTGCCGCATGTAATGCAATAGTATATTATACTTCGAGTACTGCTACCCTTATTACTTGAATTCAGATCATAACCTTTCCACCATCAAAAGTCTATTCTCAATCAAATCAATTTGCATTCCAAAGTAATCAACAGACTCGACTTATTTGATAAATTATTTCCCCGAAATTATTGTCACTAAAATAAACTATGAAACATAGATCTCTGTGTTGAGTACAACGTACGTAACACGTATACCGTCATAAACAACCGGCTGTTAGTGTAAGTACTGGAGATAAGATGAAGTCACGCCCGCTTTCTCCCGTCGTGCATCTGTTCGCTGGCGTCGTTCTTTTGTTTGCAAGGGAAGACCCGATGATGGACGTCACGGTCTAGCGGGCTCGTGGCAGACGCGCTACCATTGATCCCGAGTTTGCCACGTGGTTATACTTGACATGACATCGATTGGATTTGATTGATTTTTAGGGTGGGCAGGGATATTTTAATATAACGCTTCTTTTAAATTTGATTTGGGGCTAAAACGAACGATATTGAACTGTACCCAAATCACTTTGAATAGACTACTAGAAAAGATAACTAAAACTATTACGAATTCTAGATTGTGTTATCTTCCTTGTCTGATATTTATTTATGCATGGTTAAAATAAAATGTCAATATAAATGGAATATATTATGTGTAACTTGAGAAATTTGGTTCTTGGTGGAGGTGCCGGGTCCAGAGATATCCCTTCTTTGGATTTATCTAACCCCCTTCAACAAAAACATTCTGCATCATTCCTGTTCAGGGGATATGTCAATAAAAGAAAGCATGTCAATCGGAAAACATGTTCGGATCTTTATCGCCAGAAGCGACACACGCACAGAATGATGGAAAGACATTTGTTTTAATAAATTTATTTGACTATATTTGTTAAAATTTGTATACACAAGGATGTGTTCGATTTGAGGACATTACGAACAAGTCTTATTTTTTTGATTCGTCAAGGTCAAATGTTGATTTTTTTTGTTCATGCTAGAGATACTAAAGTGTTTTATTTTTTTTAACTTACGTCATTTCGAATTAATTCAATCTCTTACAACTACTTTTATTTTAATGTTTTGAATTGAACATCAGTACTAGACGTTAAAGTTTACAAATGGGATGATAGCATTAGTCGAAACTCAAACCTAAAAGGTATGTTTTCAATATAATTCTAATTATTATTATGTAGCTTAGCTTGTACAAAATTGCGGCATTTAACTAGTTTAAATTGACGGAAATGTGTTTTTAGTTTAGACTAGGAAAACGCTTAAGTCCCGCCGCGTTGCTGGATGAGCGTAATTGGTGCATTGAGCTGCCATGTGTTATGCGAATTTTCTGTTGTTCTGTGGAAAAATCATTATTAAGTTGAAATGCTTTTAAAATTAAATTAAATTAAATAAAAAATTAAAATGAACTTCATTTTTTAAATTTGTTTTAATTAATCGTAATTGTTTAAAAAAAATCTAAAATTGCGATTTTTATAAGAAATAATTTCTCGATTGCGCTCAAATTTAACACGAATATATTAATTCATAAAATTAAGGTTCTGCGAAAAAATCATTACAATCGGATAAAGCAATTAGGTGTTATAAGTCAAAGAATTGTTTAAAAAAAGAAAAACCCGTAAAATATCGATTTTTATGATAAATATTTTTTCAATTGCGCTCAAATTTCACAAGAATATCTTAATTCATAAAATAAAGGTTCTGTGCAAAAATCATTAAAATCGTATAAAGCATGTAAGTGTTATAAGTCGAAGAATTTTTTTTAAATCGAAAAAAATCATAAAATTGCGATTTTCATAAGAAAAAAATTTCCGATCGCGCTAAAAAACGTGGCAGTTCTAAGTTCAGAGATTTTTAAGGTCTCCATAAAATTTAATCGCAATCAGAGTATCGGTTTAGCCGGAATCGTGTGGACAAACAAACAAAAATACCAAAAAAAAGAAAAAAAGAAAGAAAAAAAACATTCCGGATTTTTTTCTCCAGTGTAGTAGAATGGAATCTTAGCTTCGCTCGCTACGCTCGCTACGCTCATCCAACAAAAGTACACTTAACTATACCGAAATTAAACAATATTGTAGTCACGTTATCGGTGCAATGTTTGTGCACACTATGCCTAACCAAAAACATTTTCTGATTGTCTTCTTTATGTTCACAAATCTGCATTATATTGAATAAATAAAACAGATAAATTCAATTTTCATTGGGGTCTACCCATTCAGTTACAGAACTGATTTTCGGTTCAGCAAATTAAGATAAAGCAGTCCGGCCAAACTTTGTCGGTGCTGATATCATCGGCGCGCGAATAATGCCCAACTAACGGCCGGTAATGAATATATTATACTAGGAAAACGCTTAAGTCCCGCCGCGTTGTTGGATGAGCGTAATTGGTGCATTGAGCAGCCATGTGTTATGCGAATTTTTTGTTGTTCTGTGGCAAAATCATTACATAATTGAAATTTTTTAAATTAAATTAAATTAAATTAAATTAAAAATTAACTTTAATTTTTTAATTTTTTAAAAATTAATTGAAATTGTTAAAAAAAGAAAAAAAGCGTAAAATTGCGATTTTTATAAGAAATAACTTCTCGATTGCGCTCAAATTTAACACTTATCTATTAATTCATAAAATAAGGGTTCTGTGAAAAAATCATTACAATCGGATAAAACATGTAGGTGTTATAAGTCAAAGAATTGTTTAAAAAAAGAAAAAACCTGTAAAATTTCGATTTTTATGATAAATATTTTTTCAATTGCGCTCAAATTTCACACGAGTATCTTAATTCATAAAATAAAGGTTCTGTGCAAAATTCATTAAAATCGAATAAAGCATGTAGGTGTTATAAGTCGAAGAAATTTTTAAAAAATCGAAAAAAATCGTAAAATTGCGATTTTCATAAAAAAAAAAATTCCGATTGCGCTCAAAAAACTTGGCAGTTCTAAGTTCAGAGATTTCGAAGGTCTCCATAAAATTTCATCGCAATCGGATTATCGGTTTAGCCGGAATCGTGTGGACAAACAGACAAAAATACAGAAAAAAAAAAAAAACAAACAAAAAAAACATTCCGGATTTTTTTCTCCAGTGTAGTGAAATGGAATCTTCGCTTCGCTCGCTACGCTCGCTACGCTCATCCAACAAATATATCGAGTGCATCACACATATTTGCAAAGCAGAGGTCAAGATTGTCTCTTAGATTATGATTGATGATGCAGAGTGTATAGTTGAAGTCGTTTTATCCCAAGAAACATGAATAAAACCAGGCAGCACGCCAAGAATAAGAATGTTTACGTACTTCCTTATTTATTTAGTCAAGGAATGTATAACTATGCTTCGTGTACCTGATTTATAAGTGCGCGGTGTGGAATGAGCATAATGCCTTAATGATCACTCTTTGTATACGTTTTAAATTATCATGATGGCACTATATTGAACACCAGAGACAAGTTACAAAAGTAGGTGCGTGTAGATATGAAATGGTCAATTAAAAGTACAAAAATGTTTACACATGAGATTGGCATGAACAAATGTATTTCGTTGAACTCAAACTCAAAACACTGGTCTCAGTTTAGAGATTTCGCAGGTTCCCTGAAAACTTTCAAAAGCTGATCAGCCGTTTATCCGGAGAGAGTAAACAAACATGGAAAATATATAGTGTTTTTATAAGTTGTCACTAATATCCAATTGTGTATACATTTGTGTTTTAAAAGCACGTGCAATTTTAAAAAAGGTTCTTGTTATTAATCAATCATTTAATGATGTCTTAATTGGTGTAAAACAAAGCAAACAATCTAAAGTGGTTTAAATTATTGTTTTAAAACCAGTCGATAACACAGCAAATAGGTCACCGGTAAATGGTTAGTTAGAAATAAAAATCATTGGACTATTCACTGTTAACACACATTTTTATTAAAATAAAAAGTATTTACTTATTTTGCAGCTGTCTTTAACAATTAAAGAACTTTAAAGCAACTAGTAGCGCCCTAAAAACACAACAGACAAGACCAAAAAGTAAAAAAATTAACAGATAACAGTAAATAGTTCAAAGATATGTAGATTTAAATATATTGCGAGTTATATAGTTGTTTTTTCCTTCGATAAATGGTTGCTTTCGGGACTAACAAATCTGATGGAGATTTCAATGCTGGGAACAAAAATACTTATAACTGAATATGCGGTTTAATATTTTTCTGGACAACAAAACTTTTAATAGCATAACATATACATGTGCATGTGTCTTTGAATATTCATTGTTAAGTAAAAAGTTACATTAAAAAAGCCCCACAATTAAAAAATCATTGTATAAAATACATTATTGGAACTTTAGTTTTAAGTTTTTACAATATTAATTTTGTGTGAATGTGTTCTTAAGTTTTTATTTACCATATTTTTAGATTATGTATTGTAGGTTATTTAAACGTTTCGTCTTCTCACTGAAGGGACAAGTATTACATTCTTTAAATCTTATGTTTAAAACAAAATGCACTTAGTAAGAACAAACCATAACTCTAAGCTGCAAAAAAACAGCGATACTATATAGTACATATAAGTGACTACAATGTACTATTTAGTGATCTGTGGTGATAGTTATTCGTGTGTTGATGTGATGGAATGTGGACATAATAAATTATGGCAACATATGAAAGGTTTCTTACATCACGCAATTTTTGTTATGAAGAACGTTTTGCAATTATATTTATTGTACTAAATTAATATTTTGTTTTCGTTTCAGGTGCTTTACAAGTTCTCGTTTTCGCCCAAATTGGATTGCATTTCATGATCAGTCACTTTCGAGAGAGCGGAATCTTTGGACTCGTCTTCGTTGTATGTGAGTAAAACACCTGTTTTATATCGTGTTGTAAATACTAATAGACCTGTGAATCTCGTTGCGTTCTGGACCACAAGGCAATATAGACCACGATAAGTGTGATACGTAGAGTGAAAGGGCCACAAGGGGTCACCTTGTGCTTCGCGTTCTTGGACCTACAGTGTTAAAACTTAATTAACACCAATAAAACGTAATAACAATAAAATTACGCAATTTTCTTGAAATAATATAAAAAGGCGCCGAAGGCACTTGTAAGACATCAATTACAAGCAATGCAAAAATTTAGTTTTATTAAAACGTTTGCTACTGCACCCAAAACGACAAAAATTACTATTTCATTTCGTTGAATGCCCATCTTTTGAACATGCGTTTTCAGTTTTACAATATATCTCCCATAACATTTAATAATTAAATCCATTGTTTCCCTAGTATTTTAAGGAAAACATTTAAGCTTTATTTTCCAACTCAATGTATAGAATTGGGTCGACATGAAACAACATGAAACTGAGTTTTTGCCAACAACACCAATCAAGACGATATTTTTCCACCAGAGCTCTGTAAAGTTTTATCTCTAGAGCATTGTTCCGCAGAAATCTGCACTCCTCTAATGGCTACATTAAAATCTAATAACGTTCACGTAATTTACGATTACAAATCCGTAATCGTAAACGGTCAATCTCTTCGTCCACGACTCTAGAAGTCCACAAGTCAAATCACCGCACTTTATTGTATCTACCAGGCTCCATAAATCAGACGATTCCATCTTCGAGCCCGCTCCAGTTTGCACGCCTCGCCCATCCCTGCCTAGTGGTCATGATCTGTATATCAGCAGCCGTGCACTAGACCTTTCTCCCATAGATGCCATAACAAGAGCAAGAGCGCCGACCTTAATATTTGCATAGAGGAAGTAGATCCACTTGGTTTTGTTGCCGTGAGGAGAAGCGTTCACAGGAATCGGAATAAACTTGTGAGTTGTAAATTGAAAACGTGATCAGGTTGGCTATTTTATATTCTTGTGGAAATTATGTCGGGGATTGTGTAAGCTCATCGTGTTATGCAATAAGAATTATAGACTAGTTTTACAATCAAAAGAGTTAACATTTTATGTGATGTCCAGTTTTAGTGTTTACAATCGTTTTTTTGGGGTATTGACAATAGGAAAATTTAAATCATTATTTTAATCACAGCCATCTTATTTGGTAAATGTTTGCTATTGATTTGTAAAACGTTTAATAAATCGTAGCTATTACAAGGTATTTATACAAAGCCATTGTTCGCATGACAATGACGTAGACTACGAATGGATTGGTAAGGTCAGTTTAAAATTAAAACTTTAATTAAAAAAATAATAGACTAAATAATTTTTTAATTTTTAATTTTTTTATTGGTAAGGTCAGTTTAAAATTAAAACTTTAATTAAACCCTTTTATATTTATTAATTTTTATTTATTTCTTAAATGTCTATCCTATTCAGTAAAAAAAAGATTTACAAAGGAGGACAACTAAATGATTCTTATTACATTTATACAGACACAACAATGAACTACAGTTAAATAAATATTTAAAAAAAATACAATGAACTACAGTTAAATGTATTAAATCACAAAAATTTTGGTAAACAAATTCCAAAATTGAACTACTATTGTATTAGCCATAAGATGGGCCTATAGATGGACTCTGACATTAACTTTAAGCATCATACTATCACTCTAATTCAATCATACACTAACATACCATAACTGTATACCTACAGCACATTCTAGACTCGTAATCACAAACTCATTATTGAAAGTTATAAAACTAGCAATCAGTTCAGTCCTCCCCTTACGCCCCTTTCTTTGCGCGTAAAACCCGCCAATAAATCTCTACCGCCTTAAGAGGCAATCAAAGATACCATCAATAATTCGATATTAATTTACTTTTGCCTCTGGTTATAGTTGGGGAATACATATCGAGAAACATTTATCAAGAGGATCGTGTTGCTGCCATTGAAACAAACGTTTTGGCTAAATATGTTTTAGTTATGTAGCTCTGCGTTAAAATGTTCTTCAAAATTGAAAGGTTTCGCGCGTCTCTTTCAATTCATTTTGAAATGCTTCTTACACAATAACAATTATCATACACTGATAATTTTAAACACCTACTTAATTTATTAACTAAGAATTATGTTCTACACCTAGATGTATATACAAAACTCTTCGTTAAAAGTAAGGTTACCTAATAAAAATTTGAAATTAATTTACTATGAATAATTATACAAGCTTACAATCTGACACATAAAATTTTGGTGTCTCAATTGGAAAATCAATTGAATTATTCGTAGGTCACTAGTTCTTATTACACTTTTTCAATAACGTGTATTTTGAAAGTGCTTTATTTTATTTACGCCAAGGTTTGCCCAATCCAATATTGTTTTGGGTGACCATTATAATTCTCCTACTTTCTTAAGCAAAATTTCAATTTAGTCGGTTTGACATGACAATTTCCCATTCAAAGCGCAAGAAATCCTCGTTTTCAAGTTTTTGAATGTGTACCTACAAAATGATACATTATTCGTAAAAAAAAAAAAAAAAAATGGCTGAGTATTCCCAGCGCATCTCTTTATCCGTGTTAGTAATAATGCACATCCCCTGACCCGCAGATCCCTTCCCTCTAGATCCAGTCTAGTCTGAAACACACAGTGCCAAATTAACTGCGTCCATGTATATGAGCAATTCTAATCTAAATGAATGGTGTCATTAATCTTATTTTTATAAAACATGCAATAAATTAAAATTGTTGTCCATAAACATCCATCAAACGAAGTGCATGTAATATATACAACTTCCCATTTTATTACCCACTCACTTTAAGTACATATTCTTATTATTCTGATAACAGGTGAACATTTAAAAAAACATATTTATTGGCGTGTAATTAAAAATATGTAAATAAGGTTTATGTTTGAAATTACCGTTATATGATAAGTAATGAGATATGGTAATATCCGTGTAATTAATGAACCGCATGGTTATAGCTAATGAGCAGGCACATCTTAAGTCTAGCCTGCAGGAAGTCTAGTGGTGTTAATCATAAGACTTCGAGTGGCCGTAGTCGGAGCTCGAACCAAGATACCTTAGATCCTTTCTCTCTCCTTGAGCTAGTGAGAGAACCAATTAAAGAATTTTCGCTTCTTATAAAGTTTTTTTTAACTCTAGTAGGGAAGTGATGGGAAAGACATGATATCTTAAATACATTACCCAACAAAGAAGTTAACCTCGTTGTTGGTATAGTCAGTGCACTATATTTTTAGTTCCTTGTGGGAAACGTATGTATTTTCATTTTGGAGAGTAATTGGGAAAGGGGTGTCAAAGGCTGTTTGGGGAATCTTGGGAAAACCTTAAAGGTCCAAAATTTCAATGTCTAGCTAAAATTTACCTGCCAATTTGTCATCTAAGTAAATATTTACAAGGCTTCTGATTGGTGGTTGCCATTTAAATAACAAGTTTTTTGGCAGTTAAATTTACTTACCCTTTTAACTGGACATAGAAATACCGGGTCTAAGTGAAGAGTATCGGTGGTGTGTATCGTTGTGTGTTGAACTTTACAATTGTGCTTCTCCGTCGTTTATGTAATTTATTTGTTTCATACTCAATCAAGTCAAACTTTCCACCACTTTTGCATACATAACTTTACAGTTTAACGTCTTAAATAGTAAAAAAAATTAAAACAAAATTAGCATTAAATACACAAATTTTAATTTACAAAACGTATTTTTACTTTTTTAATTGAATATTTTTTTTTATGAATTATAAACAATTGCATCGCTTGAATTGAGGTGGTGAGATTCTCTTAGGCTCGTGATGGTTAATCTCGCAACGCGCATCGTGTGTCGTGTGAAAAACGTGCAAGCTAGGTGACGATAAGTAGAAAGTTTATTGGTTTATGGCGTGTACGTGCATGTGCATGGTGTGTCGTGTGAAAAACGTGCAAGCTAGGTGACGATAAGTAGAAAGTTTATTGGTTTATGGCGTGTACGTGCACGTGCATGGTGTGTCGTGTGAAAAACGTGCAAGCTAGGTGACGATAAGTAGAAAGTTTATTGGTTTATGGCGTGTACGTGCATGGACACGTGTGAAAATGAGGGGAAGAGGATGGCACTGCACGTATGGAAGGAATATCAAATATAAGAATAGAGATCTACCTTATATAGTGAGGTTAATTAATATTCAGTTTTCTGTCACTGTTAGTGTTTAGTCATTAATAGTTTTCTTTGCTTCATGTTGCAAATTGAGCATTACATACAATGAAAAGAAATAAAATAATAAAATAAGTGATGATAATGATGATGATTTTTGTAGATTAACGTCTATATTAATGCACTAAGGCTATTCGAGACAATGAGTGGTGTAAGACGACGATGAAGGACGATTACAAAAAAAACGTATGTTTTGTGTGGGATTAGAGTCATACCCTTAGGACTAATCGTATGTACCAAAGCGAACGGTCATAAAAATACGTAACGGTCAACAGATTGACAAGGATACTTTAAAAATAAACTTCAGTTTAGATTGTTGGTGCTGGAACGAAGACCGCTAAAATGTTGATACTCTTTCGTTTAACCTCCCTACCATACCTAACATTAGTACGTGTTTGAGTGGGTAGACTAGCTAAGAATATATTTATTAAAGAGCAAAGCACCCATATAAGGATCTCTGATCACTTTTTGTACGTCCTTCTGTTTGAGAAAGTTTGAAAATTCATGGACCGGCGCCTCCACCAAAAAAATCAACCAATTTTTAATTATGTTATTTTGGTATTTTTAGTAACTTCGCTCATTGTTTTGGGTACTACCGTAACCGTGCTAGTTTAGAACATATTGGTCATCACTGTCTATTCAAGTTAATTGGTTCAAATTACGTAACGGCCGTAATCGTCACAATACCATCCACTTGCATTTACGCTTACATAGTCAATTGTTATATTTATTTTTTTACATTCTATAAATCTATTATGAGAGCAATTGTCATCGCAAATCGGGCTGGGTAATGAGTGCAATTGTCCGGTTTCTGTACCGAGCGCATGCGCCGTGCAAGTGAACGGAACAGAAACTCTTCTCTTCGACCTGGTTAGACTTGGAGCGGAGAAGATTCATCTTTGTCGGGGGATTCTTCGCGGGATCGCGGCACGACAGACGGATAGATGAGAGTGAGATTCGCGAGGGGCTTCACGACTTAGTCTGGCTGACTAGTGAGGTGCGGGACATTCCTTGATTGTGTCGCATGGGGATTAGTCTGGCTGACTAGTGAGGTGCGGGACATTCCTTGATTGTGTCGCATGGATTGTGTCGCATGGGGATTAGTCTGGCTGACTAGTGAGGTGCGGGACATTCCTTGATTGTGTCGCGTGGGGTGGGTGATCTTTAGATCCGGATCTCACATACACAGTGGTATTTGAACGAATGGAGAGTTTTTCGGTTGTATTCAGAAAGACAAAATTTCGTTCGATTCGGATCTCACCTTCCAAATATTTTTGTTATACATACACATTTTTGAACTGTATTTTCGGTTGTTAAGAAAGTACCATTTAAGACAGTTTTGGAACTCCCAAAGAACAGATGAAACGAAAAGTTTTTTTTTTTTTTAAGAAAACAAACAACCCACTGACTTATTATTCCTTTTTATTTTCCAAGACGATTTATTAATCAAAATACGTTTATCATGTCCAAATATTGTTTTTAATGTTCAAATACTATAAAGTTTTTGTGGTATCAGCCATAATCGGTATATTCACATACCAAAGGCTAAAACAATTTTGAATCTCGTCGTTAAGCACCTTTCCTTTTTCTGTGTGATGTGTATTGTTTAGTCCTGTTTGCTTTCATCAAATACCGCAGGCCAAAAACGTTTTATTTTTTACTTATTACAATAGAAATATAATCAGTGATAATTTTTCTAATTGAAAAACAATATATGTTTTGGGGCATTTCTCTGCGTCAAATTATTCAATTACGTTTTCAGCACGATTGTGCGTGCCATCTTCTGAAGGCAAACTGACGCAATTTGAGATCTGTATTGACAAATTATTCTGTTCTAATATTTAGGCTATTATTTTAACATCCTGTTTGGTAAATGATTGTATCTTAAACACGAAAATTGATTTAAATCATAGAATAGTGTAAATTCTGTCCCTGTGTTATATCAACATATATTTCATTTCATTTTAATCCTTGTGATGTGTTACGAATGTGTAGCGTATTTTGCAAACACATTTTTCTTAAGCGCTATTTCATCCCCTCTCAATTGATAAAATTATTCCCACTGTTTTAAAGCATTCCATAATCATTTTGCATCATCATCTGTACAACAATGTTCATAATCATTAATTTCACACTGTTGTTATTTATTTTCTTAAATTATTTATTTTTGTTAACTTGTACTTTGTATTGATTAGCACGCTGGATACCCGTGGTCATCCATACTAATTGGCAAGCTGTCAATAAAGATTGAATTTATTATTATATTAAGTAGAACCGTCCGGCTAAATTCTTTGGCTCAAACTTGCGCGAGCACCAATAATTCTGTGAGGTATTGCTGTGTTATTTGTGTGTTCTCACAGCGTTGTGGTCAGGTATTTAGCTAGACGGTCGACCTAGTGAGTTTTGATAATTGCGTCTACCTTAGGGCGTTCAAATCACCCGCCTTTAGCATGATCGACATATTACAGAATACTAACACGTCGTTAGGGAATCACCGCCCACCATGCCGCGGGCTCATCTCTCCGGCTGTGACGTCATACGCTCGTACACTCGGGGAGAATGCAATAACGAACTATCTTTATACAACTTGGTTAACCAATGCTATAGGGGTTAATGTGGCGATTGTACATGTTCAACTTTCGCGAGCATTTGTAGCAATTTTTCATTAAAATTTTCATGTTAAATACTATTTTAAAATTTGCATTGATGTTTGTTTGTTAATGGAATTTTCTCAACGAGAACGTCCTCTACAAGGCAAACCAATTTTTGAAATTTTCATTTGAATGTTCAGGGAATTTTCAAATCTTCAAACTCAGACTTGTCACATATTATGTTAGTACAATTAAATAATTTAATTTGTTTGAATCCTTAGTAAACATTCTTCCCCTTTGCCCATATTTTTTAAACTAGCAAAATGGATTCTTTAAGGTCACAAAGTCCTATTTATAAAAGAAACACAAATAATAAACATTCTATGGTATGTAAGAGTTATAGTTCTCTGGGTTAGGGAATATGAACAAGATGTTGATCTATGTAACATGCCTTGACATGTACAATGCCCCCGAGTACACAGTAGACATGTGCTTCGTGCTTCGTGTGCAGCGCATCCTTGATTCTAACACACGACGCGAATCTAGAAGGCTGTGCTCAAGATCTCCAGACATACAAGTGATTATCTGCCACGCAGATTACTTTCGGGAGATTTCAATACCTTGGATCGTAAAGGAGAAAATATTTGATTTGAGTGACCTGGCTAGAGGTATATGTATTTATTTAACATAAATGTATAGTACAGATTGAAGGGGTTTTATTTTAGTGTCTACGTAGAAAGGAACAAATGAGAAAATCTATCAACCCCACTGGTATGAAAGTACCCAAAGAGAGGAGAGAGAACGAAGTTACATTATCACCAGATAATAGCAGAACAAAATTTTATAATCGTTTATTTTCGTCATCATTTCCTTGATGGTGGAGGTGCCAGGTATAAAGAGGCATACACTAATTTAAAATAAGCTTATTCCTCGCTTATTCTCGCATTCAATAAACCTGGTGGTTCAAGCAAACTTACTGGGGGCTAGCCAACTCCCCCTCCCCACACCTTTTCACCAGTATCACCAAAAAGGATTATATCAATCTTCTTGAAGCGCAATGCCAACCAAAAATAGCATGTTAACAGGGCATCGTGTTTTTAATCATCGGGCGTGTCACGCGCACCGACGGATCGACAGAAGTAGTAGTAGCTCAGCTCAGCTTTCTGTTTTTTGTTTTTTTTTTAAATCGGGAAAACGGTTAATAACATCCTTATCAAACTGCACACTAACGCGTTAGTAATGAATAAATCTATGATATCCAGAAAGCGGATTTCTTAATTTAATTCATTGATTTAGAATTGAAATAAGTGAAACCACCGTAATTTACTCCAATTTTTCAACTTTGGGAATTTATTCCAAGTGTATAGTTTTTTTTACGCAAATTTTCATCTGGATATTAACGTTGAAATCAATATTATCGTAAGATAAATGGTTTTGTGGGAATTTCAAGAATTGGAATACATGTTTTTGATTTCCCACTTTTTTCATGTTTTGGTCTCATGTCTCGAGTCTCGCATTGGATCTTAGGGGTTTGTTTTTGCAACCAAGTGGATATAAATATAAAAGTACTTTTTTAACATTCATGCAAATTTGGTAAAGATATTACCAACCGTTCAGCAGAAGTCATCAACACCTGAGTGCGCGCATTTGAGTTGGGCCAAGCTCAGCAGGGCGCTTAATCTCTTGACTTTCATCAATTGCACACATGAAAAATATTAGTTTCGTTCTATTTTCATGTTGAACACGTCTATTTTAACGTCATTACAGAATTTGAATTGATTCTAGTCGAGCGCTTTCTAATGTGCGTTACATCCATCACCCATCCACTTCCTCTTATTGCCAATAGTTTTATCAAGCGGCGCCCATATAATGTTAAGTGCAGATACTTGTTTGATGATTATTTAAATAATATTATGGGATAAAGTGAGACGGTTTGTCACGATATTAGATTATTTGAATGTTTGACATAAGAAAACATGCTTTAACAACAAGACACTCATAATTTGACAACACTTCGACTCAATACGCTGTAAAAGCTAATATATTTTCAGTCTAGATAAATAGGTCTTCTCATTGATAGTGGCCATTAATTTTAGTTTATGTGCCTTTTATTGCCACGATACTCACGTTTATAATAATATGCATCTCAGTTTAAAGTAATAGTCAACATTTTTCTCAATGGCAAACATAATATACAATACAAAAATAGTTAAGTACATTGTACAAAACTGAATACATCAGCATGCCACTTTTGATTAGGTGCAACTTTTTATTACCATTAAAATATTGTGTATGTTTTTATGTGTAACAATCAGCAGCTCCCATACAAGCGACACTTTTCTGTCTGTCCATCTTTATGTGTCACGTCTCATGATAATAACTGAACACAACGTCTGATTGACAAGCTTCTTTTATGTTGGCATTACCGTTTAATAAGAATGATATGGAATGTTTTGGTGACACTTTAGGAGAAGAGGTGGGGTTAATTTCATCCAAAGTTAACATTTATTTCAACCCATCACCAACACCAAAGTTATCTTAATGACGAACAGTAAGATTTACATTTCATCCTTCTTCGGCAGTCTGTTGAATAAATAGCTGCATTTCCGATGGTTGGTACTCCCGTAAATGTGTTTTTTCACTTCTTGGGAGGGTCAAATCTTGAAAGATTCCGGTCTCAAGATCACATCTAATAGAAATGCTGATTGGATACGACTGAGTGAATTTGTCGGTATAACCAAACTAAATTAAATGCACACGATATAAATTTTAGTTATTAAATTCAAGAACCATAAGGATTCGGTCTCCCATAATTCAAATCGAGATTAAATGATAAACATTTATTTAATTATAAACGGGTTATATTGTTAATTCTCACTTCAGTATTAAAACTGGTTTGCAAGGAAGAAAATAAATAATATTGATTGTGAATATGATCAAGAGATATAAATACAAGATTACCAAAACAGCAATCTAAGAAACGCGTTCCCGGGAACTTTATTGGGGGAACTTTGTATGTTGAATTCAAGAGCAGACATTCAAATTTAAAACTAATGCCAGTCCACTTTTTACGTTCTACTGTCCGAAATATAAGACTATAAATTAATTCCATATGATTTTGTAATTGTGTTCATTAGTAACATTCAAGGGAATGAAGTAGTCGTGTATACGCGATATTTTAGCTGCTTAATTAGTTGTGGTTAAGGCCATGTCAATAAAAATGTATTAAATAATGAGAAAAAGAAATTGCAAATTATATAAAAAAAAATATCCCGATAAAGATGGGTACCTATATTAATAAAGTAGAAAGTAATAAATTTATTTACAGTGTATGTTTGAGGGCCACCGCGAAATGTAATTACGCGTGATTACATGCACCAGCCTAAAGGTGCATACTCGAAATGCGACTAGTTATCTCCATTAGACTTCTTTTAAGTTCACTAGAACACGATTCGATTTCGCAAATTCGCCAATAGCGGTGATTTCGGCGTGCAACCATGTGTGCGAAATCAATTTACCGCATCTACTTACAAATGACGTACCTTAGCCGTCTGTGACGTATTCTTTTGTAGGTGTTTCCAAAACATTGATGTGTGGATCCCATGAGCCAAATATTGATTATTAAAATCAGGTTCGATTTGCAACATCACTACAGCCTGATAGAATCATAGATCACTGTCTGTGGAACCTCCTCAAATGACGTCACAATCACGTCGTGACGAAACGAAGGCATCGTGTTTTGATTGAGGTGAGCAGTGTTACAATGCATACCGTGTAATAATATTATGTACATCAAGGACACTATATGCAAAATATATTTGACATAATATGGTGTATCCCTTTCGTAAGATTCAAAATACATCGCGGACATATCATTAAAAACAACGCGTTCGTTCAGTCTTGAGTCACACAGCTGTGATCAGCCGCAATAAGGTATCACTCTAAAGTGGGTGGTTTGAATGTGCAAGCTTATTGTGTAACAGCAACGTGTCGTTGTATCTTCTCAACAAACTTTTAAGTATGGTATAAATGCAACACCATATTTTCGGGTGGAATTGGGACACTACGTGATATGAGTGGGCTATTACACATACCCCCTGTCTCGTCAAGTCATATTACAATCGTTGTGAATAACAACATGTCCATCTTTATTTTATACAGTCACGTATTAGCTTGTTTTTAATTATAAATAACAATCAATTAAACATTAATGCAGTCAACCGAGATATAACCTTTCAGTGCTTTTGCATTAATAAACAAGCTGGTTGTAATTGCTGTGAGCATAAACTTAAAACCTGAGGAAGAAGGTAAAGTGGCTCTGAGTTATTGATATTTTTTATTGTCCATGGTAAATGTTTTATTAATTGATATTTATAACATTCCTATCGTTTCGATTAGTTTCAAAGCATTAATGACAGATAAATTCCCGCTGAAATTAACATACCTGCATTCGATTTTCTTAGTTTTTAGTTTTTCATGGCCAAGAAGGTAGAATGCAAGTATCACCTGTCATATACCACAACTGGCATGCTGGCTTAAAATAATAAAAAAAAAATACGAAAGTGATCAATTTGAAAATATCTCGAATCCAAAAATGTTAAAAAGTTCTGAAAATCCATTAAAGGGGCTATTACCCCAAAAAATTATTTTTACCACATAATCTATAGCATAATACTACACTTAAATGATCGTTTAAAAAATATATCTTATAAGTGTGATTTTATACAAATTTTTAATTTTTTTAAATCCAGAAATTGGCGAAAATTGGCGTTTTGGAAAATTTCTTAAATCAGCTTTTACCTCCTTCTTTTTTGTTCCACATAGATACTAAATCAAACATGACCCTTTATAACATCGTGTCTTGAAACAGTGTGCACAAATACTATACTCTCAAACACGCAAAAATATGCATTCCAAAATCACATCCTTTCTTGGAAATCAGCAGATTTTGACCGAACCTGCACTTGGAAAAAAAACAATACAGAGGATTCACAGAAAAGGTTGTATTGTACGTCAATAATGGCCAATAGTTTTTTGTATCAAAATCCTCCAAGGTCACGGGGCATAAAGATCGTCCCCATGTTATTTCTTATGGGAGATTTTTGCCGATGGGACCTAGCTCGTAAAATACCACGTTTGTCAATATTTTTTAGTCATGGTGGACTCAATAATTTTTCTGTTAATTTATAAATTCATAACTAGTTAGCCTGAATGAAATAAGTAAAAAATGTGTGCAAATGTTTTAATGTAAACGTTTCCAACCGAAGATGCAAGAGTTAAATGTTACTTAGGACACTATTAGTACCTGCCTTTTTACAAGATACTAGGAAAACGCTTAAGTCCCGCCGCGTTGTTGGATGAGCGTAATTAGAGGACCTGGATCTTATTAATTACAGAAGATAAAGCGGCGTTAAGCGTAATTGGTGCATTGAGTTGCCAAGATTTATGCGGATTTTCTGTTGTTCTGTGAAAAAATCATTACTTAATTGAAGATTTTTTAAAAAATTTTTTTCATAAGAAATAATTATTCGATGGTGCTCAAATTTCATACGAATATATTAATTCATAAAATTAAGATTCTGTGAAAAAATCATTACAATCGGATAAAGCATGTAGGTGTTATAAGTCAAAGAATTGTTTAAACAAAGAAAAAACCCGTAAACTTTCGATTTTCTTGAGAAATAATTTTTCGATCGCGCTCAAATTTCACATGAGTACCTAAATTCATAAAATTAAGGTTCTGTGAAAAAATCATTAAAATCCGACAAAGCATGTAGGTGTTATAAGTCGAAGAAATTTTCAAAAAATCGAAAAAAAATCGTAAAATTGCGATTTTCATCAGAAATAATTTTTCGATTGCTCTCAAAAACGTGGCAGTTCTTCGTTCAGAGATTTCGAAGGTCTCCATAAAATTTCATTGCAATCGGATTATCGGTTTAGCCGGAATCGTGCTAACAGACACACAAAAATACAAAAAGAAAAAAAAAAAAAAAAAAAAAAAAAAAACATTCCGGATTTTTTTCTCCAGTGTAGTGAAATGGAATCTTCGCTTCGCTCGCTACGCTCGCTACGCTCATCCAATAATTTATGTTGGTCCTATTACTTTTCATATTAGGCACGAATCCTTTTTGTTTTTAAAACTATTTTATCTCTCATCGCTCACGGCCATAGTTATTAAAAGTAAAATGGGTCTATAAAACCAAGCTTTATATTAGCTCCGTAAAGAGCAAAACAAAAACACATTATTTATGCTGCAGTTTAACGGTCTAATCAGCGACGTTGTTTTGCCCTTGCTTTTCAGCATCATACTCGTGATGTAAGATGAGCATATGCGACAAAAAGTCTATCCTCATTAAAAACCCCACGCAACCCTGATATTTGTATTAAATCGTGCAATTACTTACGAAGATCTAAGGCTAATGTGTTTTCAACCACAGTGATTAAACCCCTCGCGTTTGTGTGGAGGCTTGTAATGTCAAGCTTTTAGGCGTCTCTAACACTTGCACATTTATTATGGTGGACGTCTGATTCAAATATTGTTATTTACGCAACAGATTACCATTTTGTTCAACAGAATGCACTTTCCTTATAATTTTAATGTTGCACATTTGTCTAAAGCACCCTTTAAGGAAAATGTTCTCCCACATACAAATCAAGTTAACGATGTAATAATGATATATTATGACACACTTGGTAAACTTGTTGACACCAGCTGTATCGGTACTTATGCGTTCATTCTTCAAGAATGTACAATGAGGTATTAAACGTGTAGAACTGAAACCAATACTGTTTAACCTACGCCTAAAGTGTTAAACTTATATTCCGTGGCACAATGAATTATGGTTTATTGTGAAACTTAATATTTATTTACATAAGTACATAGAGTACATCATTGTACTAACCTCAGAACTTTATTGTTTGCAGCGCGATATTTTTCTTCTGCTGGTAAAAGATTTAACTTATGCCGCCGAGGATTATTTCACAATGAATAAATATAATGTTTAAATCAGCAAAAAATACCACAACGAAAAGTTATAAACACTATAATTTGAATTTTCAATGCAGCATTGGTGGTAACTGGTAATGCTCCTGCAATGGAGCTTATGTTTTTTTCTATTTGAACCTTCGAAATGATTATTAAAATTTGTCGATGTGTACCTATCTACTACTTTAACAAATCTATAATATTGCTTGAGTAAAAAAGTTGTTTTAATTGTTTCTTCATATTGATTTCATCAATTGTTATTAGGTATTAATAAATCAATGGAATAGATGTATAAACGTATTAAATTCTTAATTAAATTAGCGTAATTGTTATTGAACCTCGAACAAGTTATAACAATTAAGGCGTTCTTCTTTTCTCTCATAAAAATACGCAATACTCAAACACTTACGTTATATCCTCTTGACATGCATTTATGTGACGTAAATTTTTTCATTTAAGATTCCTATACATATCTGCAGCTATATAGATTATAAAGGTGTTTACGCCTCTCGAAGTCAATATTGTACCATACAATAAGATACAAGCGATTTCACTCTTGTTTGTTCCTGACTCACAACATTCTAATTTCTTAAACATAATCTGTATAATATTTTGCACTGACAAGTACGCAGGACCCCGGATTCCCACAATACTATAATTTGTTGGCTAAACTGGTATTGATTTATGTTTTATTTCGTAAAGATTAAAATTACAACTCTCGATAGAGGTTTTCACTCGAGTTTAACATATTCTAATGAAGATGTACCTGGTATGGTGAGTTGTAAGGTTTTGTTATAAGGTTTACTACGCGATAACCTCTATTTTACAACCAACATCCATTATATAATTACGCTCGGTACCCTGATAAAAAATAAGCATTGCCTTTTAAATACTCACTTCCTTGATACGTGGCACATTCTTACTCCAAGCGTCATTAAGCTATTAAACACTTTGATTTTTTTTTCATTATCCCATATTTTTTTAAATATAAACACTGCACGTTATTTATCAATAAACATACGCATTTTTAATGTACTGTATGCTGATATTCTGGTTCAATGTATCGCAGTGCAAAAATGATATTAATGATATGAACTAGGAAAACGCTTAAGTCCCGCCGCGTTGTTGGATGAGCGTAATTGGTGCATTGAGCTGAAATGTGTTATGCGGATTTTCTGTTGTTCTGTGAAAAAATCATTAGGCCTACTAAATTAATTTTTTTTAAATTAAATTAAATTAAATATAAATTTAAATTAACATTTTTTTTCATAAATCGTAATTTTAAAAAAGGAAAAACTCGTAATATTTCGATTTTCATGAAAAATAGTTTTGATTGCCTTAAATTCACACGAAAAAATTTTTTTTCCTAAATTTAACGAAACTAAATTCATAAAATTAAGGTTCTGTGAAAAAATCATTAAAATCGGATAAAGCATGTAGGTGTTATAAGCTGAAGAATTTGTTTTTAAATCGTAAAAAATCGTAAAATTGCGATTTTAATGAGAAATAATTTTTCGATTGCGCTCAAAAACGTGGCAGTTCTTGGTTCAGAGATTTCGAAGGCCTCCATAAAATTTCATTGCAATTGGAGTATCGGTTTAGCCGGAATCGTGCTAACAGACACACAATAATACAAACAGAAAGAAAAAAAAACATTCCGGATTTTTTTCTCCAGTGTAGTGAAATGGAATCTTCGCTTCGCTCGCTACGCTCATCCAATTATGTTTCTCAGTGTTATTAATCGGGAAAAACCTAACTCGTAGGTGTAATTGTTAATATTTAATAAAATTCAGAAATTCAGAATCCAATCATAGAGTAGTAACAATTCAGAATTTATTAAGTTACTGCCTTGGTGGTCTGGTTGGCTAAGGCGCCTACCCGTAAAGTAGATGCCCCGGGTTCAAACCCCGGTTGGGATGGAATTTTTATTTCTGTATTGTATTAAATAAATGAATTACTGTTTTTGATGTAGGAAGACACATTGATTCACAAAATGTAATATTTTATTCAAAGAAGAAATTGCTATAGCATTGATTCCTACATGAGCTACCTCCATCATAAACATCCAGTGCAGCCTATCTATAACACATTCTTACGCAATGAAAGGGTTAAAGGTTGTGTTAAGCGAGTGAGTACCTCCAGGAACTCAACGGTCGTGATCCAACACGAGAATGCGTCTGAGCCCACGCTTCACTCTGTCAACAGGTAGTAAACGAAACACATTATCCAGATTCACGAAATAGCGCGGAAATCTTGACTCGATGGATGTGTACAACACAACCAACACACATAAGGTGTTATATAAGAGAATATTATGGCAATGATTATGCGGCTCACATAATATACCAACTTTACGTATCAAAACAGCTAGACAGGCCAGGGGTGTACACATTTCATATGTTAAAACACATACCGGATTATTAAAAATACGTGGTAGGACATAATAGGTTGAATAAAGTGCATTTTTTTTAAGGAATCAAAAAGAAAACGAAAATAATGAATATAATGTTCCCACTGAAAATAATGTCCCCCACTGAAAATCAGTTATATAATATAGTGGGTAGACTCTAAATACGAATTTATTTATTTATTTTTATTTAAATTGGTATGTATAGCTTATTATTAAAGCAGGATATAATTATATTTAATATATAACATTTTTTAAATGTTAGACTAACTTATTACATACAGACAGTGTCCAAATAGGAATGTAAATTTGCAACTGAATAAGTGCGTGACAAGAGTGTAATTAAAAGGTGGTCGTTTTAATAAGCATTATATTTCAACATGAACATTGACACTGATATTTGCCAAATGACATGGTCACTTAACTCATTTATATCAAACCTGGAGTTTGTAAATTGTGAATCTATATAAATACGTTGATCTTAGAGCATTACAACTTGCAAAATCACAATTAAAGCTATCCAATTACAATCCTACCTATAATCGTGTTGTCGGTCTATTGCGGCTATGCTCAGCAAGAGTGTCACATTAAGATCATCCTTGACATGGTTGTATAAGAATACCACACACAGACGTTTAGTCGTCTAAAAGGGGCGTGCAGCCCTTACTGGGCCTTTCTCAGAAACGAGCGATCTCAACAATACGCTTTGAATGAAATTAAAGACGTAGTTTTTCATTTGTCTTAACAGCATTGTATACGCCCTTTCTTAGAAATGTGCGATCCCAACAACAAGCTTTGAATGTAATTAGATATATTTTTTCTAATATCTTAACAGCATTGTACGACTAGTAGAAGTTCGAAATGACAATCAAATTCGTACGGGAACGTCACGAATCGAGACAAACATGTGTGGTGAACTTTCCAAACACGTTCATAATTTTGTGCGTACTCTAATATATGACGTCTATTTTCGTACATTAATTAATTTTCATATTTTTGGCCCTTTTTGTCACTTGGATTTTGTGAACATGGGCTAAAATGTAAGCACTAAATTGTAATTTGATTTTCAGGATTTGCAGGAATAAACTATGACTTGAATGAAAAAGGACATTCACGAGAAATTAATATTTAGTTATCCATCAGAGAGTGAAAAAATAACCATAGTTTTTTCTTAGAGTTCAGTTTATATATTTTTGTATTTGTTATTTATCATTTTGTTCCTGTTTCCGGTGCTGTTGTTGGTTGTAACATAGGGTTTTGAAGGACACATTAAAAATATCGCATGCACATGCACGTATACATTTTTATTTGAACTCTCTGTACAAATTGTGAATGTAAGTTTTCCACAAATATTTTTTATCTTTAATGTGAGAAGAATATTCAGCAAAATTACTTTTTTTACAAATTCAATTTGTTTCTTTTTAATAATTGCAGTTGCGTAAACGATTAATTTGTAAATATAATGCTCATATCAATTCCCCACTAAAAAGTGTTTCACATTCTCAAGGCAATACATTCTAATGGTATTTTAATAAAGAATCATCTTGTAATTAAAATGTAGTTAAAATGTAAAGCAATATTAGAGATTAAATTGAATAATGTTTAGGTCCACATAGACGCATTCTTATCATGGCATTTTTTAAATTGGTAGCATGATTGAAATTATGTCAAGGGGGCATATAAAAAGGTATTATTAGGTTATTACCCCTTATTTTTTAACCGTGTGCGATATAAATTCACAGGAAGTGTCGGCGAGCACCATCCATGACAATGTTTTCTTCTTTTTATTATGCCTTTACTTGTAGCACTAATGATTTGCTTCTAGGTCATAAAACTTGGCAATGTTATCATAGACGTGTTCGCAATAAACTGAGATCTAAAAATTGTTATTGGCAATCTTTTCCGTGTTCATGTTTTTTTTGACTTTATATCATTTTCTACGTAATTAATGTATTATTTATATTATTGGGTACATACCCCCTTAGTTAAACATTATTGATAGGGTTACTCGTCGATACAACTTTTGATATTCGATAATTAATAATCAATGTTTGCAAGATCGATCGATAATAGATTTTAATCGGAAAATTACGTGAAATCGCTTATCGCTTAAATAAAAGCTTGGTCACCAAAAAAATACAACGCAAAAAAGCAATTGATGCTACAAAACACCTTTAACCATTGCAAATTTTTAAAAAAAAAAAATACTTTTTAGAGGTCAAACAATTGATTAGTCTATTAATAATTGAATATCGTTGATCGATTGAGTATCCACCAATAATTCCACTAATACCACGTTTATATTACTAGCATATTACGCGGGTAAATCTTATTACGCGGGTAATTTATGAGTGTGATCGCTTGAAAGCTGCTACCCTGGTAGGAAATCTTACAAGGATAATTTAGGCGGGTTACTCGCGTAATTCTGTAAGGTTGGTGCAGTGTGAACACACAAAGCTGGCTACCCATGGTAATTTGATAGACCTACATGACCGAACTTCCAAGCTTCGAACGCGGTAGGCCCTAGACTACCGGAAAGTAAACCAACTATACGATACGACGGTAATCCCAGTGCCGTGTGAACGATAGTGACTACCCTTGTAATTATTTGCCCACGTAATAACTACGGGAATGTAAACGTGGTCTAGCATCAACCCTAAATATTGCTCACTTTTCCTCCTCCGCAATTTGTTCTCCCCTGCTGGCTATCTCTCACCAGTTCCCTTCCGTCGCCGTCGTCTCTAATCCTTACCTCTTACTACAGTTACTCTTGTTACGTCACCATCTCATAACTCCTGCTCCTAATGACTCTCCTCTCTTCTTGCGAGAGGTGATCTGCATACCGGTCTAGCTCATCTTCAACATTGACCCACTATCGGCGCTCTAGAACAGAAACCACCTGTGATTTACGATCGCTGGACCGCCCACACCCGCCAATCACCTTTCTCTTCTTCCTTAATTAGCTGTCAATTATCAACGCGTAATACCGTAGCCAGGTGCACAAACTAAGTCTAATGAATAGAAAATAAGATTTTGTTTGCGATATCCCTATAATTACGGTTACAAAAGGACGACGGTACACATTTTTTAATACGGGATATTTTGTAATTTGAACGTTCGTGTGACTAATAGAATTTAGTAAGTGTCAAATTTAACACTTGTGTTAAAATGTAATTATATTTATTTCCACATGATTATAGGTGTATTACACAGAGTAGATGAGTCATTGCGTTTTTTTTTTTTTTTTATTATTTTTGGTACCGGAATGGGTGAGCTTCTTTATATTATGATGACTAAAAAGGGATTATAAAATGGGATAAAAGGAACCGTGGAGGTCAGGGGGCGGTTCTAGAATCACTCACAAAGATTTTGAAACCCGGCACCTCCACCAAAACAGTATATTGAAAATCTCGTAATAGTTAAATTTATTAAATTCCGTAATGTAACACAGACAATTTGTTTAAGTGAGGTTTATAAGATATTTGTACGAGTTTATGCGAATCCATACGAGTATGGTCCATATGCCAGGAAACCGACAAGATTCAAATGGTAGCTAATAAAAGTGGGGAGCCCTTTGAGGAACTGTGATTAGTCTGCGATTACTGCAAGATTAAATATCTAAACAATGTACGAAATAAGTGTAAACAGCACTTGATCATCAATACGTATCATTGTCAAAATCTAAATCGATAAGGCTAAGCATACCCTCGTCACCGATAAACAACCGACCGACAAAGGTTTACTATAGGACAGGCAACTCCAATGTTGTGAACCAATACAGTTGACTTTTAGCGAGGAAATTCTGTTATTGGAAGCGTATTAATTTGTATAACTTTCTTCTTGTCCGTCCGTCCATTTGTTTGTCACATCTCACAATAAAAACAGAACATGGTCTTGGGTTTCACTTTTTGTTAGAAATTACACAAGAATAACGCAGAATGTTCTTGGGCCGGGCTATTCTTGGGCAATTGAAAAGGGTATTTTTGTCGAACCCGGCACCTCCACCAAAACTGTTTATTGCAAATTTTGTTTAATTTAAGTGTATCCTTCTTCGTCAAACTGTTCATTAACTAGCTCCACTAACAATTTTGTGTACTCCCGGACCAATTGTTGATTGCCATACCATTCCTAAACGACTTAGACTTTCGTTGTTTCTTGTAATTCATTTTAGAAATCCATTTTTCTTTTAAAAAATTAGAAACTTTATGATTGTAAAAATATATTTGATATTAATTCCAGTAAATATAATGTTTGAGAAAGGATGCGTTACATTTTGAAGAAGAAGTGTATTAATTTCCATGAATATATATGTAATAATAGTTACAACTAAAAATATAATAAAACTATATTTATATATTATTATTCGTTTCTACCCCTTCCTATATAAGGTATTTAAGTTAGCATAATATGTCATCATATAATTCCCTCGCTCTATTATAATGTCATGAGCCATGCGGCCGTGGGCTAGAACTTAGTAATCCTCCGTGACTGCAGAAAGTGGTGCTCACAATAAAAGAGTTGTACAAACAGTTGCATTCCTCTCAGATTCCGGATATCATACGGCGTGGGCGTTGTGCTCATCCTTCGTGGGTACAAGCTCACACGTCACGACCGCTGTGTACGAGACTTTTCCCTGCTTGGAGAGTATGTACATTACAACGTGGTTGCTGAGAGGTGAATAGCTTAGCAGCAGCACCGAGACGGTTTAGTTAGTAAATCAATGTGAAGCAACAGATTTTGAATTAAATTCATCTTAGAATAACTTGTGATGTTTATATAGTTCAACATCCTCGTATGATACTCATAGTAATGATTTAACTGTTGCACTTCATCATACCGGTATATCGGATCAGGTGTCTCTGAACCTTCGAGATTCAAGACGTCACCAGGCCCAGTCCTTCACGCCACCATTTGCCCGAACCAGGGCCTACATAAGTGGGTTCTACCGCCGAGCTGACAAAATTTGGAACAACTACCTATCCGATGAAATGCAAGGTCTTGCCATGTCTTGCTGTCAAGAGAGCTAGTCGTCTACACTATAATCGCTTTAATTAATATAAGCTGATTTTTTTATATTATGAATTGTTAATGTTTTGTTAATTTGTCCCTTCTATGTTTGTCTCTTTTATGTTTCTATGTTCTATATTTTATAAGTGCTTGTCTAATCTCACAATTTGTTGTGTAGAGGCTGGCATGCATGTCTGCAGACACCTTGTGCTTGGGGCATACTGCCCTTTTCTGACAACCTTCCTACTAAGCCTATTAGTGAAAAATAACTAATAAATAAATAAATAAATAAATAATATAAATAAATAATCTTGTCCGGGGTTGATTGGTTACATAGTTTACAGAAGGTTATAAGTTGACTAGAATTTTATTTTTATAGTAGATATAACGAGTAAATTGTTGACAGTTTAACGCTATAATTTATCACACACTACAATTTAATGGTTTCATAATTTAACCTATTTAAATTAATAGAAACTGACATAAATAACCATGACCTTATCTTTATAAACATAAGGACTGTCAAACGCAGACAAAACGTTCTCAAAGAATTTGTTTTAATGTAGCGAAGTTGGACATTCAGTCCGGAATAATCCATCGTGAAACATAGACAAGGTACAATTACTGTCTCCCACCAACCATATGTGTAGAGTTTCTTAGCGTGCAGTTAACAGAAACAAATTCAACTTAATTAAAATTATCTAGGTTAACATAACCTTTTTGCATGTCCGTCCGGAAAAAAACGAACACAGAGTTCGATCGACATGAGTCAGATTTGGATGGTATTGCCCTTCAACAAGGATGTCACAATGTTTGTGGTGATCGTGTGGACCAGAAGGGCATGGCTAGCTCCCCTGAAAGTTTGAGTATACATTTGCTCGGCACTTCCACTATTAATGGAGGCTAGAACAAGCAAGGAACATTAGCGGTTAGCTTTGCTCCCTTTTTTATTTTTATTCTTTCTTTCTTTCTGTTTTTACTATGACCTATCATTCATTGTTCATGCATTCATGTATTTCGATTCGTATTTCCTCTGTTATCATGTTTGGTTTAAGTTAGTATAAGTTAGTTAGTAATGTTATTATATTTATAACGCACAATGTAAAATGGCCTATGGCTGTATTTGTGTCCAGTTTGAATAAATAAATAGAAAAAGGTACTCCCGATTGTGACACCAAGTTTCTCAATCTCATTAGATAATCGAGAAACTCTCCGGTAGGTGTATTTGTTCATTTATAATACAATACTATTAATTTATTGATTGTATTAAAATGTTCATTATGTTATTATAAATTTAAAAAATAAATTTTCTAATTGAATACATTCTAGTAGTTATACGTCTTCATTTGAAGTTGGAGATTTACATTCACTGGAGTAAAGGAGTATTTTCCCAATGCTTATGTAAAAGTTCTTGCCTTTGGACCGATACACGATGATTTCAACAATGTTCAGCTTCTTGCGATGATAAAGTTATTAAACCTATCCCAAATCACATCTATTCAACGATTCAAGTAAATGACATTTTTCATGGCTAAAAGTTAGACCTTCCAAAATGATAGACACAACCCATCATCAGACCCTTTGAAAATAACAGATATTGATAGTTTTTGATTGGCCCATTTAAACATACTTAGGATGAAGTAAGCGTTGTGAGGTGTTAGCCCGGGAAGAAGAGGGTCGAATAGCGTGCTGTCGTGTTGGTAGTCGTGATGCAGTAGTCATGCACACCTCCCACAGACTATCGTACATCATCGGCTCGAAATATATTTACATATAATTACACTTAGGTAGTCCGAATGAAACTCGCAATAATCCAGCTTGTTTAAACTGATGTCTGATAGGGTTTCATCTGAATATGTGCGGCGTAATCGGTATTGTTAGCTAACAACTAAATATTGTTTTTCTTATTTATTTTTAAAATGTGTTGAATTATTGAAACAAAACACCCCAGACGGGGCAAACTTTTACAACTGCTATGAATCAAAGATTTATTAAGCGAGCGAAGCGAGCGTTTCCATTTGACTCTGCCGGAAAAAATAGTCACTGGTTTTGTTTTTTTTTGTTTGTTTGTTTGTATGTCTCGCCATAACGTTCGAACGGAGGCTCGGATCGAGTTGAAATTTTGACCATCCGCAAGCTTCGTTCTCGATAAAATGCCATTAGTTTTGTGGCAAAATCGTTCAAAAAGTTAAAAAGTTACATTAAAGTTAATCGAAAGTTTTTTTTTCAAACTAAACGGCGACAAAATCTGAGGTGGCCAAATCATTTAGAATGTCCGTCCGGTCACGAATATGTTTATTTTATTTTGATCCGATAAGTAGTGTAAAATATGGAAATTACATTATAACAAAAGTAACGTTGCCATTGCAACGAAAAGACGCGCGAAGTTTCTAATGCACTGCCACCTAGAAGAAATCAAAATACTTTCGAGGAAGCAGTGTATTATTTTTCACCAAAAAGTTTAAATAGTTTTCCCAAGGAGTCAAGGTCCTCTAGATGGCGGTGGATTTTATCCACAAAGTAAAGGTTTTTTACACACGGGTTTACCCAAATACCTTGGCAATAATAAATAATATTGGAAACATGGCCCTGTGGACAGCGAACGTCGCAAATTTTTAAATTTAAAAAAATGTGCAATGTGGGTCTAGCTATAGCACGTGCTCGCTTATCAACGCGTCCAACTGAGCGTTTCCTAGTATTGTTATACGAGAGTTTACTAAAACCAAAGGAATACAAGAAAAACAATTAGTCCAACAATGAAATACATACAGGTTATGAACAAAAAGGTAGGTACCGAATTCTGTAATCCCTATATAATATGGCCATATAAGAAATTCAAAATTAACGTGGTTATGGGTACGTAGATGTAGATGTTATCTGATGATTTTGGATATGATGGTCGATGTTAGGATTCCGGCGTCGGTTACCCAGATGACGTAGTCGGTGATGTGTTGTCGGCCTCGCCCATACAGATGTCCAGAAGGTCGTATCGAAATGGATTGTCAAAAGTTATGGGTTTGAATAGGGAACTGTCCTTCATTACCAAATTTGAATATGTCCCTACTAATAACCTCAAATACCGACCAGTAAAGTTTTTTATGCGTCCGGCTTTTATTAGCGCTAACTGTGAGCGAGGAAAAATTTGAACTTGGCTTCGCGCCGGAAAACGGCCATGCGCCATTGCAGGTGGGCGTGACGTGATCGTGAGGTTCGCCGAGGCGGCGAGCTGGCAGTTCTGCCAATCAGCTTCCCCTCCTCACCTCACGATAACGTCACAACCAAAAGAGCGCGGACTTAAGTCTTTGTGCGGGAAGTCCAAACCCAGGAACTTTGAACATGCATAGAATCTACAGATTTTATTTTTTATAGTTTATTTTAATTGCGATGTTTATTAAATTGAATGTTACAAATTACTAAATACGTGTAAGATATATTTGAAACCAAGGCCAGTTCCCTATTGGCTTGCGGTAGTTTTATAGATTAATGAGTGCGGTGTTGGTCTATCGGATCTATTGTGGTAACTTGCTATATTGTGGGGTGGGATTATGGTGGTTAAAGTTGACCATCATAATATGTACTGATGGTTTTGATGAAGATGCGTAGAATTTGAATATGAATATGGGAAGCACAAAATTACTCCTGTGCGTGAAGTGGAATTGTTTAAGTGTTGCTTGTTGAAACCGTAATACAAATTGAGTTTGAGTTTGATTTTATTAGAGTTGATATGATTGATTTGAGTTGATCAGCGCTTTTATCTCATTGCGTATATTTAATTAAGTTTCGCACTCTCTAACATACGTCTCTCTAACACACGTCACTTATTTCATTATAGATAGTTTTTATACATTACAACTACCACTAGTTACTACAACAATGTTCCACCATAACACAAGTACACAACACAACTCTATAGATATCTAAACATCTATAGTAGGCAAGATTAACAGTCATTGGTCCACTTCCGTGACAATTAGAAGCCATTTTGAAATCCCAGTTTGCATGTTAGTTGAATGGGAACGATTTGTAGACCGAATATTTTTAAAGATGGCCGTCAGTTTGACAGCTGAGCATACTAGCATTTAACATCAAATGATTACTAAATTCCCTTATGCAATAACGTCTTATTGTTTCTGTTTGTTCAATCCCATGCTGCACAAGCTAACACCATATCAAACAATCCAGTAAAATACTTTATTGCATTAAAAAAGCATAAATTAAAACGCCAAATCGCCATTTTGAATTGGCTTTTCGACGCTTTAATTTGTTACGCTCGCGCCTGTGCGGAGGTATTGGACACTGCTAATCTAGCCTACAATAGGTGTTCAATATCAATGAACACAACCGTCTGCCAGAACTGACCAAAAGTTCGTCCGAAGACTTTCATCCTTCTTCCAAAACTTAGCATGACAGCCAATCAGAGTATTGTATAAAAATTACGTCATACATAAAATTAACCAATTAGGATCTTTTAGGGGTGTTTTAGGAACGACCAAATTTGACCTTGAGCAACCTTCGCAAGCTGTCTTGAAATAGTTATCTGTATCTGTTTTTATTGAAATTTATAGGCAATTTGTGGAAAATATAGAAAAAACATTTTAACATTTTAAAAGCTCGCCGTGGAAGAAGGATTGACACTTAATATTTTTTTATATCTAAAAAATAGACAAAGTCCAGATCAGTATCTATGGTCCAGATCAAGTCTGCACGTTATGAAAGGAATTAAATCAGAAACACCTAAAGACGGTGTGAGAACTGAAACTTGGCTCGGAAGACAGCAGTCCTTCCAGACCTAGCCTGCCCTTTGGCGACCTTTAGGTATTGAGTTTACTTGAAAACTGAGATAAATCTGTCCATAGCCTTGTCTGCAGTTCTGTGATATGTAACTAAAATACTTAAAATTCTCACGTGCAAGATTGAGAGTAACCTACAAAATAGTCCTGTGTCTGAAGGGCCCTAAAAAATTCACATTAATTATAAGAGTGTAGGACCGTATCGTCTCAACAATAGAAATAATTTGATTTGTTATTTTTTACCTTGTATATCAACACGTCTCATTTTTTTCACTTTCAGGCAAGAATTTTAAAATTTTTAGATTTAGTGCGAACAGTTAAGGGGGCAGCGTTAACTCGTCCCCCCTACCCTTAAGATGCAATTTTAACCGAAAGTAAAGGCGCACTAATTCTGCGGTATTGATGCACTAAATTGGGTTGCCGCACAGTTGTTATTTTGAAAATTTGAGATTTAGTACGAACAGTTGGAGGGGGGAGGGGCAGCGTTATCTTGCCCCCCCCTCCCCTTACCTAACCTTTATGCATTTTTAAGCAAAAGGAAAGGCACACTAATTCTGCGGTTTGGATACACTCAATCGGGTTGCCGCACACTAATTATATTGAAAATTTGAGAATTTTTGCGACAAGTGGGGAGGCAGCGTTAACTTGCCCCCCCCCCACCCCAACTTTAAATGCAATTTTAACCGAAAGTAAAAGCGCACTAATTCTGTGGTATGGACGCACTTAATCGGGTTGCCACACAATTATCATATTGAAAATTTGAAATTTATTGCGAACAGTTGGGGGGGGGGGGGGCAGCGTTAACTTGGCCCTCCCCCACACTTTAGATGCAATTTTAAGCGAAAGTAAAGATGCACTAATTCTGCGGTACGGATACACTAAATCGGGTTGCCGCACATTAATTATATTAAAAATTTGAGATTTAGTGCGTAAAGTGGGGGGGGGGGGCAAGTTCACGGACCTAGAAAGATGGTGGGAGGACAGGAAAAAGGGAGAGATCTGGTGTAACGACAAGAGAATGAGGAAGAAGATGAGGTGCCGAGCTTGGCAGGCCGGTGCTGATTCGGTGATGCCCAAATGATGAAAACACCCCTTTATCCAACTAAATGCTGTTGAAAAATGGATGTGATATATATATTTATTTAAACAAGGACATAAACCTTGGACCTTCCACAGGGGATTAATAATAAGAGCCTGAATGACTTAGTATTCATAAATGTCAAGTGGAAATTTGACATTTTATAGTTATTTCGATAAATACGTAAAAGGCCACACTTTTATGATTAAATATTTATTTCTATTAAGAGAGTACAAAAACAAACGACAGCACAACTAATGTACTACTACATTATTTTTGTTTGTAGACATATTGTAAGTATGTCACATTTTATTTGACTCAATCAAGCCTACTTCGGATGACAGAAGGGTGCCTCAGGATGAGATAAGCAAAAGCTGCGAGAGTCGCCTTCGGTGACCGTTGCCATTCGCTCGACCCTGGCTCCCTCGTGCTCATGCTCGTGCGCGTGCGCTCCCTCGTGCTCGTGCATAGAGGCGACCGGGTCTCCGCCACGTTGCCCAGGACCGATAGTACCACCACCATCATCACAGACGAGAACCACAGCATTGCTACCAACAAATAAGAGCTATTATAACCAGCACGGGTACGGTGAACCTCGACCGCCACGTTGCCCAGGACAGATAGTACCAGCACCATCAGCACAGACGAGAACCACAGCATTGCTCCAACAAATAAAGCTTATAATAAAGCACGGTGTCGGGATACCCTTCGACCGCAAATGCCACGGCGTAGTACCAGCACCAAGTTATAGACTGGGCCAAAGCTACACAATAAATTAAGAGCTATTATAACCAGCACGGTACGGTAAACCTCGACCGCCACGTTGCCCAGGACAGATAGTACCAGCACCATCAGCACAGACAGAACCACAGCATGCTACCACAAATAAGAGCTATATAACCGCAGGGTACGTGACCCGACCGCCATGTTGCCAGGACAGATAGTACCAGCCCACAGCACAGACGGGACCACACATTGCTACCCACAAAAGGAGTGCGCGCGTTACGGTGAATTGAGCCATCGCAGGTCAATAATACCGCACCGTCAGCCGCGATCTCCCAGCATGCCTACCAAAATAAGAGATTATACAGCACGGGTCGTGACCCGCCGCCACGTTGCCAGACGATTTACACACACCACGAGGAACACAGCATTGCTACCAACAAATAAGAGCTATTATAACCAGCACAGGTACGGTGAACCACGAATTCTCTATGAAGTTTTGAAAACCAATCAGTCAAGATAGTTTATCTAAGAACATATTGTAAATATATTTTACTTTAGGTATATGTTTGTTTAATATAGAAGTGGTTAAATTTTTTTTAGCAAGGTTTGCTCCTAGTACTTGTATGTATTTGTATACTTGTACAATGTACAACTAATACAAACATTTGTTTCAATGCAGATACTAATTTTCAAACATATCACATTATTCTGTTACCATTTCATTTTTATACATTGGGATATTTTGATTCATATACACGGAAAAAACGGCAGTGTATAAAAGCACAAACCACTCTTAGCTGTTTTATTTTTTATTAAATTAGAACACTATTTTCTAAATTGTGTATAAAAACAATCTATTGAAAAAAATTATTAAAATAAATGTTTGTACAACACAAAACAGGAAGACAAAAAATGTTATGATTTACAATAGAAGACTTAGCACTGACCCTTGAGGCACACCGAGATTTCTATACTAGTGAACAATAACCGATCATTTTGAACTATGATACATTTCACTATACTATCACTATTCAATAGTACGATTTTTTAAAGCATAATGCCATAATATTTAAGTTACATTATTAAAAAAATTCTATCAATCGTTTCAAATCGATGCACATAACGATCAGTAATAGTAATATTTTACTCTTGCTCATCTGTTCTCAATGCAGTTTCACAATTGAGTTGGTTTCAAAATCCTGTCGATTTTTAGTTAAAATATTTTCCGACTGTATGATAAAAGATCTTCCCATCACTTTCTCAATAATTTGAATAATATTTTATGGTCCTAAAATGTTCGTTTAGAATTTAGTCTGCAAATTCATATTGACCTGAAGCTGATGATTGCATAGTCTCTTAATTTTTTTTTTTCTAACAGTATCGAAGCTCAAGAATTCGACCAACCAAATTGTGTATCAAATTGAGGTGCTAGATGTCAATAATTGTTCAGTAAAACGAGTGTGCCAAATGAATTGCTTGGTTCACAAATTTACGTTTATTTGTTAAATTTTAGATTTTTCACTACTAAATAAATAAAAATAAATAAATAAAAAATAAATTGTATTTAGAGTCTACCCACTTAGTCATAAAACTGATTTTCTAAACTAAAAATCGACAGGATTTTGAAACCAACTCAATTGTGAAACTGCATTGTGAACAGATGAGCAAGAGGAAAATATCACTATTACTGATCGTTATGTGCATCGATTTGAAACGATTGATAGAATTTTAAAAAAAATGTAACTTAAATATTATGGCATTAAGCTCAAAAAATCGTACTATTGAATAGTGATAGTATAGTGAAATGTATCATAGTTCAAAATGATCGGTTATTGTTCACTAAAGTATAGAAATCTCGGTTTGCCTCAAGGGTCAGTGCTAAGTCCTCTTTTGTTAACCATACATTTTTTGTCTTCATGTTTTGTGTTGTACAAACATTAATTTTAATAATTATTTTCAATAGATTGTTTTTATACACAATTTAGAAAATAGTGTTCTAATTCAATAAAAAATAAAACAGCTAAGTGTGGTTTGTGCTTTTATACACTGCCGTTTTTTTTTCCATGTATATGAATCAAAATATCCCAATGTATAAAAATGAAATTGTAACAGAATAATGTGATATGTTTGTAAATTAGTATCTGCATTGAAACAAATGTTTGTATTAGGTGGGCATTGTTTAAATTGTTACGTTGTACAAGTACACAAATACATACAAGTACTAGGAGCAAACCTTGCTAAAAAAATTTTTAACCACTTCTTCTATATTGGACAAACATATACCTAAAGTAAAATATATTTACAATTTGTTCTTAGATAAACTATCTTGACTCATTGGTTTTCAAAACTTCATAGAGTATTCGATGTTCACCGTACCCGTGCCGGTTATAATATCGCTTTTCTGTTGATAGCAATGCTGTGGTTCTCGTCTGTGCTGTTGGTGCTGGTACTATCTGTCCTGGGCAACGAGGCGGTCGAGGTTCACCGTACCCATGCTGGTTATTAATAGCTCTACACAACAACACAACAACTACACAACTATCTTGACTGATAGTTTTTCAAAGTTTCATAGAGTCAAAATGTGAATTGTGAATTGAGTGAAAATTGTATAGCTTTATTCAAATAAATGTAAGAATGTTTCTTTTATTAGTTTTAGATTTTTGTAAATTGCAAAGATTTGAATTTCCCTGAAATAAAGAATTTATGTACAAATTAAATTATAAGACAAACCTTCTCAGTAGGCTAGATCAAGAGATGAAAGATGTCCAATGGTCTCCAACTTGAAACTGTGCAAATTCACTTTCAATATGTTGCTTTTTAACCCAATGATTTGAGTAATTAATTGGAATTGCTGATCATTCCGATCACACCACCTAAAGAACAATGGGTACCTAACGGCAAACAGCTATTGTTAATTGTGCAATAAAATCTTTAGTCGCTCTGGTAGTGGTAGGCAATAAGAATTGTTAATTGATTATTGTGTAGTGTCAAAGTAAGCAGTAATTATTATTAAATTAGTGTTTAGTTTAATGGTCTCTTAAAATAACTGTTACTTCTGAATCAGAATGCTTATGTTGAGTGTTGACATCAAATCGCCTAGCTCCACTGAATCTTATAATTGAAAATCCTTTGTTTCCGACGTAATAACCATGGATTGATTGCGTAACATTATTTTCATCGTACAAGAAAATCGAGACGATATTGTGTTAGCTATTTGTACCACAAAACGCAAACAAATGTTTTTTTATGAACCTACCCTCCCTATGCTGGCTACAAGACTTCTACACTGTGTGTGACACCATTTGACCTTTTTTTTACCATTTGACATAAACGCAGTATCATGTTAGAGATGGGAAGTAAAAAGAGCTGCCTTTAGCACAACTTGGCATTCCCAATTTAGTTAAATTAAATAAATAAATAAATAAATAAATAAATTGTATTTAGAGTCTACCCACTCAGTTATATAACTGATTTTCAGTGGGGGACAGTAAATCAAAGCGACCAAGCCAACCCTGTAGGCCCCGACGCAATCGACGAGTGAGCGATAACCAACCAAAGATCGATATTTTTAATAGGAAATATATCAATCAGTGGTATGGACAGTGCGAACACCCGCGGATCAACGCCAGAATCAACAAGGCCGATTCAGAACAACTCTGAATTTACTATGTGCTTCGTTGCTAGGACGGCTCCAAAGTCACTGTTTACAAACTCCTAAGTCAAGAACTGATGGACTTAAGTCCAAATCAGAAGTTAAAAAACTTCTGACTTTGGAGGGAATCGAACCCTGGACTTTCTGCATTGGAAGTTGATACGCTAACCACAAGACCAACGAGCCACACCAAGGATCTATAATAAAATGTGCATTACTTAAAATTACAAAGACCATGAACAAACATACATACTCTAAACAAATAGAACTATGGCTAAAGGATAATAGCCTGAAACAAATTGAAGATATCGTTTAACATTATTTCCTATTGCTTATAAGGCCAAAATTTAAATAAACTCAAATGGGTAGCTTATTATTCTGTGTATTCGAAAAAATTATACTGAATATTAGTTATATTTATTTTTATTATTTAGTATATCATAGATACATCCACCAAACTAATTATCACACACTCATAACTAATTTCCTTTATAGTCTACAAGTCTAGGTTAGTTGCATGTTATGTTGCTCCACGCTCAAGCTGTTGCTTATGTTAGCAACATAACAAGGTTTACATTAACCTACACTCATAATATCATGATTCAATCACAATATATTTTTTTTATTAAGATAATGCAATTAGAAAAAAATGTATCGAAACAAATGTAATGTAAACTAAAATGCAAGAATAAATTTACTCTATTACTCTAAAAAAAAACAAAAAAAAAACAGAAGCCTACATTTTCAAAGCTTACATTTATAAAATTATAATAATTTAAATATGCATCCTCGTATTCATCCACATTCCTGCCAGCGCATTATATTTATTTAGTGCTAAGACATAATTCTTCCTTTACCAAAAAAAATAACTGTGGGTGGAGTCTATTTCAAAAACAGGACGCATATATTATAATCTTCTTCTCCTAGCTACAAATATATTATTTTATCTGAACATGAAGTGCAGTCGTAACTGTAATGGATGGTGACTGCACGGACGGCTACTGGAAGTTCCTACACGTTTAAACAACATTCCTCAACTACTCAGAACAAGTCTTCGCGGAAAAATATACTGTCGTTGTTTAACAGAAACTATTTCAAAAGTGCGAACATCCCTAAAAAATATAGCTAGTCTTTATTACGTATGTATATTATAATACCGGCTACTGGAGTCATTCCAAATGTAATGAACCGCTGTGTCTTGTGTAGCCGCATTCTTTAATTAAGATGTCGAAAGAAAACTTGCAAAAAACAAATATTTTTATTTACTGAAAAAATAAAATAATTCCAGATAGTCTTCTCGTACGTAGACGGCGCGAAATAATTTGTTTCTGCCTATATTTTATTCAATCCAGACATTACAGAATTCAGCTCGCCTGAGGATCCAACCCGAATCTGCCGCTTGCCGGGCGGATTTCTTAATTAACCTCTGTCCAGTTACTTCATAGTGTCTGGATGGTTCATGTATTAAAAATTACAAAATTGAATATACCTTACAGGAAGTTATGATCAATTGAATAAAATAAATCAATTAATGAGCTGCCGGCTAAGGGTTTCAAAAACATTTAAACACGTTTTCTACAGACGACAGTTATTAACCCTTGGTTAACCACCTGGGGTCAATGCGGCCCCCAGTCAACATTTATTGCTTAGCCATGAGCGCATCTATGGGCGTGGCTTACTGTGAGTCTCAGTACCTTCAAGTTACATCTAACCAATGAAAATTCAGTTGGAGCCCGGTCTCCATGTGTTACGTATTACTCTCCACGAACCTCGCGGGGATTCAAAGGACCCCAGGTGGCTACTTACGTTCTACATTTTCAAGTGTTTTTACATAGGCAAAATTTTTATCAATGTATTTCACCCTCACCAAATAACCATATTTTTCATGTAAATTGATAGATATGACTTATATACACTTATCTAAGTAAATTATACATAAATATAATATAAAAAAATCATACATATAAATATGAATGAAAAAGGTCAATTCAAGTGAGGGGGGGAAGGGGGTAGGGGGATTGGTCAAAATTTCACCAAAGTAAACAAAAAAGGGAATTTTTTTGTGAAATCGAATCAATCATACATTAAACATCATTGGTAAAAAAAAAAGTTAAAAAAATGGACTCAAATTTGACAAAATTGACAACATTGCGTTTTTTTTCAGTTTTTTCAAAAAAATTTCAAGTGGAAAAAAAAACTAAAATTTTCGCGAATTTTAACTCTTGAAACACTAAGTGGTCATCAGAAAGGTTCAAACATTAATTCCTGACGAATATTAGGTTCCAAAATCTGAAACCTGGCAAACACAAGGGCTTTAATGATGGGGTCCTGACGCGCCCCAGGTGGTTAGTTATGCTTCTTTGAAACAGGTGGTTAACCAAGGGTTAAAACAAAGTTTTGTAATAAACCATAAAAAATAAACCTGACTTAAATCAATTTTTAAACATGAACATGAACATGAATGTACTGCAGTGAGTTGGCACTATTGTAGGCTGCTTTTTTTCTACCGAGGTGGTAGCAAAACATATCTTTACATGAAACTTTATAACTTATAACCCAGAAAATGGCTGAAAATATTTATAAATATATATAAATATATATATTAAAATGCGAGGCGAGAAGAATCTTGTAGTCACAAAATGTTGTTGGTCGTGTAAGTCATCGGGACAACGATGATGACGGTAATGGTGACTATACGTTATGTTGGAGGCGAACACATAATCTTCGCTTTGTGCAGAAAGTGTCATGTCAACCGCTGTCCGTGATTAATATTATATTTATACGGCTGGAATCCTTGTTCCTTGCATACTTGAGTGTGTTCATCAGGTGTAAGTTGTCTTATCTGATATATCTCATCTTGTCCTCTCTGCGTGGGAGGCGGGACACGTGTGAACAGTACAGCCAGGTGCAAAACTAGTGCACCTTACCTGAAGCTTTTACATTACGTTTTCAACGTTGCAAGTACAAGCATTAATTAATTCGTATTAAGAGTCCACCCAGTCAGTCATATAACTGATTTTCAGTGGAGGACATTTAAACCAAAGATACAAAGCCAACCCTGTAGGCCCCAACGCAATCGACGAGTGAGCGATAACCAACCAAACATCGATATTTTCCTGAAACAACAAGGCCGATTCAGAACAACTTTGAATTCATTATGTGCCTCGTTGCTAGGACGGCTCCAAAGTCGCCGTTAATAAATTCTTATGAGAAGAACTGATGGACTTAAATCCAAAGAAGAAGTTAAAAAACTTGTAACTTTAGCGGAAATCGAACCCTGGACCTTCTGCATCGGAAGCAGGTTAGCTAACCACAAGACCAACGAGCCACACAAAACACATGCGAACCACACAAACTAATAATTTTTATTATTTTTATTATTTATTTTAAATATTTATGTCTACGTACTTTTGACGAACTGACTTTGTTCTAGCAAGTTTGTACAGTTCCATAGCTCCTATTTTTATACTATTACATTTTCTTGGAACTAAGTTCATTATAGAAGCTAAAAATCCAATCCCAAATATAAATTTGTGCTCTGGATGTACCTGCTTTGGAATCAAAAAACAACTCCGAATCATGCAATACAAAAAAGCAAAACGTTTATTCCCCTTTGAATAATAATAAATAAAAAAATTAAAAAATTTTATTTCGAGTCTACCCACTCAGTTATATAACTGATTTTCAGTGTGGGACTTTAAATCAAAGCGACCAAGCCAACCCTGCAGGCTCCGACGCAATCGACGAGTGAGCGATAACCAACCAAAGATCGATATTTTCCTGAAACAACAAGGCCGATTCAGAACAACTTTGAATTCATTATGTGCCTCGTTGCTAGGACGGCTCCAAAGTCGCCGTTAATAAATTCTTATGAGAAGAACTGATGGACTTAAATCCAAAGAAGTTAAAAACTTCTAACTTTAGCGGAAATCGAACCCTGGACCTTCTGCATTGGAAGCAGGTTAGCTAACCACAAGACCAACGAGCCACACAAAACACATGCGAACCACACAAACTAATAATTTTTATTATTTTTATTATTTATTTTAAATATTTATGTCTACGTACTTTTGACGAACTGACTTTGTTCTAGCAAGTTTGTACAGTTCCATAGCTCCTATTTTTATACTATTACATTTTCTTGGAACTAAGTTCATTATAGAAGCTAAAAATCCAATCCCAAATATAAATTTGTGCTCTGGATGTACCTGCTTTGGAATCAAAAAACAACTCCGAATCATGCAATACAAAAAAGCAAAACGTTTATTCCCCTTTGAATATAATAAATAAAAAAATATAAATTTTATTTCGAGTCTACCCACTCAGTTATATAACTGATTTTCAGTGTGGGACTTTAAATCAAAGCGACCAAGCCAACCCTGCAGGCTCCGACGCAATCGACGAGTGAGCGATAACCAACCAAAGATCGATATTTTTAATAGGAAATATAGCAATCAGTGGTATGGACAGTGCGAACACCCGCGAATCAACGCCAGAATCAACAAGGCCGATTCAGAACAACTCTGAAATTTATTATGTGCTTCGTTGCTAGGACGGCTCCAAAGTCACCGTTTACAAACTCCTAAGACAAGAAATGATGGACTTAAGTAGAAATAAGAAGTAAAAAAACTTCTGACTTTAGCGGGAATCGAACCCTGGTCCTTCTGCATTGGAAGCAGATACGCTAACCACAAGACCAACGAGCCACGAATGATAAATTAACTATTACTGCCGTCCATTTAATTCCCATGGTTATTAATTTAGGTTTGATTGGAGCACTGGACAACGCGTGGCTACCGATCAATCAATCAAGTTTTAATTGGTGAACTAGGAACTGGAAGAAAAATCGATTTATTTACTAAGAAATCATTGATCGTATTTTAAAATTATTCAAATCACTTTCGATCACTATTTGGCTTATGGTACCTAACTTATCTCTACAACATACACCGAGACAATTTAACAATGTAATGTGTAGGTTTTGTCTTTGAATACATTAATTTTTCTCCATTTCATTTGTTTAAATTATATGACTATTATAATTATTGTTTATTAATACGGTTATTAATCTTATATTAATTTGATTGTTTTCCTTTGTAAATCAGTTATTGTCACTAAATAGGATATACGTAACAAAATAAGTATAGCTTTGAAAGCAGGTGATTTCTACAAAGATTTCAAGTGTTTTAGCAAAATATTTGCTAGCGTCGACGCCGTTTCTTGTTGTTAAAAAATGTAATAACAAGGATAAACAATAAATAAAATAAATAAAATGAAATAAAATAACTAAGAAAACCATTTTTTTTAATTGCTAAAACGGCTGTGTTTGTCGTTAATTGTTATAGTGTGCAAATCTACCATGCATATAGGCCGATGGGCCATAAACAACATAAAACGTGGCTTATTTGGAATTTGATTTAGAAATGTCTATAGTTTATTCACCATACACCAACAAATTGTGCAATTCATTTGATGTGCAATTTACGTTCTTATGCATTTAAGAAAGGGATGACACAAACGCATTGCTCAAAAGGCGTAGTCCTTTGTGTAATTCCCATGATTCCAGATGGTAATTGAAATAGCAAAATAACATTATTGCAACTAATCGAAAGAATTAAATTCCACTTATTCTGTTTCCAATTGTACTTTCATCGAGCTATTGTTTTAGAGAAGGGAATATTCGCAAGGATGGGAGATTCTTCGTGACGAGATGAATCCGCACATGAGATGACCAACCGTAACAATCGTGTTGCTAATTCTTCTTGCTTGAAGTTGCTAGCGCTGGTTGTCGTTGTCAAGGGTCGTGGTCGTTGTCGTTGTCGTTGTCGTTGTCGTTGTCGTTGTCGTTGTCGTTGTCGTTGTCGTTGTCGTTGTCGTTGTCGTTGTCGTTGTCGTTGTCGTTGTCGTTGTCGTTGTCGTTGTCGTTGTCGTTGTCGTTGTCGTTGTCGTTGTCGTCGTCGTCGTCGTCGTCGTGGTCGTTGTCAATGTAGTTGGCATTGCCGTCGTCGACGTCATTGACGCTATCGCTGTCAAGCTGAGAATTACGAATAATACAATAATTTTTCATAGGAAATTGCCCAGAACCAATGTTTATCTCTTCAGGTGACGAACTGCTTATTGGGTTAGTGGATAGTGGGAATTAAGGAGTGTACACCATGAACCATAAGTAAATGAAAGGGGTCTAGCCGTGTCTATTTGGCCCAGCCCTTGATTTACTTCTAGTCGAGAGTGTGCATGGCCTACGATATAACACTCATCCAATATACGCCTTTTGACTGCATATATGATTGACGAAGGCGGGTATCGACGCCTCGACCTCCCGTAATAAAGTCTCGCGTGCACTCTTGACCTTACCACCATCTTCTGAACAACTACCATGATTTCATCAAACCCATCTTGAGCCATCGCTGCGAATGATTGTTATCCGAGTACGTGATACCGCCGTGCAGTGACCGCACGTCACAGACCACAGGTCACGTACGAGGTACGCGTGATGGTTTAACATACTCCCGGAGTAAACACATAAACAAACACGTCATTAAGTTATTCCTCGCCAAGATGGGCGGTATTTCCTTAGAAATACAGTAATTGTTGACAAAGTCTCTTCTTAATGTGTTATATTGTGATGTATTACAATATGTCTGGCTGATTGCACTAGGATTATAATATTATCGCTCGTTGAACAAGTCTTAATGATGAGACGCAAAGAACGTCGTTATCGTTGTCTTGAAACAACCGCTTTGACTGCAGGCGTTACATAATGTTGATTTTATGTTTTTGTGCTAATTAGTATCTAAACATCACACATTAGTACAACAATTTATTTCATTATTCATTTCTTAGAACGACTGGGACAATTGCACTAACTACATTCTACATTCTAGATTCTTGAATGTTTGCATTGTATTTTATCCTAGTCAATATGATTGTTAACAATATCTCCTTCAGGAAAGCTTGTGTTACTGGCTTGCATTAATTCATGTTGTATAATGCTTAAATTGTCAACTTGTTTCAAAACTTCAATTGAGAGTGCATACAGTTTTAATTAACAGGGGTTTTTATATTTTATGTAACTTATAACAGAACAGGTAATTCAAAATGAAAGAACTGTTTTGGACATCGCTTAATTTGTCACTCAAGAGTCCAACAGTATGAGCGGTCGTTAATCAACGTTTGAATTTAAAAAAAAAAAAATGAACAGTAAATAAAAAATCATTTTCTTCTATGCTTTTAAATTATTTCCTTTCACCAATGTGTGGGTAAAAGTTTAACTATAAACAAATACAAATACACAACGAAATTAATATTTTTTTATATTCTAAAACGGGACCCATCATAATGGTTATAGTCACAGTGTTTTATTTATGATTTTAATTCATTTGTATTTTGGAATTTGAACATTTATTTTGTGAAGAGAATGTCCGAGGACTGTTTGATAGGAGTCAATCATTTGCATGAACGCCTCGAAAGAAAACTTTGCCAGGATTGCCGGTGGCGGGATTCGAACCCGGAACCTCCCGAATCAGAGTCTCGCGCTTAACGCTTGAGTCACCACATTATTCTCAAAGCGAACTAGTGCACGTGCACGGTCTTTATTATCTCGATTGAGACGATTCTGCGTCTTGTCCGTGAGGTTGTCTGCGCCCGTCAGCCTGTCTTGCTCAGTCAATAGCAGGGTCGCCGGGGGTCACCGCTCAGCTACTTGGCTCCTGACGTGTTACTCCCGCACTCGCATGGCAGGCACACCACTATACGATACAACAACTATACAAGCAAAAGATAACTACTGCGATGTGGTGTGATCCGATGCCTGACTTCCGTCAGGACTAAAAGTGGACTCAAATACCAAACCAAATTAAACATGTGCTTTAACCCATCAATTTGGTTCTAAAGCATTTACAATGTATATTTTGCAAGTGTACCTTCTAGGGAAAATCCATGTTAAACTTTATAGTAAAATATACTTCTTAACTAATTTCAACTTTTTTTAAAATTCAGTAAGGATTGTCGGTGGTGAATATCTACTGATCACCACCTTTTATAGTAATCCGCCTATATGACACGGGCAACTTCTATAAGTATTAACCTATGGATATTATGCTCCATTTTCGCCAGAGTATTTGTCTGTTGGGCTACCTGTTCTACGCTCATCTGTATCACAATGAAATGAAATGAAATGAAATGAAATGAAATGAAATGAAATGAAATGAAATGAAATGAAATGAAATGAAATGAAATGAAATGAAATGAAATGAAATGAAATGAATATTTATTTAGAATGTACATTCTCGGATTTTCACTGGGAACTTTAAATAAAAGTTTGTCCGGACCAACCTCGTCGACGCCGATGCCTTCGACGAACGAATAAGGAACATCTTGGGATTTGAAATCAAATGACCACCGGTTGAATATACAACCTATATAATCTCGTACGTGCATCGTCATTATTCCATTGATGCATAATATAAGATCTCGCCACTAAAGTTGTACAATTTTGTTAGCAACGTGCAACGCCTGTAGTGAATCAATTTATTTTTGTCAGCCGTGCCACCAAATAAATTTTATATTCTCTCTTTTTATCGTTGCAGGAAATCCTGGTGAATGAAACATGAATGCATCACATGAGCTTAGCTTATTTATACAACATATTGTTACACGCACAGCGGGCCACACAAGAGTTATTTTAAAACTAGTAAATCAAGAATTATATTTATGAGTGAGTAATGGGAGATAATATAATAATGACCGCCTACTCGCGGAGTTGTTAGGTTACCGCGTTGGAGAGAGATCTGTCGGCCAAGCGATGAACTATGTCGGAGGCGCGCGTTGCGTTGTGTGGCAAGCAAGAGCAATTAAAAACATTGCTTCCTGCTACTGTGTTAGATTTTAGTTACAGATATAAGTTGCACAATGGTGGGGTTTAGATAAACCGTGACGATTTGTAATTATTATTGTGGATGGTAACCATAACGCTCCCGAACATGTTTATAGTTACGAAACAATTCGCAATCGCCTAAATTGCAACTAGCTTCGATATTCGCAACTAACGCCTGGAATTTTTGTAGCCACGTAACAAATGTAATAAAACTGGGACCCTAAGGTTGATGGATGAGCTTTTATGGTTTTAATTTATTTAACGTCTATCCTATTCAGTTAAAAAACTGGTTTACAAAGGAGGACAACTAAATATATCTAATTACATAGTTGCAGACACAACAATGAACTACAGTTAAGTAAATATTTGAAATAATAATATCACAACAACAATGCTTGAAATAAAACAATTTTGGTAACAAATTCAAAAAGGATATTAAATGCAATTAATTAATGAATCAAATATAAAATTGTGGTGGGAAAAATAAAAAATGAAAAGAAAAGAAAAAAATGATTTATTAGACGATCCCACTCAAATGAATATGAAGTTTGCCAAAAGTCAGAAACAGCAAATCCTGGAGTAATCAAACTTTTCGGTTTTATCGTTGCCCAAAAGTACGATTTCTATGAGAAATATTTCTTCGATTGTCCCTAATTCATAACATATTTAAGCTCAGTGATTTCAAACGTTCCCATAAAGTTTCATCAAGATTGGAGTAGCAGTTTGCTTGGTCGCTGGGCAAATATCATGAAATATCGCATACAAAATCGGGGGAAAATCGTTATGAGAAATATTTCTTCATCAGAAGATTCAGAGATTTTGAAAGTTTTTGAATGTATGTGGTAAATACGTATTGAGCAAAATCAATTACGATTTATATACTCACAGTAAATAATAAATTGAAAATAGGCTGAAAGTGTCACATTTATTCTAACGACAATGTTTTTTGTTTTTGAACAAATCATTTTTATCAAATCATGTTTGGATGCAGTGATCAAGGTGTATCGAATCTTACACGCTCAAGTTTACCTTCAAATCCGCTCGATCATTACTCGTATTTCGTACTGGATATCTTTTCCATTGTATTGTATGCATTTTAAAGCATGTTCTTTATTTTCCAGAGATAATAAAAAAATCCAGAAACAACCAAATCAATCCCGACCGTTGTTTGAACCCGGGTCTCCAACATTCCGGGTATAAAGGCGCCTTAGCCAACTAGACTAGGAAAGCGCCAAAGTCGTGCTAAGATGAGTGAACGTGTCATGTGTTGAGTACCCGGGAACATTTGCATTTAAGTTGATTGGTATTATATAAGGTAAAATCGATAGGGTTTTGAGTTTACTTGGTATAAGGGAGCGTCTACTATTATAAGGCCATAATGCGCCACTCTAGCGGAGCCTATGATAGGCTAGGGAGGATAGGAAAGAACCATGCTGGATCCCGCCTTAGGTAGGGGGAGGAAATGGAATGATCCCAGGTACTCAACACATGACTTACTCACTCGTCTTACAACGAAGTTAGCGTTTTCCTAGTATAGAAATATTCTTATACAGCGTGAAAAATGAAGGTAGCATACTTGACTGACGTAATCAATCATTCCATTACATACCTCATTTGAACGAATAAGTTACGCAATTAAATCGAACGAGTTTATTTACATCGACATCTTGGCTGACAGGTTTACAACAAGATTCCCCGTAGAGATCCTCTCTATCAGGTTACCTGTGCAAAGAACTGAAATACAACGAAATCAACACAATCTATACGAAATATTATTCTCAGATTCATTAATTATAGAAATTATCTGATGTTGGCAACATAAAAAATAATAATAACAATTAGTTATAGATAAGTTCAAAATAATTAATAACAATAACAATCTTATTGTATGTACAATGTATAATACAATTTTAGCAAATAACAAAGTAATGTTTATCATCTACAACGATATATTGGAAAATAATTACTGTATTTTATTTTTATGTGCAACGAGAAAAGTCTAAAATTTAAATCATAGAATACTCATAGCGAGGAACAAAACGGGTGATTGTAATAATACAGATATGTTCACATTATTATCTTAAGGGGTATTCATTCGCTCAACTCAAAAAATATATTTCATTCAGGCTAACTAGCAATGAATTTAGAAATAAACAGAAAAATTATTGGGTCCACCATGACCCCCAAAACATTTTCAAACAGTATTTTTCGAGCTACGTCCCATCGGCAAAAATCTCACATAAGAAATAACATGGGGACGATCTTTATGCCCCGTGACCTTGGAGGATTTTGATTCAAAAAAATATTGGACATTTTTGACGTACTCGTCTGCCTTTTCTGTAAATTCTTTATATTTTGTTTTGTAATTTGGGCAAGTGGTTCGGTCAAAATATGCTGATTAACAAGAAGAGGTGTGATTTTGGAATGCATATTTTTGCGTGTTTGAGTGTATATTTGTGCACAGTTTCAAGACACGTTGTTTTAAAGGGTCACTTTAGATTGGTACGATTCTCTAGTATCTATGTGGAACAAAAAAAGAAGCAGGTTAAAGCCGATTTACGAAATTTCCTAACCGCCAATTTTCGCCAATTTCTGGATTAAAGAAATTGAAAAATTTGTTTAAAATCACAGTTACAAGTTAAAGTTTTAAAATGGCCATTTAAGTGTAGTTTATGCTATAGATTATTTGGTAAAAAAAAATTTTTGGGGTAATAGCCCCTTTAAAGATAACAATAATGAAATCATATTTTATGTATAGTTTACTGGTCAACATCAACCCAAAATGAACAAATGTGTTAACAAAGGCATGGAACACTTTCAGCATTTCTACCATGGATTCATGAATTATTTTCGAAGCAATGATAAAGTCATTAATAAATTATTTAACTCTGACCTGGGTAAACATCCATGTCTTATTATTATCATCATCATCATCTAAAAATCTAATCTCTTATAATCTAATAATTATAATAATATATTGCTGTGTAAAGATCTAGATACTTTCATATTTTGGCATTAAGTAAAATATTCTTCGAATGTAAAATATCTTGTAGTGCAGTTTAGTTACCTAAGAGTAACAATCTTAGCCTCCTTCACAAGAACCCTCTATCGTAATATTCCCTGACTAGATGACAAACTCGATCTTTATAATCCTGCGTCTGGTGGGTGATCCAGTGATCCACCATCCCCTGAGAGTAAATCTCATCCACCTCCATCTCATCCAGTGACGGGATGGTCTTCGCATCCGCAGTGACAGCCGGTAGAAGCCACAGTCCAGTGATGAGACCATAGATCGCGTTCACCCTCATCTCGTTCTTCAGCTGATCAAGAGTAAAGATACTCTCAGCCTTGATCGGATCCACCAGCTTCCTCAGCACATCCATCAGAGAATTGTGGTAGATCAGCAGGAGATCATTGAAATGATCTTTACGTATATACTGTTGGGTGCTAGTGTACAGAAAATGAAGTATATCAACAGCTGGTGAAGCATATCGAGTCACTTGAAGATCGATTAGTCGAACTTCATCGGGTATTTCACAGTCATCAGAACGGTATTTAAAAAGGAAGTTATTGATCCAACAATCACCATGACATATCACAGCAAACGGTTCCTTTGCTTTTACAATATTCGCCATCTTTTGGAAAATGTTCTTGTTTACATTCTCTAAAAGTTTGATCGGTGCGAGAAGGGATTTGTCTTCTCTGGCGATGAACTTTAAGGTCATCAGAGCGATCTGAAAGGCGTTCTGCAGGGATGGACGGATCACGGGTTCGTTTTTACTGGCGTACACGGTCTCCTTGATGCAGTGCCGTACAGCGGTGAACTTCTCAATGTCCTGATGTTTCATGGCAAGGGATACTGCATGAAAACCAGCCAGCTCCTGAGACAAGGTACATGCCATTAAAAACTGAGTCAGCCAGTAGCTTATAATACGGATGGATGCTTAATAAGGGCTTAACATCAATTGCTTTTTATAGTTGGATACATATATCTTCTTCGGCATAAGAGTCCTCTTATTATATGACTGAGTAATGTTATGATTGTGTTGTGTAAGACATAAAGTGTGTATGGTTTTGCAAACTCAACTCACACCTCTGAAACGGTGGTTCTTGATAATAACTATAGCATTATAACATATCACATGTATTTAATGTTGGGACTGTGCGGGTAGTAGACTGCTTCAGGTTTTTGGGACGGTTCGAGTCGGGTAGGGTATGGAAAAGAAGACCGTTATAATAAAGCATGTAAAAATGGACAGTGAATTTTACATGTGAAGAATTTTACATTGTAATTTTCTCCCAATTAATTTTTTAGTGTCTGGATTTTCATATCATGGCATTTTTACGAAATAATATATAAATTTAATATTGTCTGGACCGGCACCTCCACCAAAATGTACAAACACCCAGAACCAGCCCGTCCACCATCACTCCAGAAATATTTTTGTGTTTCCCGAAAATCGTGTACCTTTTTTGACGATCGGGTCAAGTAAAAAAATCCAACCCGAAATTTCTGGTACCCGCACACAACCATTTTGTGTTTCATGACTGGCTATAGTGTTCACTATTTTCATGATCAAACCATAGTAAATTATATTTATTATTAAGAATATGTCACCTGAATCTTCACACATTTTATTGAGCATTGAATCTGTTCTGTATTTATGTTTGCGTAAATGCATAAATGATATACAAACCATTTTACGAACAAGAAAACTTTTAAGAAAAAGGTTTTGGATGACTGAAGATTAACCGAAGTAATGTTATTTTGTTTTTGTCTGAATGAAATTTTTATGTTCGCCATCAAAAGTAGTTATCAAAACACGACACGTTATTCTTGTTCGAAATTGCAGTAAAAATATTCAAAATTAAACTGTTGAGTCACTATTTAAAGAACATCATTGCATCGTAAATAATAACTTTTCATAATTTCGAGAATCTATCGCAACAATCACGCGAACCGGTCATCGTAAAACTTTGCTTTATTAATGTCCAAGTATAATATTTAAAAAGTTCAACCTAGTATTTTTTAAATCGGTTTATTTGCATCTTTTTGGCACAATATGTTTAAAGAGTGATCAATAATTTTAAGTGATTGATGTGGGTTTAAACTGGATATACAACTTTGCAAGAGATTTAGCTTCACTGGATATTATATCACGATGGATCCTAAACATGTGAATAAATGTCTAAGGTCACGTGATAGTTCCGCTGTAATGAATCAAATGACCTTCTAGCGATAAATAAAAACAATCTTTGTTTCGAGACTCCCAAATGTTGAAATATAGGAAGTATTAAATACGATGGATGTTATATAAAATAATTGTTTCTCACAAAGTAGGGATTTGGAGAAGGCCGCACATGGTGCAATTTTGCCCTTTTTAAAATCATACACATTTACTTTAGTTTTGTTAAACTCATCGACATATTCTACGACAAAATTATTGTTACAACCCAAGACGTTATCTTTCTGGGTTTCTCAAACTCGCAAATAAGAATACATACTCTCTCGGCCAGAAGGAAATCAAGGGCTGGGTGTAGTAACACAACTAGACCCCTTGGTCTAAGTACTTATGGTCAATGGTGTAACACTCATTTCTAATTCCCGCAGTGTTCTACCTACTTGGAAGACAAGTTTACAGTGGTTGAAGTCCAGCCCCTTGAGTCTGTCCGGCATCTTGAAGCCAGCAGGCTGCAGGTCTTCCAGGACTATGATGTCCTCCGTGGCGTGCAGGCACTTAGGGAAGGGGCTCCTGGAGCGACGGGAGAACCTCTGGAGCGCAGGGATGACATCGTAGTAGGATGCGCGCTCATTCAAGAAGAACTCCCCACAGTTGAACAGCTCACGGAATGCTGGACTTTTGGGCTGGCGTTTGATGATGAGACTGTGTGTGTAACCTGGGACAGAGCATGGGTTTCACTTGAAGTTAAAATGGATGTATTTCCAAAATAAAATGGACAATAAAACAGAAAAACAAAGAAGATATTAATGCGTATGTGCCAAAATCATAAACATTAACGTGACACACGCACAGACGGATGGACATAAAAGTGATGCATATAGGGAGGGGAGCTAAACTTCCTAATACTATGAGATTTTGCAGAACGTTTGCAATACACAAATATTCGACAGTATTCAAAACCACAATCATGCGACTTGGACATGTGATTCCACCGTATGAGATTCTGCTGTTTGAACTCTACAGTGGTATGCACCGGTTTCACAAATTTCACGTAAGTTAAGCACTTGTTTGCACTGTAAACTGTAAACAATCTTCCAAGTTTGCACATCGTACTCGCCAAGGCCACCTAGCTATCACGTATCTCTCATATCAGCTATGACCTGCTTCGTTTTAAAGAGGACTAGGGCAGATGGAAGTCTTGATATAGTTTTTAACTAAGGTTATGTATCAAACCGAAACCCATTTAAACCGTAAAATATTGTACTGGTTGCCAAATTGAAGGCCAAAACTAAAGAGGAATTGTTTACTTAAGGGGTGAACAATAAATTTTATTTCTATAAGTCTCTTCATTTCTTGTATTCAAGTTCGCAACAAGTAAAAAATACTGCGATTTTCACTTATATAAACAAATATAGAGACATAATGTTATACAAAACAATTGTTACGTGTCCCTTTCATCAGTGATTAATGCTGAAAATATATTCATCGCTAACGCACTGTAGTGTTACAATTACCTCAATAATAATGTGTATTCTTGCACATACATACTAGTAGCAGAATAGTAAAATTTGTATCGTGCCTACCAGAGCACCGTTCTTGACATACATTAGTTGCAATTTGTAATTATTTTTATTATTTAACTAAGAACAGAAAAATATAACACATGAGTAGCATTATTTTAGTGGCGGTATGGCAAATCAAAATGTCGGTACGCTTACTTCGCGGGTCCGTTTAGAAAAAAACAGGAAAAAATTAAAAACATATTTTGTTTCTTAAACATGAAACATTTTAAACTCAGAATGATGACGATTTTTTTGTTTGGGCATTATAGGTGACATACTGAGATGAAATAATATATAATTTATTTATTTATTTGTGGCTACATTACAACCAACAGGACGCAATGTCCCACATGTGCAATTTACCAAATATTACGTAGGGTAACAAAAAAATACAAACGTTACAATACAGTAAAATATAAAATTAGATAAAGAAAGATGAGTATTAAAAAAATATAAACATGAATGTATGATTTCTCGATTTGTTTAGTCGGGAAACACTCCCGTAGGTGTAATCGTTATTATTTACTACAATTCAGAAATTAAAAAAGTCCGCCCCAATCTTTTTTAATTTCTGAATTGTAGTAAATAATATTAATGTATGAGTGGCGTTGTATGTATGTTTGAGTGTATGATTGTGTTAGTGAGTGTGTATGTGTAAATAAAAATTGTGAGAGCATGAAGGAGAGACTGAAGATATTAGTGAAGCTAATATCAGTTATTTATTTTACTTGATGACGAAAGTGATGAATTTTACTATTGTGCAAATCTAAATTAGGCCTGTTCAATGGCAAAATATTGTTTTAAGTAGACTGTAACCTTATCAAACAGGAATACTTGTGCACATCAATGCGGCTGGGGGGAAGATGAGAAAGTTTATGAATTCGAGTGTTCTTTGGAGGAACACGGTACTTCTATGACTCGATTAGAGGCGAGTCAAGCAGGTTATTAGCAATTTCTAAAACCAGAACAATGCCCAGAAATTTCCTCCGGCTTTCAAGAGTACTTAGCTTATTGTCAGAACACATACCCAGATAATTTACGCTGTGGTATTCCGTTTTAGCCTTGAAGCACAAGTGTTTGAAATATTGTTGTTGTACTCTCTATAGCAATTTTTGTGACATGATTTGGGTTCCAAATTTGGGTAGCATATTCAACTTGAGGCCTAACTAGAGTTATGTAAAGGAGGCGTAATGTTCGTTCACTGAAGATGTCCACACAGTTTCGATTTATAAATCCTAACATTTTATGTGCTTTCGGAACTATTTTTTCCAAGATCTCTAATTTCATTCACACGCTGAGGTACAGCTATTAACACAGTAATTGAAATGTAACTGTTTCCTTCTGTTTGTAAAGAATTTAGTGAAGCACTTTGACACATTAAGATTCAATAACCATGTCTTAAATATGGTTTTAAAATAATTAGCTAACATTTCACACCATGATTTTCTGTCATTAGCTACTGTTTTATCATACTCCACTTCAACTGGAATTCAGGAGCTTCTTGTCTTACTGCGGATAAAATTCCATATCCTGTTGGGATTATCTGCCACTCAAGTCTATATTTTGTAAATTCTCCTTGTATTTGATGCGTTCAAGCTGATGAAACAACCTCCTTTTCGACTGATATGCTAGTTTATAACACTCCAAGCTAGATTTTTCCCATCTTACATATTCCCGGTTCTTATCACGCAATGCATTAATTACATCTCTATCGAACCATGTTGGATATTTATGTTTTTTACTATGTATATTGGGTAGTGTTACTTAAATAGCCCCAGTTAGCAACTCAAATTTCACATGTTGCATCAACTTCCTTTTAGTCGTTCTTTCGTTCCCAGTGCTTAAGGTCAAGTTCATACTTCAAGTCATTAAAGTTTGCTTTACGCCAATTATGTAAAGAGTTTGATCTCTGTTTGAAGTTCAATGATAATTTTAGAAGTTTTAGTAAACACCGAAACGCTGTGTGATCAGAAACGACTGGTGGATTTTCTATAACATAACAAAAATCTTGTAAAAATACATATAGCCAAACCTTACACAATCAAAAGCAATGAGATCTTAAAGAAAGGACAAGCCTATGTATACCTCCCTACATTTTCACAATCTTAATACATAAATTCACTTTGCACTGTGACTGCATCCTTGCATAGCGGGTCCGTGAACCTGGCCCCCCCCCCCCCCCCCACTTGAGCACAAATTCTGGATTTTTGCCAGCAATTAGTGCTCAATTAGTGCTACACTCTGGCAAAATTTGAGAATTAGTGCTCGGATAGTTTCCGAATATCGACATCGAAAGTGGGGGGGGGGAGGGCAAGTTGACCCTGCCACCCCCACACATAGAAATCTACACTCGATTTGCCTTGTTCATCGTCTGCTCTCAAGATCAACACCTTCGTACCTAGCATCTAATTTTCAATACTTATTCTCAAACCATACCTTCAACACTAGATCTAGATCAGGTACTCAGTTAACATTTCCAACCCATAGAACCAATCTTCTTGATCACTCTTTTACAATAAACGCTATTCGAGTCTGGAATACTCTCCTTACCAGCATCAGGGATGTTTACGGAATTAGTTACGACACTTTCAAGCGTAAAGTACATCAATATTACGCGAGTAATTATAATTAATTTGCAGCTATAAACATCAGTCGCTACAGCCTTTGTTAATGATTGAGTAATGCATACCACAACCTGCTCCTGCTCACCTGTATTTCTGCACACAATGGCTAAAGCTATATTAATTGTGTACTTTTGTGTGAATGGATGAATGAATGTTTCTTAAACTATTGAAGATTTACATAAATAGATTTAAAATCCATAATTTGCATAACATTACCATATACCTAGAAAATTTTAACTTTGCAATAATGTTACTCCTAATGTAATTTAATGTATTATTACATTATTTAGTTAGTTTAGTTAGTTTAGTATGATGTTAACATTATTTTTATCTCTTAAATTGCACATTTAACTTGTTGATTATATATTGAAAAAAAATTTAAATACTTTATGTAATCCCGTAATGTCGTGATGTGTTGTTATTAGGAAGAGGTTGGATGGAAGAAAAGGCTTATCAGGCCTTAGTCCCGCCATCAATAAAGACGACAATCAAATCAAATCAAATTCTGGATTTCTGTCAGGAATTAGTGCTCATTTAGTGCTACATTTTTTGCAAAAACACGCGACCACGTGAAGAAAGGAAATTAGTTCACGTGACTAGACTAGAGGGTGGTTCCACCGCAGTCGCGTCTCTCTCTCTCCTTTCCTCTCCTCTCTCTGTGGAGGGAGGGTCGGACGGCATTTAAAAACGAGTCTGCCACTTGCACCCTGCTAGTCTCATAGGAGAGATTCAAAATCGTATAGAGAAAGGCAATACGCCCCCAACCCCCGTTTTCGAAATGGATTTTGCGGAAACTGTCCTGGCACTTATTCAAAAAGATTTAACCAAAGTGAAGCACTAATTGGCATTATTTCCTGTTCAAAAATTAAAGTTATTGCTACAAATAGTCCCCCCCCCTCCCCCCACCACACACACACAAAAATGGAAGTTGAATTCTCAAAATGTATCCGGGCACTAAATCTCAAATTTTATTGAGCACTAGTTGCTGGAAAAAATCCAGAATTAGACCTATAATGGGGGGGGGGGGGCAGCGTGAACTTGCCCCGCCCCCACTTTCGATGTCGATATCTCGGAAACTATCCGAGCACTAATTCTCAAATTTTGCCAAAGTGGAGCACTAATTGAGCACTAATTGCTGGCAAAAATCCAGAATTAGTGCTGAAGTGGGGGGGGGGCCAGGTTCACGGGTCTTTGCATAGCGTAGCAAAATTTTATTTGAAACTATTGTTTTAAATGTAAAAGTTCGTGCAAATTTATTTTGACAAGCTTTGCAAGGATGCAGTCACAGGGCAAAGTAAAATTATGTTTTAAGATTGCGAACATTTAGGAGGGTATATAAGCTTGGCATTAGTTTAAGATCTCATTGCTTTTGATTGTGTAAGGTTTGGCTGTATTTTTACAAGTTTTTATTATGTGTGGGATCTCATTACTTTTTCAAGTTCCATTGCAAAATTATTTGTTAAAATATAATATTATCAAAATCGATTTAGTTGCAATGGTATTACCAATTAACAATATAATGTAAAATATCTAGTGGCCCAAAGACTTGGTTTTGTACACATTGTAGGTGATCATTGTCAAGTTACTATAGTTACTAGTTGAAAACCTTTATTTGGAAGCCTTCCTATAAACTTTTTCGACATTTTCTTTCAAAAGGCACTACATCACTATAGCCTTGTTCATGTAAAATATTGACGTTGTATTCCTACCCGTTTGGCCAGAATCGCTGGCCAATTGAAACTGATGAATTAGTAAGTAGTAGCCAGTAGCCCGTATAGTAGCCCGTAGTAGCAAGTAGTAGCTAACATACTTAAAGTGATTTTGAGCATGTTTCAAGTCATCTATCACCAAGAAGGAATGTTCATACACCAACCAAATGTGGCATGTGTTATCAGGTACCGAAATCCCCCTGATGTTGATAGTTTTTAAGTTCACGTCACGTTTCATGACGGCTGGGTGACACCTCGAAATCAATATAGGCACCAATATAAGGTGCCTGAGTGTGTAGCGCACCGCTTCTTGTCTGCGGCGCCCTAACGTGCACCTAGACTAGAGATTTGAAATCTATATCTGGGTTATCTGTAAATATGACATCTATAAAATAACATTTCGTGATGGAGTTGTTAGTTTTTGAGTAGCAGACGAGCTTCTAACATACCGGACCAATATCAAAATAAATCAACTACGGCCAGTAAACGCATTAGAAGTAAAACTGGCAAAATGGCAAAACCACGTCATGTTATCTAATACAAATTAATAATCGACGTAACCTTGATCTATTTATATAACTTAAACCTTGGCACCACCTAACATGAGAGTTAAAGAAGAGTGGGAGACAATTTCTCATTGGCCGGTGATAATGAATACACTTATCAGTATTCAGAACTAGCATTCTAACTGCGTCACTGATCAATTACCGTGCAAGGCCTTGAAACATGTGTATTATTTTAATTGGAAGTGATACGATGGTATTGGTTGCTTTGCGTATGATAAATAAATAAATAAATTGTATTTAGTCTACCACTCAGTTATATAACTGATTTTCAGTGGGGGACAGTAAATCAAAGCGGTCGAGCCAACCCTGTAGGCCCCGACGAAATCGACGAGTGAGCGATAACCATATAAAAATAATAATAAAATATATGTGGATATAAAGTAATAAAAGACGTGAATTTAAGAAATCCATAACCATTTCTCAAATCAGTAAAAATATAATAAACAAATAAATAATAAACAATAAAAATATAAAAATAAAAATACAAAATGAACCACATTAACCTAGTCTCTTCGCTCCACATGCTTCAACCCACGACACATACATGAGTAGGTTGTACGTTACATGTGCGCTACTCAGTTTCAGGATACCACGAGTTCAAACCCCGCCACCGGCAACCCTGATCGAAAGTTGTTTTCAAAGGTTGTCTATACTCATTATTGCGAAATTTGGGTATGAGTCTTCGGAATAACATTCGTCGGACCGAGTCTACACATTCGAATAACCTACAGCTAGTTGCCTGAAGAGGTACATACGGACACCAGGCAAAAATTAGAGCTGGGCTTTAAACCATTTATCATCGATATCGCACGACACTTTCCATATCGATATAACATAAATGTATTATCTGTGAAAATGTATATTTTCAAAATTAAAAAAAGGTAATTATTTAATAATCTGTGGCTAAAATCGACAAAACGAATCACAATGTTTAGCTTCTCACACCCGCGGTGAATGACCCGGCACCTACACCATTTGTAAAAATCGGGACGTATTTAGTATGTACCCGGCACCTCCACCACAATAGTTAAGCACGCAAACCGAAATTTGAAGAAATATATCAATTATTCTTGGGTATTGACAACATTAAGGGCTTGGACATTCCTTAAAATTTGTATCTCTTCTAGTATTTGAAATAAGCTATACAATTTTGAAGAAATTTAATTTAATTTGGAGTCAAATTATTGATATATTTGTCACACTAGTAAATATTATTGTTTTTAACAAACTGTGATCGCTGTGTTGTGTGTTGTATTGTGTTTGAGCAGTTAGTACTAGTCCCAATAACAAAACGTTGCAACAAGTGCAGACGATGGAAAAAAAAAGTTTTCGAAATGCAATAAAATAAACAATTATGCGCATGAGCACTTACACTAAAATAATTGATTTAAATTTTTAACACTTAATTTATTATTATTTACTACAATTCATAAATTAAAAGAGTCCGCTCCAACCGGGAATCGAACCACGGATCTCCCGCATTCCAGACAGGCGTCTTAACCACTAGACCATCAGGACGGGTACATTTTAAGCTCTGAATTGTAGTTAAATTATACATCTGAATGGATTTATTATTGACCGATTATCATTTGACTTTAAGTACAAAACCTCGTTTGTTGGGAATTTGAATATGTGCGAAGCTAGCATATTGTTTGTTTGAAGAATTTAATTGATCGTAAAAATCATGGTAACATTGGTAAAATAAAAATAGATTTGTAAACATACTAAGATAAGATCAAGCAAAGCGTGTGCGGCAAGAAATGTCCGGGTCTATCCAATAACTTGTAAAAAATACAGCCAAACCTTATACACTCAAAAGAAATGAGATCTAAAAAAGGGCCAAACTCATCTACCCTTCCACATTTGTGCATTCTTAATTCATAAACGTACAGTGTCCCGTAACATCCTAGAAAAGCTTTGAAAAATAACATTTGCATTAACAATTTTGAATTTGGATGAACAATTACGTTTTTAATTAATAGTTGCAAATTCTATTTTGCTCAACGTATTTTCAAGGATGTTGTAACGGCTCACTGTACGTTTATGAGTTAAGAATGCGCAAATGTGAAGGGTAGATGAGCTTGGCCCTTTTTAAGATCTCATTTCTTTTGAGTGTTTAAGATTTGGCTGTATTTTTACAAGTTTTTGTTATGTAGAGGTATAGGTTTACAGTAAACGCATTTCATTATATCTTTACTGGGAGTCGTTTGCCGAGGAGTACCGAGATTTAGTTACAACCCTCGCGCTACTTGGTTAAAATATAGTGAACATCAACTTTCTAAATTAAATGAAGGTAAATGATGTTTTTTTTAATTTGACTTAGATTTTTTAATTATTTGCCTAAGAAATAAATATATATATTTTTTTTAATACATGTGCAAAACAGCTAAAACGACAACATTTTTGTTTGTCCCGGAAATGTAATATATTGCTAGTATGTGAGATAAACACAATCTGAAATATGTACATATAAAAAAAAATAGGTGAAGTTTTACAATTTACATTTTAACTTAAAATGAAAATTTGTTTCAAATCCTAAATTTTCAAACATTTCTTCAAAATCACAATTAAAAATCCCCCCAAAAAAAAAAAAAAATCTTGGAAAAAAGCTAAATAATAATTGTTTCATTAAATATACCTAATCTTGACGAATTAAATTGAGTAATGAAAGAGTTGAACGTAAACTACCCGCCGCCCCCCCCCCCCCCATCCCCCCCCCCCCCCTCAATGTACCATCCAATCGTCTCGATGATCGTTAGCCTTTCAGAGGCGCGTGTTACCTAACATTAAAACAATGAAACAATTACAATTTATGACCCTATTGTATAAACGTGATATTTACGAACCATATCATATTTAATTACAATTTCGCTCGTGTTGGGGTGATAAAAATCAAATAGTCTATAAACCGGGAGTTTTATATTCAAGAAACAATGATGACGTTAATTTGTAGAAACAATTGAGAATGGGTGTTTAATACAAGTAATTTAATCCATACAATGTGCGCTATAAATCATTGTTTTCAGTGTAGTGTTGGAACAATTAAATTATTTATGGCGTGCTCGTGCCTGTAGTGATATGCAATTCCTCTCAAAAGAATTATTATATAACATTATTTAGTAAATTACTCAAATTTAACGTTTTTTCTGGGTTTCACAAATCATATGATGCACGAAAATACCGCGTTAAACGTGTGAAATCAGCAAAATTGTTAATTACAATATTTGTTTTAGGTTACAAATCAAAACAATAAACACATTGAACGTTAAATGGAACTAACATGAACCACAAAGTCCATTCCAAAGCTGATTTTCAACATGGAATTTAAAAAAAATTGCGAAAATCACATTATATAATAATTAGACGAGTGAGCGCAGCGAAACGAAGTCTATAACACTACTCGATCGGATCTTGGTAGTGACTAACATACATATAACAAAAAACTTGTAAAAAACAGCCAAACCTTACACAATCAAAAGGAATGAGATCTGAAAGAAATGCCAAGCTTATGTACCCTCCTACATTTTCGCAATCTTAATACATAAATTCACTTTGCCCTATGACAGGATCCTTGCAAAGCGTGGCAAAATTTTGTTTAAAACTATTGTTTTAAATGTAAAAGTTTGTGCAAATTTATTTTGCCAAGCTTTGCAAGGCTACAGTCACAGGACAAAGTGAATTTATGTATTAAGATTGCGAAAATGTAGGAGGATCCATAAGCTTGGCGTTTCTTTTAGATCTCATTGCTTTTGATTGTGTAAGGTTGGTCTGTTTTTTTTACGTTTTTTTTGTTACATGTGGGATCTCATTACTTTTTCAAGTTCCATTACAAAATTATTTAGTAAAATACAATAATTTTTATCAAAGTCGATTTAATTTATATGGTTTTACCAACTAACAATAGAATGTAAAAATCTAGTGGTCAAAAGACTTGTTTTTTGAAAACAATGTAGGTGACCATTGTCAAGTCACTATAGTTACTTGTTAATGATATTCTTGTAACAGGTTTATATTAAAACCTTTATTGGAAGCCTTTCAGCAAACTTTTTTAACTTTTTCTTTCAAAAGACACTATGTCACTATAACCTTAATTTACATGTGAAATATGAAGATTGTAGCCCCACCCGTTAAGGCAGAATCGCTGGGCGATTGAAACTGACGAATTAGACAGTAGCAGTTGCAGTAATAGTAGCTTACATCCCACAAGTGATTTTGAGCATGTTTCAAGCCATTTTTTCACCAAGAAGGAATGCTCGTACCCCAACAAAATTTGGCATGTGTTGTCAGGTACCTAAATCCCCTCGATTTTGATACTTTTCAAGTTCACATCACGTTTCATGACGGCTAAGTAACACCTCGAAATCACCCCAACTCTGCTTGCTGTATAAGGTGCCTGAGTGTGTAGCGCGCCACGGCTTGGCTGCGGCGCCCTAACGGGCACCTAGATTGACCTATAGGAAGAATTGCAACAGAAGCAAATTTGGTACAGTTAGATTAAAGAAAAAAACTGAATAACCCATAAAGAATCCCCTAAAATCCCCATAGGGTGGGTGGGTCAAATCACCCCCTAAATGAAAATGTAATAAAATGTAATTTTAAAAAATGGTATTGTATACTGTATTGTGTGTTGTATTGTATAAGAATATTTCAAATAAAAATATTTCAATTGTTTAAAATTAATTTTGTGGCCAAAAGAGGTCAATTAAGTTCAAATTTGGTATTTTTTCAATATAATTTGGTAATCGTTTTTCTATTTTAACAATAATGTTTAATTATTGTCACATTGTTGTTAATAACTAGTAAATAGGTCACACTTGATAAGGCATAAGTCAATCATGGCAGAAAAAGGTTATTATTACAATCTGTAGGACCATGAACCTACGAGTATGTAATCAAAAATCTGTTTGCTTACGTTTAGGCGCACTCAAATCATGTTACGTAATAATATAATTCACCGATAGAGGTTTCTCACGTACTACGCATCGAGACTATAATTTGGGACGTACCTGGATCAAAACCCACACTTTAAAATCCTTACTGAAGGTTTTTCTCGTGGATTTCCTTAAATATATTCGACAAAATCTCAGACTAAGCCCCATAATAAGCCCTTGATTTGTTATTTCAAAAAATTCACACCCTATTAGTAAAAGGCATTGAGGTTGTTTACGGGAAGATTAAATTTTACAAGATCTATTACATAGGTTCCCGCTATAGGGTGCTGTACATTCGGCTACCTCGTAAAAATGACTATGTTTTTTTTGCGTTTTCAATGTGTTTCCCAGCCGCCATGAAACGTGAAATGAACTTTAAATATGCCACAATCAGAGCTTTTTAGGTACCTTACAACCCATGCCAATTTTGGTTGTGGTGCAAACATTCCTTCCAAGTTAAAAATGGAATGAAAATTTTGTCAAGTTTCTCTAGTTACAGATTGAAATTTGGTCTATATAACCAGATTTCAATGATTTTCTTTTTTCTTTTCTATCTTACTTTTTCTTGCACAATGCATTATATTATAACTAAAACGTTAATGTCCATGTAAAATTTTAATGTTGTAGACCCATCCGTTAGTTCAGAATTGCTGTGAAATCGACACTGGCGAATTTAGGCTCCTGGCAGAGGAGTTACGGAAAGCGATTTTGATATTTTTTCGTCCCATTTTTAACTCAGAAGGAATGATCACACCCCAACCAAAATTGGCATGGGTTGTCAGGTACCTAAATAGCTCTGATTATGACATTCAAAGTTCATTTCACGTTTCATGAAAGAAAAAAATCAATCAATGATACAATAATTGTGACGAGCTCCTTTACTTACTCTGTCCCCTCTCCTGCTTGGTGCCCCTGACCACCACCCTGGTGACTAGGGACATGTAGTTGTCCCCGGTGCTACACCCCGGCGTGACATCCACATCGTCCACCCTCAACGACGCGTCGCCCTCCACCCGACGTAGCACTTCCTCCAACAACTTTATGTCACTTTCATAGTCGTTGATGTGATTGTTATTCATCACTTTGCCTATACCAAAACACTTTGAAAGAATTAATTTTTTACACTCGAAATGATTTGAACATTTATGTTACGTATGACACTAGATGGAATAAATACATTTTGAAAAAGTAAAGATTTTTATTATAAATTCTCTTTCTCAATATTTTTACGCATTTCGCCAGAAAAATGCAAAATCACATCTTCACGCACTTGTATTTTTTATATTTTCTCTCCAAGAGGCATCTTTAGATTCACCCGCCACGTTCTAACACTGTATCGATATGTCTAACTAATTTAAATAATTTGACCCATTTGCAGTCTAAAATATAGATAAGATAAAGAAATGCTGATTGTTGCGAAAGCCCTATAGCGTGCGGATATTATGTGTTGCGCGTCTTTACAGATTCACGCCTCTCAAACTCTCTTGTCTCATTGGAGAAGTACGAATGAAAAGCATGACCTATTTTAGCCTCGAGAAATATGTGGCAAATTTAAAATTACAAATAACAATATACGTCATATTTGTGAACAGCCAATGAGGGAGTCGGATTTTACTACTCCGACGTAATGGCAAATATTTTATCTTGAATGACATCAGAAGCAAAAAACTCTCTACGCGTGCGTATCATCTGTGCATGTTTCCGCGATTTTGCAATGTTGGTAGCAAAACATCTTGCGAGAAATACAACAATAGTGGAAGATAATGTGGTGTCCGTTTATACTGTTGGGTGTTGCAGGGTGCCAAGGTTAAACACGGTGCAAGGTTTGTGATGCAAGATGTTAATAAGTATGCACTTATGCAGGAGTCAACTGCAGTCGCGTTGACACACGTTTTAAGTTATTCAAATGAGGTGTAATTGGTAGCACTCTTTATTCTTTTGTTAATTGAACTTCAAACCCTACTTATAATCAACTCAATTGTTTACATCGGTTGTTGAGTACGTCGTTGTCTTGTCACTATTGCAGTACGACTCGTCGCGTGCGCTATACATGATGAGTGCATATAACTTGCATACTTGGATAAATTAACAAGGCCTGTTTCGAATTCCTAAATTTTGTAAGAATACATTTAAAATATTGAAAATCAAAGTTGATTAGACGAAAATCGTCGTATATGAATGTATGTGTAACATCCGTAGTCGATTATTAATCATTCATTATTATTCATCAGCGATGGAATAATTCAAGATATTCTTAACGGTGTTTTAATTTTCGAGATCATCGTGGCAATGCAAAGGGTTATTTTGTCAACACGGTGTGAACCAAATACTTTCTAATTAATTAATATCGAGCCCTATTTCCAACTAAGTCGGGTAGGGGGTGGGAGGTTCCCACCACATTCTTGGCTCCCCGGGCTTATCGAAGCCGGCTAGCCATGCCTGACGCTTCTCCCACATCATCTTTTTCTTCCTCTGAATCATTTACTTCACTTTCTTCCTCTTCAATGTATTCTTCCTCAGGGACCTCAGGGATAATTCCCAAATTAATTATATTAATCATATCTTTTATTAACTATGATTTACTTCAATTAAAATCTTAAGATATAGCCCTGTTAGTCTATCTGTAACAAACACAGCATTCTGACCCATCACTTTTCGTAAACATACACTATTTGAAGACCAATATTTAGTAACATGTAGCGTTATATAATCCCTGACGTCAGTGTTACAGATAGCACTAATCTTATATAATTATTACTATTTTGAGAAGATTTGTAACAAAAATAGCTCTTAAAAACAAATTATTTCTCAACATTTTTTGTCAATTTTCACACTGTTACGTGTTATGTTGACCTCAGTGGATTTTCATCATTTGAAGTCTCTTCCAAAACAGTAAAATACACAATGGTATCTAAAAAAAAAAAAACTTTTGCATAATAATATTGTGGCGATTCAAGATGGTGAAATGGGGCAGTTATATAATCGTACTCTTCGGCTACATTCGATCAATGACGTGGGTTCACTATTGGTAGCTCACGAAACTCATTTGTTCGGGCACGTGTTTCGATTTTGATAACGACTCAAAGTAGATTACGATCTACGAAGCACTTCCGTATGTGTTATAAAATATAGAACTTGATATATTCCGTTAGATTTGAGTTTAGAAATAGGTAGATATCTCCATGTTCTATGTTATCAAACTGATTGACTCCACAGTTGGTGAGATGATCACTGTAACTCTGCAATGGACAGTACATGTTGCTGAGTTTTTTTTTTTTTTGCAGTTTCCAACACTTTCACATGTCGGAAGTGGTCTTAAGTCAAACAGAGTGGCTCATACGTCACCATGGAGAGATAAATGTATTGTATTAGTTTTTCATTATTAACAAGTCTGTTGATTCCGCTATAATAAGGATGCATTCCTCCTCTTCCGACAACCGGTAACCGATATCAGTTAGGAGGTAATATTAACCGCTTAACTATTACATAGCACTCTTACCGTTAGTTAAATGAACGAGGAACTTGAATAAAAAAGAAAAAAAGAAAATTTTCAAAGACATAGCTCCATTTTGGCCATTATTAGCAAATTTTGGATCATAAGAAAATTAAGGTTCTAGGTGTAATACTTAATTTTGAGCTATGCTTTTTATTGTTGAATCACCCTTTGTCTCTGCACTGAGTATAAGGGAAAATAATTTTCTGAAATAATGTTCGATGTGCGATTAATCTTTTACACATGGTACAAATATGAGTTTTGTACCTGAGGACGAAAAAAATGGCACAACAAAAGTTATTTCAGAAAATGATTTCTCTTATACTCAGTCCGTAGACAAAGGTGTGTTTAAACAATAGAAAAGCATAGCTCAAAATTAAGTATTGCACCTAGAACTTTCATTTCTTTATTGGCCCAAAATTTGAATATAACTCCCGTTAATCAAGTAGTTTGTACACAATAATTAATCACAGCATTCGCCTTTTGGCCAATATAGAAAAATATACTATGGATCGTCGGTGGCTGAAATTATTACCCGAGTCCTTCCGAATTAAAATGTCAAACGGATGATTTCTTCCGATTAGTATCAAGACCTGATTATGGTTATAATCCTGATTATGATTTTAAAAAATATATTATTTATTTATTTATGTCGACAATCGACTAATCGATATATAGAGTTGTTTCCTATAATTAATTAAGCAAACCCAAAACATACATTTATTTTGAACGCTTTTATAAATAAAAACAAACTGAAATATTCGTTTAAATCATAATTCTCTCTCTTTATTTCTTATTATTTCCTTTTCCTAAACTAAAAAGGGAAAATTACCTCAATATCTTGTTTTCATACTACACTAATTATCGATTATTAATCATTGTTAAATATCGAGTTGTTTGCAGCTATGTCGAGAAATGATTGATTAATGTTTGACATCCTTAGTTGCAAATCCAACTCATCAACAGTCCAATTAGCATTTATTTCTATCCGAGTACGCACTCACAAGACAACTTAGTTTCTAGAGACTACGTAAAGTTGCATATTAAGTTGGTGTCCCGGCCAACAAGTTGTAGACTGAGCCATCGTGGCTAGCAGTGTAGCTTCTCAGATCTACGTAGAGATGTCGCTAATGTTGTTATATGAAAGTGAACTAACATGAACTGGCATAGATAGCAGCACCGTGCAGTATACTCGATCCTTAGAAAGACTTGGAAATCCGTCTCTTTCACAAATATGAATAATTAGGAAAAAAATTAATAATACTACTATGATACTTATTAAATATGATATCCACATTCACACAAAATGCAAAAGAGTGAAAGTTTGTACTGTGGCTAATAACAAATACGTAAATACAATTTTTTTAAACTTCTTTATCATATCAAAGTACTACTTCCATCTATATTTGTCAAAATTTAAATTTAAAAATTGATAATGTAAAGGTAATTGTTCGTATAAATGAAATGAAGTTATTGTTATTTTGTCTCTGAAAGTCAATTTCTTCATGAAAAAGGCATAACTTTGGATCAAAAATTAAAATATAGGACTATTATTCTATATTCAATAGTAAAGCTAGTTCAGTTCCAAAATCATCTAATGTGAATTTAATTTTTTAAAGTACTCACCATTTGAATCCATAAAAATATCAAATAAAACGGTGGTTTGAGATTTTTTATGGTTATCTGTGAACATATACATGTTTGAATATGCTACAAAATTGAAAATTAAAATTAAGCTAAACATGTTTTTATAAGGTTCAATAAAATTTCGTTAATTTTAAATGTTCCTCCATACAGCATTATTTATAATTATAAATGCAAGAAACCCCCCACATTTAGGATTATTGTGTAAAAATTAACAAATGAATGTTTAAATTTGTTATTTATTTAAATTTGCTATTTTACAGACAACAACTTATCTGGTAAATTAAAAACAAACACGGAATCGTGGAAACGCATTTTAGATTATTACGGAATATGTTTATAATTAAACAATAAAGACTGATTAAGTTAAGTTTTTGTTCAATTTCATTGTTCAAATTCATTCAATTCTTCAATTCTGTTCTTAATTACTTTATTCTACGGAAGCTATCGTTTCAAAAGGAATCATAATAATATAATATACATCTACACACAAAAAATACAAATTTAAACGTAGATGTATTTTTCTATTGCCACATCAAATTATTCATTTGGCTTGGAAAATATAGTTTTTACCATGCAAAATAGTAAAATTTTATTTACAATAAGTAATTCTGAATGCATTGTATATGAATTGCAATTATTTTATTACGCCTTACGCGGTTCAGCTACTTATAATATATTAAAATAAATGTATACTCAAGTTTGCTTTGTTTATAGAACAAGTAGCCTTTATTTACATTGGTGCGTACCATGAACACTACATGTGGTTCATCATATATATTTAAATATAAAATAAATTAGCAAATAATTTAAATTGACATAGATCCGGTGTATGCAAAGTCGCTGCTTATGTCGATTCTACGGATTGGCATAATTTGTTGAATTATTTCAACGGTGGAAGATACGCCTTTGATGGTTCAACATCACCAAAAGCTTGACCATTTTCTTTGGCTCCAGAAGAATCTGTGGCTTGTTCCTTCTCTCTTAGTTCGTTTGTTGGACGATCATAGAAATAACCTTCGTCGTTAGATCCACGAGAATCGTTGCTATTTCCGGACTTTCCATCACCATCGCGATTCCTCTCGTTACCTTGATCAACTGTATTTCCTTCAACGTTCCTATTACCATTGTCATTTCGATATTTCTCATCAGTTCTGCCTTGGGTTTCTTGGTTCGTATTGTTCCTGGTTACACCCACATCGGCATCTCCTTTCGAGTTGCCATTTGAAGGTTTACCATTAGCTGAGATTATATTGCCTCGAATGCCGTTAGCACTTTCATTGTCCTTGTATTTTCCTAGAGAATTTTCGTTCTTTGAATACGGTCTATTGAGAACATTGCTAAAGGGAATAACTTGACTCTTAGGGCCATATGTGTATCCGGTAAGAGCGTTTGCTGCTCCCTGTGGATTATATGGATACCTGTCGTTGAAGGCACCCAAAGCATTTTGTTGCTGATATGGGTTTCTATTGTTAAAAGCTCCTAGAGCATTCTGTGAAGTGTATGGGTACCTAGTGTTGAGAGCTCCTTGCGGACGACGATAGTTGTTAAATGCGTTCGGAAATCCAAACACCGGTCTTGGAGTTGTAGTCGCAAATGGTGAATTAGTATAACGACCTAAGTTGTTTGGTGTTTTGATCTGTCCATTGCTCGGATACCTGTTGATCAATCTAGCAGGTGAAACGAGTGGACGGTCGAGTCCGAGCGGGTTGTAGTTCCGAGCGCTGCCACCGGGAATCCCCGAAGCTCTAATCGGCTCCCCTCGGTTGTTGTACAAGACGCCATTTTGTCGAGCCTCGTCGACTTCCTCCATTGCTCGGACGACTGCTTCGTTCACTGAGTAGAAGTCCGCTGCGCGTGCGCAATCCACGTGGTTCCACCAATCACAGACGAGGAACTCTTGGTTGAAGAGGGTGCCATTGGGACACAAGAAGCCGGTACCACGACCACCCTTTCCACAGATGTGGAATACCTAAAAAGAATAAGATACTCGTTATAGGTTTTTCTAGTAGATCTTACTGTAAAGACTCTAATGGCGGATGTCATCTGCAAACAGGAATTATAATCACTTCTCCTTCCACCTCAGTACAGCTTCGGCAGTCGGTTGCCGTTGCACATGGGGGCTGTTCCGGGATGTGGCGACCTTGAACGATCCTGTTTCAGAAATAGAGAATGCTGGAAATTAATCATGTTTAAAAACCTTTGGACATCCCCTCCCTTCTATTCTCCCTTCTATCTTTACTAGCTTCCTGAAAAGGACAAGTTAAAACTTTCTACCAAAACTTGGAATCGTTGAACATATTAGTATTAGTTTAGTATTTTAGGGCGCTTTAACAACCAAGATAAAACAATTTCTATAAGTGTGAGTTACCGCCATGTAAGTATACTTCTTTCCAGGGGGAGGGACGTAAGGAATGACGCGGGGGGGACAAGGGGTGTACAGGTCTGTGCTGGTCAGAACCAGCCACAAGCGTATCGGGAGGGCCGGGGTTCCCCCACGTCGTGGTCGTCTTCGTTTGTGTCATCATCCGTCCGTGTTGTCATTGTCGTCGCCGTCGGGGAGGTAGTCAAAGGGAAGGGGAAAGTCCCCGACGACGACGCAGAGCTTGCCATTAGTTTCAGAGAGTAAAACTCCCCTAATCACGGGCCAAACCACGAGAAGGTTGCGAGTTGGACTTTGATGGCCCCTCGACGTAGAATCAACTTCCGAATTTTAGTTAAGACTTCTCACTGATTCGACTATCTCTACTTTACGTTTCTTTATTTCTACTTTTATTTATTTATTTATTCATATAAGAGTCTATACAGCACAAGTACCATTTTATGTAGACAATCCTCATAAATATATAAATAAAGTTAAAATTAAAATTACATTAATACACTTACAAATTAACAAATAATTATATGGTGATGAACAACAAACAAATATATCAAAATTATAAGTGCAACAAAACATAAGAGTAAATAATGATTAGAAAATAAAAATATTGTTATAGAATAGAGGGGGAAATGCTAATGACCTTCAACTACTGATCGCTATTTAAACTAGCCCCCTTCTTCAAGGAGCTACTTTAAATAACAATGGTGCAGTGCGTTAACTTATCATTTAACTTTTTTGTAACTATCCAGTATACAATAAGTAGGGAAATGTGTTGCATAATTTTGAGTAGGAAGTTTCGGACGTCTTATTGTGTAAGACTGAGGGCATCAACGGTCATGAGTGTAAGTGATGCTGGGTGCAAGACCCGAGAGATGACTTACTTGGCAGTAGGCCTGCTGGTCGGCGTAGTAGCCCGGATACTGTAGCCCGTCACACCGGAAGTCGGTGAGTGGGACACTGGCGAGGACAGGGTAGTCGACACCCGCCTCGCCTGGAATCTCGTCTCCGTAGACGTCCTCCAGGACCTGTTGCAGACGTGGGAACCCAATCTGCGCCTGCGCAAGAGAAACAGGCTGTAAACTATCTGGTGAAGATTTTTCAAAATTGTTTTCTGCAGCTGGCAAATAATATGTGGATTTCGTAGTTTGCATGGTTGGAAAACAAGGATACAGTTTACATGTTATAAACAGTGTGTAAGCAAACCAACAAAAACACATAATTTAATCTGTTGTTAGGGTAGTCTTTACAACATCTGTGAGTAAGGAAAGTCACTGTAGGTTACATTTCTCAATGTATTTATGTATTACAAAGCCAAATCGCATAAACAAAATATACACATGGCAAACAAAGATAGATATAACAATAACATAACAAATAATATACGTTACAATTTTTCTACGTAAATAACAATTGTTTTTCAAGTAATTTATTCTGTTATCATGAAATATAAATCCGTTGGTAATTTGAGTCACAAAGTAGTTTCTGATTGCTCTTGTATAGATAAAGACTCTGAAATGCTTCATCTTAAATTTTGCGTTTCATGGAGTCGACTTCATAATTTTCTATACTAAGTGTAATTCCGATATCAAACAATGATATTGATTAGCCTGAAATTATTTTATACCAAACTAAAGTTTTTGAATTTTTGTATCTTAATCTAAAAGCATCAAAGCTTTTGTTTTTATATACGGTATTTATACCCTCAACTTATTTTTAAAATATGTCTGTCATAATGATGGAAATTGTTACTACACTTGGAATTATTTCAAAAATAGTTATAAAACACAACATTAAACATTTTTCACGTCGCTATCGCTAGAACTTCAGCTTTAGGTCCGTCGTGCTATCTTAATCCACTTCTCCTATCAATGTTTACATAGTATTCTTGAAATTGTGTATCACAAATTTCAATGTGATAGCCGATTTCAGGCCAAGATCACGCGAACTATGCTAACAATAGACAGTGGCCATGGGCTAAAATAGGAAACAACAAGAATGTAAGATAAAAAGTATTATTCTACGTACAGATACAAACAATATGACTTGAACCAAGGACAAAACGAATGGCATATATTATGTGTCTCGTTCATAATGATATAGATAGAAGAATATCAGTATTTTTCCTAATTGTGTGTAGTATTGTACTATAATCTTTGGGTTTAATCCCAAAGCTATAATGCATCGTTTTAATTTCAAAATTTAGTTACACCAAGGTAACTCAAGCAATCCCTCATACGCCACCCAAAAAATTATATTAGACCGTATGATAAGTGAAAATAGCGTTTTGTCGTTTAGATATTTAAAATTTACTTTAAAAATGTATTTTTAATTTACTTTTGAAAACGCTTCAAAGAACTATGTTTTACTTAAACTGAGGTAATACATTTCTATTTTTCAATTTATCAATTTCAATTAAGTTGATTTATTGATAATTTATAAATAAAAATGTAAGGATACCTCATACACAAGTCTTGTGAATATGAGCAAAAAATAGATGCAACAAAATGCTTCAAAGTATACGAATGAAATGCAGTATGAAGCTTACCGCCCAACAGAGGTAGCTATCTCAAATAAATACCCTTAATTGGGTCAAATTGAAGTTTAATCACTTCTTAATTAAATGGAAATTAATAAATTATGAGGATGTGGATATTGATTTCAGAGTGTTAATAAAATAAAAAGAATGTTTGAATCTAAATAATTGAAAAGGGTTTACTGTATTAATCAAAAATACAAATTACATAAAAGATTTGCATACAAAGACTACTTTCAATTGGCCAATGATTTAGTAGTAAATAAATATGGTACCTCGTTTTACAATGATGTCTTGATGATGCTGATTAATGTTGCTGATGAATAATAATAAATGTACGAATTCGATCTGCTTTAGCACTGAATAATTAAATGAACACTCGGTAAGTTATTCACTGTTCTTCATCTTCATAACTTGGTGTCGCTCGTTCTGTTCCCGTTGTAGTACAACTCCTCCATGAACCCCTTGACACCTTGTCGTCGCCCACGATCCACCCTCTAATGATGCAGGCACAATACTAAGTGAAGGCCTGACGCTGGAGATCGTCTTTTTATAGGGGTGGTCAGGTGACCAGTGATGGACGTATTATCTTCTAGATTGATCTTGTTGTTTGTTGAGTCGACAGGGTTGGTTGTGATTCAACTACCCCAGCCGCCCCAATGTTCCTTGTGCCCTGAGGCTACTCACTTGTGACAATTCCTTTCAGAAGGTGTTGACAATTCGAAGGTATCTCAAGTGTTCCATGTCTATCACAGGATGTCAGATTATCTCTGTTGACGCATCTTGCAACCATTTCAATGCATTCCGCTTGGACCGCATGTGTAAAGCTGATGCAACTGTTTTATAATGTTTTTATTACATGTTATTATATTATTGAAATTCATCATATTGATATTTATTTATGTAAACAAGGTTACTGAAAAGGCCGTTACGGCACAATTACCCCAGCAATGAATGTTTTAGGTGTGAAGCAATTAAAATATTCATTCAAATGACAGAAACCCTTTCAATGAGAACTAAACTTAATATAAGAGTTAAAACATAAATTGTCTCAATTGACATTCATTTCAACACATCTTAACATTATCAACTATTATAGGAAGTCGTCTCAAACACGAAAATTATAAATAACTACGAGTACATTTAACTCAGTAGTTGTACTTAATCATAAATGGATCATTTTGCTCTTACACATATCTCTCATAGTCATACGTTATTACCCATGTTGGTCCGTCTTTTATCTTATTTTATTTCCAACCTAAATTCCAAATTCAAAACGCATGTGTCATGTATATTTACTTTTAAACTACAATATTCAATTACAATTATGTAACCTGACGTCCAAACAATCGTTCCTTCTCAAAATTCTCTTTACTTGCAAACTTTATTGCATTACTTCACTTGTGACTTGTATTTAATTCATCTCATTTTACTTTACCACATTACTCGTTTTAATTCTTCAATTCTACCTTAGATTCCAATGTACTCCATAATACGTATTTAATTCACCTCGTCAAAGCTATGTGCAGCTATATCAAGCCTACATCCAGCCCAAATCTCACCAACTCAAAAGCCCTGTATGACTATATCCAGTCCATACCAAGCCACAAACACATTTCCATACATCTCAAACTTCAACTTCTTCACATCGTTTCGTCATTACAATCATCTGTATCTCTGTTTACTACAGCCTACACGGAATCTTCGACTCGTTATCTCTCAAATTACTTATTTCCATCTCATCTTGTCACATTATTACTTCATCTCGAACCGATTGTCAGACACATTACTAAAACTCACATTCACAAATTGACTTGTTATTTAAATTACTTGATTCACAATTAGTTACATCTTCAATCAATATTTCAATTTCATGATCAATCATTTACTCATGTCCTTTATATTATTTTAAAACCTACAATGACACATTTTAAACCGACTGGACCAAACATCGTACTATCTAGACGTAATTCTGACCTTCACCCTATTCTAGAACCTCTAGGAGAATCTACCCTTGTCTGTTGACAATCTGTCACTCCCATCTCAAATCCTACCTTTCTTCAACGAAACTGAAAGTTGTTTACTACCGAATTCATCGACCTTTCTAGACCACTGCTGTTCTCAGCTGTCAAACACGTACGTAACAAAGATGTCCAACGTAATATTTTATCTATTTCCGCATTCTTTATTATCTTTTGAATTACCATTACTTTATTATTATTAACTATTCTTGTCTGATCATTTTTATTCACCTTCTAATTCTATATAAATTTTACAATTATTTCATTGTATTGTTGATTCACATTTAAACAAATTGATATATTTTTTCTGACATCTCTTGTCCTAACCCTTAAAAGACAGATACCAAAAGCATTTGTGTTTCGGCTCCTGTATAAATGAATCGCTGGACAAAACCCTACCAACACCCTAACTAAGATCGAACCAATCGCTGCTTACTCAAGAAGGACAATAATTACTTCTTCGTTCCACCAATCTTCAAAAGTCCTGTATAGCTATTCTTTCAGCCTATACCAAACCCAAATCTCATCAACTCAAAAGTCCTGTATAGCTATTCTTTCAGCCTATACCAAACCCAAACTCTCATCAACTTCATCAAAACGCCTCTCTTATGGGCAATCCCTCTAATTCTGCAATGCTATAATTAATTCGATTCTCAACTTAAATGCTGCTCAAACCTCCTCCATTATCGATTCGCCAATTCATACCGAATGAAAAACACCTGATTCAATACCTAGCTTTTTCATCACGAAACTCTCACAAAAAGTGTCCCGTCAAACTTTCCTACACTATCATCAATCAAATAAAAAGTGCTGCATACTTAAAAGAGGTCAATACAACTGCACGCTTGCTGAAAAGATTCACTAACAGATGGCTCAAATCTCTGATTCGGTGATCATTCCCTGTCCTTGGTCAATGTCCACAATCACTACCCCTACGCTTCTGCAATGCTACCTACAATTATCTTCATTCTAACAGTGTATGAAACTAAAAGCGATTCACTATGTTGAAAAAGTTCACCTTCCCCAACTGAAATTCATAACTGCAATTCTATTCTTCACTCTGTACCAAAACGCAATCAGACAACTAAATAGCAATATTTACGATTTCAAACAAACCTGGAATAAATGATTATTGTTCTTTATACGAATTCTTTCATTACTTTATGTTAACATTGTTACTTGTAACAAATTGAAAAACCAGACAACACAAAACATTACGTTCTTGACAGTTTCGAAACCTTCCCTTTATTCTCACTATTTATTTTTTTAATGTCGATATTCGTAAACTTTTGATCCATTTACGTTCTATTATTTATCATTACTTCCATATTATTCTATCCATCTATTACCAACTCACACAAACCAATTAAAATCTACATTCAAGAACATTCTATTTCAAACTTCATTGATCCCGAGATTCTCGACCCTTCTATACCTGTTCCGACGAGACCATTCACAACTCTAATCTTTTCCGAAAACACATTTTTTTTGTCACCAGTAAACTCACTCACGTAGATAATTGACCGACATCCCACTAATGGATGTTTACCGTTTGCACTCTGAGATGGAATGACATGCCGTGTTCCGCCCCTAAATATCTTCCAGTCCTTTCTATAGATGCAACTACCTTTCTTATGTGACAACACACTCTCCTCAATCCCTTCCCTCTTCTTTAGTATTATGCAATTTTCGATTTCACCTGGTTCTACGCTAATCTTCCACCTTCTACTTTTCAACCCATACCTGACTCTTCTGAACTCTCTAGCCTTCTCACAAAAATAATATAACAGATAACAATACAGAGGCAACAAAACATTTAATCCTTTACATATCTCTTGCTTAGTTATTTTCATAATCCATACCAATTTATTTATTTCATCAATCATCAATCCACTCTGAGGGAGCTCATTAAGTTTTTCCATTATCATACGCGACCTCCCAACTAACTCACCACACCGTTTGTCAATTAAATCATTGCTCTCTTTCCTTATCAAAGAAACCGCGAAACTCTCCACACAATCGAAAATCTCCTCATTCTCTCCCTCAATTATTACCTCATTTTCCTCACCCTCCGTGTCATCTGTCATCACGCCACTATCATCCTCACCATGAACCTCTTCAGTTATCAATTCAATGCTACTCAATTCTTGCTTTACTTTTATTTGTTTATCCAGTTCCTGTTTTAATCTCCTCATTTCTTCCTCAATCCTAGCTTGATTTTCTGCATGAATCCTCCTATTTTCTTTCTCAATCTTAGCCTGACTTTCTGCCTGAATTCTTCTATTTTCTTCCTCTATCCTTGCCTGAATTTCTGCCTGAATCCTCTTATTTTCTTTCTCAATCTTAGCCTTATTTTCTGCTTGAATCCTTATATTTTCTTTCTCAATTTTATCCTGATTTTCTGAATGTTTTCTCCTATTTTCTTTCTCGATCCCAGCCTGATTATCAATTTTTCCCTCAGTCCTAGCGTGAATTGCAGCCCAATTATCGAGTTTTGCCAATGTCCTAGCCTGAATTTCTATCAGTTGACGTAGCATTAACACTACATCTGGTCTAGCTCCTCCAACTAATTGATCCATTTCACAATTGTGTTTTTACACAGTTTGAGACACTTATAGCTTTCACCAACACTCAATCAATAAATCCACAAAAAGAAACAATTTTATTTTATTTTAAATGTAATTTAAAATTAAAATGAATTTATGAGACACGAGAAACTTATCAAGGGCGATTGGTAATAATTCAAAAGCCTCCACGTTGTTGCGCCAAATTGAAGCTTACCGCCCAACAGAGGTAGCTATCTCAAATAAATACCCTTAAATTGGGTCAAATTGAAGTTTAATCACTTCTTAATTAAATGGAAATTAATAAATTATGAGGATGTGGATATTGATTTCAGAGTGTTAATAAATAAAAAAGAATGTTTGAATCTAAATAATTGAAAAGGTTTACTGTATTAATCAACAATACAAATTACATAAAAGATTTACATACAAAGACAACTTCAATTGGCCAATGATTAGTAGTAAATAAATATGGTACCTCGTTTTACAATGATGTCTTGATGATGCTGATTAATGTTGCTGATGAATAATAATAAATGTACGAATTCGATCTGCTTTAGCACTGAATAATTAAATGAACACTCGGTAAGTTATTCACTGTTCTTCATCTTCATAACTTGGTGTCGCTCGTTCTGTTCCCGTTGTAGTACAACTCCTCCATGAACCCCTTGACACCTTGTCGTCGCCCACGATCCACCCTCTAATGATGCAGGCACAATACTAAGTGAAGGCCTGACGCTGGAGATCGTCTTTTTATAGGGGTGGTCAGGTGACCAGTGATGACGTATTATTTTCTAGATTGATCTTGTTGTTTGTTGAGTCGACAAGGTTGGTTGTGATTCAACTACCCCAGCCGCTCCAATGTTCCTTGTGCCCTTAGGCTACTCGCTAATGGGTTCTTTTCAGAAGGTGTTGACAATTCGAAGGTATCTCAAGTGTTCCATGTCCATCACAGGATGTCAGATTATCTCTGTTGACGCATCTTGCAACTATTTCAATGCATTCCGCTTGGACCGCATGTGTAAAGCTGATGCAACTGTTTTATAATGTTTTTATTACATGTTATTATATTATTGAAATTCATCATATTGATATTATTTATGTAAACAAGGTTAATGAAAAGGCCGTTACGGCACAAGTAAAATAACTTACAAACTGAGTATTCGTATCTCTAAAAACAGTCAGATCAGGTATGTGCGAAAAATGGCATGCATTTAAAGAATTGATTAATGTAGAGTTTATTGTCATATTAAAATCTGTAATAATGATTTCCTCAAAAAAATATAAACCCATTAAGGTTGCAAGCGGGGAGGGCGGGGGGGGGGGGGGGGGATCGTGTGCGTTTAGATTATAGAATTCCATCGTGTTCAAAATGACAAGAAACTTACATATAATTTTTTAAAATTACTTAACTGTAATCATAAAAATAATAAATGTAATTACTTGTAAAATATGTGATGTTCCAACTTACCCTCACTGCACCAAACACACACAACAGTGCAAATATCCTCATCCAGTCCATCTTTATCCCTCGGAGAAGACTTGGTTCTTGTAAATCCTCACAAGTAATACATGCTTGGAGGATGATCCCCGTCCATTATATACCAAACACCTAACAAACACACCCACATTTCCATAACTGGAGCGATTATAATTCCCATTCCACATCTGCCCATCGCAACCTTTCATTACCTTTTAATAATCATGATGTAATGAAACACCCTCAATCACTGTTAATCACTCGGGAAATTACTGCCTATGATTGTTGCCTGATTCACTCGCTAAACGCACGACTGTATTCGTTTCTGAGGCAGATTATAGAGTTATCGAGCTCATCACATACAATAATACCGTAATTGTAATGTTTTATTTCTTCATGTCTATTTTCCACTTATGATTTAAATTGTGTTTGAATTAAATATTTGTTTGTTTATATAAAGTAGGCTATGGCTGAGTTTCAAAACGAAGGTTTCGATACAGAGGGGGCTTTTTGTCTAGTGGTTTGTATAAGTGAGGAGTTGATGTTATCTATGAAGCAAAGTTTATATTTATTTAATGTCCATGTATAATTGAAACAAGAACGATTGTGGTTATAAATTATGTAACAATTTGCAAAGTGGAATGTGGTTATTATATCATTCATATCTGTATCGAATTGTGTGGCTCGTCGGCCCAGTTGTTAGCGTCGCTACTTCCAATGAAGAAAATCGCGAGCTCGAATCCCGCTTCCAGTAGAAGAACTTAACTTCTTATATGAATTAGATCCATGGGCTGGGAAAGCGTTAAACGGGGACTTGGGAGCCGTCGTTAAATAAATAAATAAATAAATTTTATTAGAGTCTACCCACTCAGTTATATAACTGATTTTCAGTGGGGGACTTTAAAATCAAAGCGACCAAGCCAACCCTGCAGGCCCCGACGCAATCGACGAGTGAGCGATAACCAACCAAAGATCGATATTTTTAATAGGAAATAGAGCAATCAGTGGTATGGACAGTGCGAACACCCACGAATCAACGCCAGAATCAACAAGGCCGATTCAGACCAACTCTGAAATTTAGTTGCAACAAGGGACATCATAACTTCTAACTTTGTTCCTGATTATTATTAGCCTTGTTGATTCTGGCGGCGCACGCTGGTAGGTCGTGCCCAACTAGTTCGGTCGGTGTTTCGTATTTAAAATAAAGGTCTCCGGTTGTCTATTTTTCGCTCGTCGGTGATGTCGGCGCCGACAGTGTTGGCTTTCCCCCACTGAGAATGTAACGTGACTAGATCCATATTAATTTATTTGTTGCATGAAACTCTTCCTTTTCAATTCTGACCACCGTCAATAACTAAATAGTATTCCGCATTCTTTTACTTGAATGACGTGCCTTATACTTGTTTATACACATTACACGTTCTAACATTCAATCATCATTTTATTAACTCAATACTTAAAGTTGTCCAAGTTAGCCTAAAAAGTGTACTGTTCGCTGTGAACTACAATATATAGCCCTTCATTATTAACTTACGGATCTACATGTATGTTTGGCAATTTAGATTTGAGAAACATTTTAACTACTAAATTTAATTAATTAATTGCAACCCTTTACTGCAATAAATGCAATAAAGACTTATTGCAAAAGTTTACAAAACTGACACGTATTCATTCTCTTACAGTGTGTCTACATCTATGGACAACCCTTGACCTTCAAGACAGTTCCGATACGAAGATAATCAGCAGACTTTGTAAGCTTATCAAACACATATTATTGGTCGAGTGAGTTTCACATGTAGGGAATGATGCAATTGTAGCATTCTAAAACAAACAACACAGTGATCATAGAATCAAATATCCATTTGCGTTCTATCAAACTTAACCATTTCTCATACACTTTATCAAATTATGTTTAAAAGTTAAATAAATAAAATCGTAATTTAGAATCTACCCACTCAGTCATAAGAATATACATTATAGTAATATGTTATAATTGACGCACTAGATGTATTATTACTTTAACTTGCGTTTCATTTCCTTTTATACTAGCCTAAGAACATAACAATATCATATCAGTTTTTAAAATTTGGCATTTAATTTCAATTCTCAGCACAGTTTAGCATTTTAGTGCAGACTGTTTTTATTTTCAAAAACACTTTAGTGATAGGTTTCTTGCATTTTCGAAAAGATGTTAGAGGTACAAAATTACTGTCAACGCCAAACTAACTTTGGCCCAACTAAGTACAAATAGTATTTTGTAACTCTTTCTACAGAGTATGTTCACCAATCAAGCATTTATAAGTTAAACGCTCAGTGTACGTTTACGAACCTCTACTTATTGTCTATTGCATTATTCTATTAAACGTGTGCGCGCTACCGCACGAGGTGCACAGCTTTTACATCGTCACTTATACAGTAAATCTCTCTTGTGTACGAGCCGCGCTCATGACTAGGCGCCTCGTTATTCCGATACAACAGCTAAGTAAACTACCAGGAAGTTGGGAGGACAGATATCGATGACGACAAAGCACGATCGATTCTAATAGACATAGATTTCATCAGTGTGTCTATAATTGAGGGGGAAACGGGCATGAGGTTTCTTTGGTTTTATTTTTTACTGTTTTTTTTATTTTTTTACACAACTCTTTTCCTTGTGTTGCACGTATGCTGATTTGTCGATTAGTTAATATTTATTTGATTCAAATTGATTCATTTAATTCACACTTTTGATAGTATATATTTGTAATATATATGTGGGTTTTTTTCGGTATTTGTTAGTTGGTCCTTGATTCTGCCTGTTTCTTTTGGAAATTGTTCAATTATTTCTTACTATTGTTTGTACAATTTGGAAATCCTACATATTAATTTACCACCTTTGAGCACCAACCTGCCAAGCTCGACACCTTATCTTCTTTGTAATATTGTCGCGCCACCAGCTTTAATAGTAGGCTACAAAACAACTAACAAGAATTTGGATTTTGAAGGGAAATTGGTAAATTTTTACAAAATGTTGAGTTGTTCGTCTTTATTTGTAAAAAAAAAATTAAAGTTGAAGCATATCATTGTGAACTAATTATATTTCTCGATTTGGATAGTTGGTTAATACCACCGTAGGTAATATTGATAATATTTATTACAATTCTGAATTTCATTAATATTTTTGGATGACATATTACATACGTATATTTGTATAACTCGGTTATTGTGATGAAAAAGTTGCAAAACATAAACAAACTCGCTAATAGTGGAATGTACACCTAGGTACAGATATCATAAATAACCTTAGGGCAGGTAAAATAATAATGCTTCACATTGGCAAACAATAAGGATTCGTATTATGTAGATGTATTTTAATGTCTGTAGATCAACAATAGAACTATGTGCAATTTCGTTATGAAAGAAAAGAAAATCGCCACAATAAACAGATTTGGAATAATACTTAATCCATTTCAAAATTCCTTGTATGTTTAAATACCAAAACGTAAATCGGAATTTGGTTATGTATTATACATCAAATAACATACATTGATTGTATACACAATTCACTCAACTTTGAAAATTGTGTATTTACTTAAAACCTAATTATTTTAAACATGATAATTATTTATAAACAATATCCTCGCGTTTCTTCACAGAATTGCAGTGTTACTTGTTCCATTGCTTAGAATTTACTCGCTATTCTTTTGTATCGTATAAATCTTTCAAAATGTCCATCAATTCATTGCTGTAGTCATCATATTCATCGTGTTTTTCCAGAGAATCTTGAATTGCCTTCTTTTCTTCTTCAGTTTTCACAACAGGCTCGCCAACACCTGGGATGTCTGAAGTATCTAATGAACTATTGCTACGTTGTGTCTTGTTCAAAGTTGTATCAACATCGTAAATTTGATCGATTATAGCATCTTCTGTATTGTTTACATTTTTATCGGGTACGTCATTAGTATTTGGTTCGTTCATATTTTTCGTGACACTAACATCATCAATACCAGAATTTAGTAAACTGCTTAAGTTATCCCTAAATGCTTCTAAATTAGCTGAGTGGCTATCTGTATTGCTAGCATTTGCAGTATAGTTATTAGTTTGGTTTAAATTGACTCCAATGCTAATATTTTCTCCAGTAGTGTTCAAGTTGTTTACAAGAGTATTGTTCCTATCTTCTCCGCTCAACTTTTTACCCTCATCAAATAACGTGGTATTTACTTCACCACCTTCGCTGCTTCTATCTGTACTATTAACATTCTCCACAAAACTATCGATCCCAGTCAGATTTACTTCGCTTTTTAAAATGCTAGAAATGGCCCTCATTACATTATCTGATATGCCATCGATGTGCGTAAAATTCGCTTCACCATTTCCTTCGCTTCTGTTATTACTTACATTATCCACCAGGCCATTGACTGTCGGGATATTAACTTCACTGTTTACTTTGCTTTTATCTAAACCGCTTACACCATCTGATGAACCACCGAGTTTCGTGGAAATAAATTCGCTTTGTTCAACTCTACTATTTGTACTCGTTGAATTATCTGCTAAGCCATCAATTGTTGTGAAATTTATTTGGCCGCTTTCGTCGCTTTTATCGGTACTATTTTGGTTCCCTGCCAAGCCAACGATTTTTGTTACATTTACTTCACTTTCATCATCGTTGCTATACCCACTACTTTCATTATCTGCTATGTTATCTATTCTCGAGATATTTGCTTCGGATTTTACTTCGGTACTATCTGTACTAGTCAAATTTGTAACAAAATCGTCGATTTTCGTGTCATTTATTTTTATAATTGCATCGCCGCTTAACTTTTCATCAACAATCTCAGTATTGGCGCTGGTACTACCTTCACTAATCCACTTACCAGAAAACCCCATCAACAATCTCTGGAATTCCTGTACTATTTTCAATACTGGATATATTTTTTACCGGAATTACAGTTGTATTTGCCAAATCTTCAATAATTGCATCCTTGCTCGAATTCTCCGAAATAACAGTTGTTTTAGTTAATTCTTCATTAAATAGATCCTTGTTCAAATTTTCAGCGCCATAGTTCGTTTCACTTACATTTATTTCTTTATTCAAAAACTCTTTAGAAAGATTGTCTTGATTCGCATCTTTGTTGATTTCTATTTCACCTTCATTAATTTTAGATTTATCATCAGAATTTCTTTCAATATTATCATCTTTGTGGGTTGTGCTCTCGTTAAACTGTCCATTAGGATTCGGTGTGCCCACTAAGCTAACATTATCTTGTGGCTTTTCTTCTAAGCTTTCTTTGTTCTTCGGGCTACTCTGAGTTTCGTCAGCGTTTTCATGAGATGTTGGTATAACCGTTTTCTTAGCAATATTTAAAATCCTATGAATCATTTCTATCGCTGTGGTATCACTAATTAAATTTGGTGTTCCTTGCATCAAATAATCTGGACCTAACTCGTTTTTGTCTTGGTTATTGTTTTCTGTATTGACATAATACTTGTAATTGTCAAAGAAATCAATATCTTTAACGATATTTAAATTAGGACTGGATTTATCATTACCACCTGCATTTGAAGAAGAGTTCTGTTTTTTCTCTAGTGTCATAAGAATCTTAAAAAGTTTTTCACCGACACTAGGGAAGAGTTTATATTTGGCATTGCCCATAACTGATGGATCGTTGGTGAGCTTGGGCTCAGCTAATGCAGATTTTATTTTGTCTATATAATCTAACAGCTGAAAGATCTTCTCTGCAGTCTTTTCTTGTTTTTGTGAATCCTTCTTCTTCTTCTTTTCTTCTTCTTGAATGTTAACTTCATGATTGCCGATGCTATCTACTTTCATCGAACCTTTCATCGCCTCTACTCTCTCGGCAATAAGTTTATTCAAACTCTCTTTGAATTGAGCCAAGCTTGAGTTACTCAAAGATCTCCTTAGCTTCTCCAGCTTCTCGTCCGTATCGTCGCTACTACCTGTAGAGCCACTTGTTTCGTTAGTGGTCTGAGTTTTGCCAGCAAGTGCATCAGCGCCCACAGGTTTCCCCGCAAAGTACTTGTTCCTCCACAACAGCTGCGGGGCCAGTGAGCAGTCCACATGGTACCACTCGTCGCACTTTTGAGTCAGCTGGTTGAAAACCGTCCCATTAGGGCAGAGAAAAGAGCTTTTCTTTCCTCCTGCCTCGCACAGATGATAAACCTGCAGTAAAAAATGCTTGTTTTAAACTTTATTCAATTACAATGCTAGTCAGTCAATACACCAATATTGTATTAGTAATAATATTGCAAGGTGATATTTATATATGTATCGTCTTCTATTCAGTCATAGAACTGATTTACAAAGGAAAATACAAATATAACAAATCAAGTAGTATCACAAAATTTACCAACTTGGTTCAAAACCTTTCAATATTTTTCGTAACAGTTGATTTCCTGACACAAGCTAATAGCTCTTCTTTACGAAACAATTAATTCAATCCATTTAAAAATCAATTTTGTTTGTTTACCCACTCAATTACTATAATCGAAATATTGTTCTGAAATAACAACATAGCAACACGTTTACGTTGGGAATGCAGTTCATATTAATAATAAAACTTCTTCATTTCGTCAGCAATCAATCATGGTCATAAAATCTAGTTTTCACACTGTTGTTATTAGCTTTGAATTGATTCACGCTTATTTTATTTATTTTTTATTTTCCTAGCTGCTAAATTGATACCAGTTTCTAAATAAAAAAATATACAATTGAAGTATTAAATTTATATTTCAACAGAAGTTGTACCTTTTTCATGAAAGTTGACTTTTAGACACATACACGTATTTGAATGGGCAATAACATTCATGAAATGTTTAATTCCAATTTGAAATCGATCTTACCTGACAACCTGTGCTCATGTCAGCGTAGTACCCCAGGAACGGTTGATTAGCACAGGAGAATGATGTCTCCGGGATCTCCGCATAGATGGGATAATCTACACCGGGAATGCCGGGCAAAAGATCGAAATCTGGAGCTGCCATCTGTGGAAAAAATACTTTTCTTTAACATTGTTTCATAATAAAGAAAGACATTCATATTAATTATTTTAATACAGAATAATTTCACTAAAAAAATTAAATTAGGTACAATATTTGCTTTCAAGGACCGATAATCTATAGCAATACATAATATTGTCCACTTAATTAAAAAATATATAAATAAAAGTATTTTAAGCTCGAATTCGTGAAAATCATTAATTATCTAAATAGTGCTGTTAATTATCATTGAGACTTTTTAAACATGAACTTTAATTATATACACTTAGTGGGCAATATTTGTTTTTATTGTAATTCAAAATGTTAATTTACTATTTTATTATTTAAATATAGAACATATTATTTACAATGTTAAGTGTTGTTGTTTGAAAAAGTTGTTTTAATTGTAGACATAACTTTTGCGTTATAAAACAAATCGTAACGTATTGACTTTGATTTATTGAAGTATAATTGTTGTTTTGTAATTTAATTGATTATTTTCCACAATTTAAATATGTAGTATTTGCACGAATTAGATACGGTAACCGAAGAGAATTGACTAAAACTTCAAGTTTTCTTTACAAAGAAACAATCAGCGACGTCTTTAAACATTTCTTACCTGCGCATAATTGACAGCCAACGTTCCCACCACCCACACAACCAAGACCTCGATTCTTGCTCCCATCACAGAAGGAATATCACACGCAACCTACAAGACCACACAACTCTAAACTGTCCCGAAATTGATTTATTTTCGTTTCTATCCACCACGTTTGCATCTAAAGAACAACCAACCATCGGTTGATATCTCGTTTTATATATATAACCTTTTAGCTATCTTTAGAACGTGCCGAAGTAGGATTCTAAATACAAATATAGTACTAGATCTAAATTGTTTATATTAAACAAACGTAATAATATTTGGACTGTGACGTGATTTGTCTTAGTGAGTAATAATATGACAAGGCACAATGCAGCATTTAGGTTAGGCTGTGAATTCTTTGTTTCAGGAGTTATTATTACAATAGTAGTTTTTGAAAGTCACGATTGAGTGTTCTTAGAATATTTTATGACGTGTTTGCGAATCATACTAATGACGAACCGTGAATTTACTTGATTCATGCAATTCGTGCATCATTCATGAAATATTACGAAGTCTTACTCCACTTTAAAACATTAGCTTAAATGTAGTGTAAGGTGAGTTTTTCTTTAAACAAACTTACTACATAAATACTCTGGTTTTCTCCAAATTTGGCGTTTTTTTTAATGAAGGTCCTCATTTTCGCCCTGACGAGATAGACCGGACGAAAATGAAGAACCTTCGTCGAAAATTCGCCGAATACGGCGAAACCCAGTCACTTTGGTGAGCTCAAAGACAATTCATTATTTACTTGATATTTTTTGGTCATATAACTATTGAATTAATTACGTTATATTTAGTACTTACCTCACAGATAATAATTATAATGGGTACAGTTACCAAAACTCATTTGACTTGTCTGGTTGTTCAGGGGCTTACTTGTGGGTATGTTATACGAGACCCTTGAAGATTTGACGTTCGAGATTTATTTGATTTCACCAGGTTACACCAAAGTACTGATTTACTTAATCAATTTTGAGTTGCAATACAAAATGGATGGATTTGATCAGAAATCAAAAAAACAAAATCAGATCTTTTGGCTCTTGCATTTCACAAACACTGTGCATCTCATTTCAGTCAACATACCTAATGTTTTATTGTTTGACATAATTCTGAACTTATATAGTTAAAATACATGGTAAGCACCTTTGCGCATCTACCTACATATTTAAGAAATCAAGGGCCGCACAATCTTCTTCATTTACTGGTATTGTATATAATCGTCATGCTCGCCATAGTCGTACTTTCACCTGAGTGGATGGGCCTATTTTGATTTTTTAGTCTTACAGATTTCATTTCGTTTCCTAGTGTTAACTAATCTAATGCCTATCACAATAATTTAGCTTGCCCTGTTGTTGATACATCATTAAATTAATAACTTTCGGCTCCAATGCGGACTTTGACCATGCGTTTTCTGTATACGTGCTGATTCCCACGTATACCAATGATCTAAATGACCTTCATGTGTATTATATCATGATATGTTTGAACCGCGAACTTTGAAGCACCACACATCTTCTTTATCTATAAACGTTTTTTTTTGTAAACAACACCAAATTACATTTTTAATGTGGGCCGTGGATCAATTGTTGTAACTAGTGAAGTATGGATTGAATTAGTTCATGTCAGTGACGAGTTTTGGGATAATATGCATATCTATAGTTGATAGTAGCAACGAAATTGTAAGATTTATCAACATACAAAGTACAAACTTTCTACATATTCGGTAAAATTGGGATATTTGGTAGGTTTAAGTGTAGGTTTCTAGTAAGGATAAAAAACCACACGCTTCAAAAACTAAATAACAAGCTGTTATTATTTAAATTATAATCTAACAATTAATGAAAATAAAGTGTTACAGGATTTATTAACATCACAGTAACGTATTTCTAAACATTGAATAATACAGAAACACAAATGATTTTTCAAGAACAATTCATTTTTAAACAATCGACATTAATATATATATATATTCAAAATGAATGGTAACTAATCTTGATATGTTCCAGAATAATATATAATATGCAATAATTTTATATCACAGTTTAAAATATTTAAGGATAGGCGTAGATTAACAAGACATTTTGTTCTCAAAGAACCCAAAAAATTGAATTGTTAGTAATGTGTTTGAATGTGGCATTATGGAAATGTCACTGTCATAAGTAAATGAAAAGGTAATGCCATTGTCTCCACAACATGAATATATAATATGAATAACAAAAATAATTTGAATAATACAGTTGTATGCACGAAACATTTTCAAGTTTTTTTCCCCCCTTGTTCATACAAACTGGAAAAATAAAAATAAGGTTAATGGCTAATTCTCGTAATCACACTAATTAGGAAACAGCAGTGTCGCGTAGAACTGGTTTAGATGTTGTGTATGACAATCTCTAGCTTTTAGAGAAATAACGTTGGAACGTACTGATTTTTAAATGATATACCTGATTGTAAAATAATAACTTTACTTTTTATCAATTTGCACACTTATAATGTTTGTATTTTTAACTATCGTTAATGCTATTTTTATCAGTCCAGATAAAAATGTTATTCTTCCTTGAGTGGAAGATTGGTTTATTTGTTTATTTGATTCAATTGATGACATTGATCTCATCTTATTTGATTACATCAAAAGTGACCAATATTTTTTGTATCTCATTTAATATTTCCGAACGTTGTTTGTTATGACAAAAAAATAACTTGTTTAAAAGAAGTACGGATTTATTTTTTTAAATAATTGCGTTATTTTTATAAAATACTACATGCCTCCTCAAAAACAAACTTAAAACACGGACCATATTTATTGAAATTAGCAGATCGTTTTCTGAAATTTTAATTGCAATCAACAACAAACCCATTACATAGTACAAAGCGGACGTCAACGTTCTTACCACGCCTACCTCGTCATTGTACTAGCCCACTAAGTATTGTTTTAAAAGATTCTTTACTCAGGAGTAAATGAAACTCATGAAAAATTAAAATTTTCATGTGTCTGAAAAATAATGCGTTAATCGAGTATGTAAAGGTTATATTGGTATTTCAAATTTAAGGCTTCTAATGCCCGGAATATCCTGCGAAATGACCCGATCAAATAATTGTAATGTTAGTATTGATATTGTTCAAAAACAATTAGTGTAAATGCAATACATTGCCAAAGAGAAGGTTGTAGTTTGAACTGAGAAACAACTTGTTAAGGAGGATAAAATAATGTTTTCCTTACGAAGGAGGCAGATAAGCGTTCCCATCAGTTGAGAGGGTAGCATCATTACCAAACCCTCCTGCGATACTCTGGCCCCCAGCCCCTCCGTCTCCTGGTGGAAGGTACTCACTACTCTGTTGCTGGAGAGAACCCGTGACGTCATTGTATCCGCTACCCGCACCTTGACTCCCAGCCTGGTGACCTTCAGCAGAGCCGTCGTACTGAGAACCAACCCCCTGCTGCCTGTTGCGCCCTCTCGCGTTCCCACCCCTCCCTCTGGAATACCCAGCATCACCCCCGCTTTGTCCATCACTTCCTGATTGATACCCTGATGAAGATCCACCGATCCCCCTTCCGGGAAAATCCTTCAGAAGTTGTCAAATCATTTCTTGATCCCGCATTGGGCCCGTTGTCAGAGTACCCTTCAAAATCGTTGTTATTTCCACGATTTTGACCACTTTTAGATCGACTCCTTGAATTGGCACCGTTTTGTGAGTCGCCACTTATCAAATAACTGGCTCCATTATCGAAAGTATTTTGATTACCACCTGGAAAATTTGATTCTTTATCAGATCTAGGTCCATTTTCTTGATATCCTCCAAGGGAATTCTGACCATTCTCCAAGGAACCTCCATTTGATCCCGAAAATACCTCGTTCCCTTGTTCCAAGTTCTGGCTGTTTCCAGGATATCCCCCCGAGGATATTGAGTTAGGACCGTTGTTGTTCCCGGAGTCTCCCCCACCCCCACGACCTCCGCTGCCGGTGGCGGCGTCCGCCTCAGCGTTGTTGAGCTCGTTGACGGCGAACAGACCGGGGGCAGAGTCACAGTCGAAGTCGTACCACCAGCTGCATACTAACACCTGCTGGTTGAAGATTGTCCCGTTCGGACAGAGCACAGAGTTCTTTTGACCTCCCTTCTGGCAGATGTGGAAAACCTGAAACAGCAGACAATTTATTGGCATCGTATTTACATTTTATACACATACTTTCTTACATCCATTAGTTCATGTTCTACCCTGTCTTAAAACCAAACACTTCTCTAAGCAAATCATTTTTTGGTCTTAAAAATTCTCCAGTCCGTTTTCAAATAAGGGTGATGCAATCAAACAACACAACATGCTGAGCAATACGCAAACATTGTTGCTAAGTATTTATATTTTTAATTCTAGTTTTACTTATATTTTATAATTTCACAATGTGTTTGCGTATAAATAATAATTGTATACGTCCATTGTTGAAAGTCGTTAATGTTGAATCTTCTTAAAACGTGAAGTGACATCAATTGGATTAACTATCCGACCACCCTACAAAAAAGGAATACCGTGTAGGTTTATAACAAAAGCTTAACAAGAACAGATGTATCATAATTTAAAATTGCAATTTATGTTTTTGGTGATGCAGTTGAAAGACATTCTGACTATAGTTGGAATCAAGCAACAAGGGAACGGCATTAGCAAAGATGAATGAATGTATTTAATAGAAGGTTGTTATACCTGGCATTGCGTGTCCACATCTGCGTAATAACCGGGCGCCGTCTGCTGGTCACAGGAGAAGGACGTAGTGGGGATCTCCCCGTAGATAGGGTAGTCCTTTCCGGCCACTCCGGGGATATCGTCCAGGCTTCCCCCCTCCCCCTCCCCCTCGTCATCCCTATCTTCCCCCAGAGCTCGGGGATCCCCCGCCGCTTCGTGAATCCCCGCTGACGTCGGATACCCCGGGGAAGTTTAGCTGGTCGGCGCCGGGAAAGGTTTTCTGGTCCCTCGGTGATATTTCGTAACCTCCTCTCTCGTAACCAGAGAATCCATCCGGGACAGGCTAGAAAAACGAACTATAAGAATCCTTGCGACTAGCTTTCTAAGAATCTGCAATGTGTTGACATTATTCGCAAGGTTTGAGCCAATAATGTAATCACATTGTACATTCATAGTATGTTGTGTATTAATAACAAATGGTTAATTTACGCGTATGCTATTGAATGTGCAATGAAATTAAATTAAATTAAAGTACAAAAAGTTACTTTTGAAAATGGATAACAGTAAAAGTTTGCCAACATCCAAAGGAGTTTTTTAAGTTATTTAAGCGGGGATATTTTTCGTTGCTGAAAGATGTCGGAAATATCAACTCAACCTCGTGTTTTTTCTCTTCTGAGAGTTTAAGATCAAACTTATTTCAAGATTGGTTCTTTTAAAATTATGAGGAGACTCAAAGAAATTTTCAAAACTGATTTAACTTTTCAACAGAACGTTTGCCAAATAATTAATGCTGTCAAGAATGTTTTTATACAACTTCAATTTTTTGGTTTTATTAAGGTTTTCTATCTCAAAACTGAGAAACAAATTCACTCTAAACATATCATGAACAGAGAGTATTTAAATTTTAAAATTTACAAATGCACCCTCCTTTTGAACTTAATGCTTCATTAACATACAAGTTCAGTATTTTAATCTATAATAAAAAAACGTTTTTTATATGAGATGTGGGTATATTTTACACAGAGCTGACTTTTAGATTGTTTATTAGTTTGTTGCTACTTTGACAATAAATATTTTGAAAGTTTAAACCCATCTGGATTATTTCGTTTTCATGCAATTTGGTCCATGGTTAATGCACCAAAATCATTGTTTTGCTTTTGATTATAGAAAATGTCCATTTCAGTACACTGGAGAAAAAAATCAGGAAAGTTTTTTTTTTTTTTTTGAATTTTTGTCTGATTGGTAACACGATTCCGGCTAAACCGATACTCCGATGGCGATGAAATTTTATGGAGACCTTCGAAATCTCTGAAATTAGAACTGCAACGTACGAAAAATAGATCAAAAAATTATTTCTCTTGAAAATCGCAATTTTACGATTTTTTTTTTTCTTTTTTGTATTTGTTTGTATTTTTGTGTATTTGTTAACACTTTTCCTTCTAAACCGATAGTCCAATTGCAAAGAAATTTCGTGGAAGCCTTTGAAATCTCTGAACTTAGAACTGCCACGTTTTAGAGCGCAATCGAAAAATTATTTCTTATGAAAATCGCAATTTTACGAATTTTTTTCATTTTTCTTGTTTTTTTCTGTTTGTATTTTTGTGTGTTTGTTAACAAGATTACGGCTAAACCGATACTCCAATTGCGATGAAATTTTCTAGAGACCTTCGAAATCTTTAAACTTAGAACTGCCACGTTTTTGGGTACAATCGAAGAAATATTTCTCATGAATATCGTACTTTCACGATTTTTTTAACGATTTTTAGTGCGATATTTTCGTGACATTTGGGCCGATTCTGACCAAACAGGTGGGGCTACAACGTTCATATTTCACATGGACATTAAGGTAATGGTTATGTATTGCTTTTTGAAAGAAAAAGTTGAAAAAGTTGGCCAGAATCCATAGAAATAAAGGTTTTAATATGAGTTTTTTTTTAGGTTTATAATAACAATTAACAAGTAACAATAGAAACTTGACAACAATCACCTACAATGCATTCAAAAAGCACTTGCAAAGGAAAAGTGGACCTAAAAAAACTAAAAACTTTAAAAAAACACGCTCATCCATTAACGCGGCGGGACTAAAGCGTTTTCCTAGTTTAGAAAAAACGTCAGGGACACCCTTATTTTCTTGGGGTGAATTACTTCTTTTCTTCCTATTTCCGCATCGTCAAGTTGTATACTGCACTGATAAACTTTTGTTAAAAATTTCCATTTTTATAGACTTATTTTGAAATTGATTTGATTTAGAATGTAATTATTCTACTCGTATACTTGCACTTACCGGTTCAGCGCACACAACGATGAAAAGCACAACAAATCCAAGAATCTTCATCGTACCTCTTGCTCTTCCTCTCTCGCCTTCCTAATCGATTGTGATACTCTTAAATCGATCACCCCAGCCTTATATACATACCCTGGTTTGCTCATCTCTTCGCATGCATCACCCATGTGACATAAATGAGATCGCTGTAGTATTTTGTTCGGCCGTGTCTTACATCGGGGACGGTCGCTGGCATGCTCTCCTGCTCGTGGCGGGCGTGATGAGATCGCGGGCACGACTTGGAGGGGTCTGCACATACCCCGCGAGACCACAACGATACCTTGCAGTAATGTCGAGACTTGTACTAGACGTAAGTAACTAATGTGGATTTATAGAGAACTGATAGTCAGTTGGGCTATGTACGTTTAAATCTAAATGCTATTTCTTATTTATTTCTTATTTATTTTATTTGTTTATTTAAAACATTTAAAGCATTTTCTTTTGAAATAAATATGACTGCAATATAAGTTTCGTAGCATACAACGTTGCATTTGAGGGCTTGGCTGTAGTGTCGGGCGCAGCGATTCCACAACTTAAGGGTGAGATAATGCAGTATTGGCTTTGCATTTTGTTTTCATCTTTTTTCTTTATACTCGCATTTGATGAGTAAGGTTTGTCTGAATTATTTCAACCTTTTTCAATGCGTAAATGTTAAATTACTTAAGCATTTGTGTTTTATCTGTATAGTATCTAGATTGTGCATTCTATGGACTAAATACACAGAGAATTGGCATAGGACTGTGCGGGTAGGTTTTGGCAGTCGTGTCGGGTGGGGTGGGGTGGGGTGTGTTACAGACGGTCGTTATAATACTGTATGTTACAATATATTATTCATTTTATTTGTGAAGAATCTCACTTTGTTATTTCCCTCCCAATTAATTTTCTATTGTCTAGATTTTGAAAAAAATTGGCTGGACCGGCACCTCCACCATCCCCCCAAAAATATATTTTTGTTACACGAAAATCAAGTTCTTTATTTCACTATCGGGCTGGCCCCCATATTACTGACTAGACCTGAAATTTCGAGTACACACACAACACTATAGAATGCATTGAAACAATTAATTTTATTCACTACATCAAATAAATTACAAAAAAATGCTGCTTTCAATAATCAATTAAATAAATGTAAATCAGGAAAATTGCATAAAAGCCGCATACATTGGCAGCTTTATTTTTGGTTAAGTTGGTTGGGAAACATTCCCGTATGGTCAAGATGGAATCAATAATATTAAATACTACCCATGCATTTAAATTTCCAACTCCACCGGGGATCGAACTTGTATCTCCACATACTGTCTCGGTGGTCTAGTAGTTACGTTTTTATATAGCTAACATAATTCAGAAATAATAAAATCCAAGTTATCCGGGGATCGAACCCGGTCTCCCGCTTGCCGGCTCGATGGTCTGCGCTCGATCCCCGAAGGAGTCAGATTTTTAACTTTCAGGTTTGTATTAGATGTTCTCATCTTACTTGCACATTGAAATACTTCGTACCTTCGGCAACATCATGTTGTGTGCAGATGTGGTATGTGACGTGCTACTGTTAACTGTGTGACGGGACGGATCCCAGGGCAGCCATATGAGGAGTGAAGATGCTAGGTACATAGCAGACCACGTAACAAGGAAGCACTAAATCAGGGAGATGAAATCCTGGCGAGTCGTCTTCATGTTTGTGTGGTGGCGAATCTATGTGGAAATCATCGGTTGAGTCGAGCTCATATATCTTATCACCGTGGAAAGTGATAATGGTGACTTCAAATGTAGAAAGTGGCAATAATAAACACCTAAACACGCAGTAATACAGGATTGTTTATGTATTTATTTATCTATTTTTATCATTATTTATAACATTCATTTTTAAATGCAGCTTTTATTACTCACTATTTGCATATTTTATACTGTGTGCGGGTTTATTAATTTAACTTGTTATCAACAAAACAAATTAAAATAGGAATATTCTATTGACAGTTTTATTTCACTAAAGCCAACACATTTTATGCACACTTAATTTCCAATTCACAAACTTATATGATTAATCGACTATATTTCTGAACAAGTTACTAATGATGAGTTTGGATTTAAATGAATTTCAATGTTACAAAAATTGTAACAGCCTAAGGAATTATCAAATTGTCTTAGGTGTTAGTAAAATAATGAAAGTTTTTCTTTTCCTTGTCTTATTTATTAAAAAGTCACTCATGCACTAAATATTCACTTTTTATGTGCACCATGGTACATTAAAATTAATAGCAAGCATGGCACATAGTGGAATATTACCATCTCAGCGTCTTCAAGTACACAACTAGAATCCGTTGTGTTTATAGAAACGTTAGCACACAGAAAACGAATGCATGATGCGTACCAAACAGTATCAACTTACAGAATTACCAAACAATAATGTATTCTTATTTGTATTTATAGACAAAAACCGTTTATTTAAAATAAGTGCGTTATTACTTCTTACAATGATAAAATATTGTTCGAAACATGCAACGCTATGGCACGATCTATTGCTCTGCATACAACGTTCAGACGCTACAATAAAACTACCATCATTAGTGTATAACTCAACTAAAAACTAACTTTTGTACCAGAATTATGTAAAACTGGAATCATATTACCAAAAATACATTCTTTTTAACAACGAAAATTACTGGGCAAAATAACATTAAAATCAAATTAGTGCTTTGGCGTTAGTTCAAAGAAAGAGATGGTTATATGGTCTTAGCTTATGGTCTTATGAACAGTGATTAAACGTTAAAACATTAAACGCCACTGCTTGTTTGCACCTAGGGGCATTGTATACTCCTTGATTTAGACCGTAGATTTTGCTACTGTAGTTGGTTTTGCAGTTTTAATTTTGACATTGGTTGTTGATTTTGTTGGTGTCGCTTTGTTGGTTACTTTTGCTTTCACAGTTGATGCTGCTTTTGCAGGTGGACTTTTAACGTTTGTCTTGACAGCAGGTTTAACTGTGGGTTTTGTAGTGGGAGGATTCACAGTTGAACTTGGCATTTTAGGCAAAGGTTTCACTGGAGTGCTCGCCTTAACGTTTGGTGCTGCTTTAGGGGCAGTGTTTGTTTTGACTGTAGGAGTTGGTTTCTTTGGTGGAACTTTAGATAAGGTTTTAGCTGGAGTGACTGTTTTAGTGGCAGGTTTAAGTGTAGTCGTTGGTTGGGGGGTAACAGATTTTACTACCGGAATTTGTTTTGCAGGCGTAGGTTTAACTGTTGTATTTATTTGTTTGGGTGGTGCCTTTGTTGTAGGTTTTACGTTATTTGTTTGAGCGACAGATTTAGGAGTCGCTTTTGTGGTGGAAGAATTAGCTTTTGTAATCGGTTTTGAAGTAGTTGTTTGACCGGGAGACTTTACGCCTAATGTTTGTTTGACTGGTGCAGGTTTAGGTTGAGTTTTAGCATTAGCTGGTGGAATAGGCTTAGCGGGTTGCTTTGCTTTCTGAGGTATAACATTGGGTTTTGGGGCGGTTGGTTTGACTGGGTTGGTTTTAGGAGGTTGAATTGGAACGGAGACTGCTTCTTTCTTTGGAACATTTGTTAAAACTGGTTTCGAGAGGGCTGCAGGGGAAGGTGTAGATGAAGCAATTGTTGAGGTCTCAGGCAGAGGCGTAGTCAAGATTAACCCATCTTTGGGGCTTTCTTTGCCATCACCAATATAAATTATCCAGCAAATATTCAGTTTTATCACCAAATTCAATATTGCCTTCTGTTGTGGCTCTAGGAGATATTTGTCCATTATCCACGTCGAAGTTCACTGCACCTATAGAAGCAATATCAGGGTAGGTTGGCGCCGCACCCCCCATGACACTTAGTCTAATTGGGAGTTTGTTCTGTTTAACTTGGATGTGCGTGTCGTTGCTCCCAGGGTCTGGTACCATTTGGTAGCCACCTCCCGCTGCCCTCAAGGGACCATCTACATAAACCGTGGGCCTATCATTGGTTTCGGTGGTGGAGCCAGCATCGTTGAGAGGGACTTCAGGTTCCGGTTGCTTCAACTCTGGACTAGGCATACTATAGTACACCTGCGGCATTGGAACTGGACGAGGTATTATGTACCCTCCGTCGTCATACACGACCGGACCTAAAGAGTTGTTTTCATTGATACTATCATAATATGGAGGTGTTTGGAACTCTGGTTGTCTCCAGTTGTACGGGATGGGGTATATCACACCAACACTGTCCAGTAGAACGGGATCTGGTAGAGTGTAAATGGGAATTGTGGTGGGTTCTCCATTTTCCTTCATCAAATAATCTTGTGCTAGGTCCGTTTCATTGCGAGGTTCCTGATCTATACTAGAAGTTAAGTTTCCGTCTTCAGTGACATTTTCAAAATTGTAAACCCCCTCCTCCTCTTTGAAGATATCTTATAGGAAAGAAGCTGTTATTTTCTCCAGGAGTACCACCTGTTTCTAAATAAAATGTTTCTACGTTTTGAGTGTTAATATCTGGCATGGGAGTGGAAATTCCATCTTCTTTAATAACTCCAGTATCTAGAACGGCTTCTTTGTCTTGCTCGATATCAGTGACTATGTTGGATTCTTCTTTGCCTCCATTTTCTTGGTTAGGATCTACGCTTGGAGGTATTTCTTGTTCTCCTGCGCTTGGGTCGAGAGGAATATCATTCGTATTTCTTTCAGGCTCAACTTCGTTTTCTCGAGGCACTGATTCAGGCCATACAATGTTGGCCTCGTCTTCAACGGGTGGCTCTGTCGTTTCAGGAATGTCTCTTCTGAACTTGCTGTGTTGACCCCTCGAATGAATCAATTCGCACTGGAAAATATTTAAAAGGAAGAGTGTGTTTACTAGAAGTTTTCTGTATAGGCCTATGTAAATAATTAAGACTTTTAATTGCATGAAGATTTCGTTCAGGACACAAAAATAGCTCGTATCAAACTTGTAAGTCATAATATTATATTTTGTGCACATACTTTTAATATGCTAATACTTATAAACAATATGATAATTTATTATAGCCCTTTAGAAATTTTAAGTTAAAAATCTCTTACACTAAGAGACTTAATTTGAGAATCAACTATTTATTTAGTTGTGTTGAGTCCCAACATTGTGCCAAAAAATGATCAAAAATGCATTTTAATGAAAGCCAGTGAATCTAAACGCACTCATTTTGTGTCTGAGTGTAGGTTTTATATGTCCAAATGTATACCTACTTTAAAATGCGAAAAATAAAATATATAATAATAAGTTCTTAGCGCATTTTTTGTATGTGCCCGTTTTCTACTCATTAGTTACTGAAATTCTAGTAATTAAGAGCAAATACAAGTTAATTAAGTTTTTTATCATCCAACGCAATTAACCCCATAAAACCGCTAAGAATACATATTAGGAACTTTTTAAAATATACATTTTAATTGTCGAGATGCTTGAAAAAAGCGTTTTGATTTTGAATATTTACCTATTTAATTGTTAATCGTCGATTCGATTCAGTTTTAAAAACTGATATTTACAGTTGATTCAATTAAGATGACTTGATTGTATACACAAAATATTAAACAATAAATTGAACAAATTTTAAATTCATATATTACAATTCACAATAAGACGAAAACTTATTTTAAATGTATATCTCAAAATGTAAAAGTAAATATTTCAATGTGTTAATTTTTTTGCAAAAATGAATAAACTAAAGAACGAGGTTCACAATAATAAGATAAAAACAAGCACTTAAAGAATAAAGAGTGAAAAATAAAGTTTAAAAAACCGGGGAAAGTGGAAAATATTGGTGTAGTATCTACAGCCCAAAAAGCTATTCTCACCTTTACCTTATCATAAGTAAATCGTTAAATTATTATAAAATCCCAATTCAAACACGTGGCTATTTAATTTTTTAGTATGAATTGATTGAGTCACACAAACCAATTATTTGCAAATTTTATTTTTGCTGGAATTTCAGTTTAATCATCTATGCCTCATTCGCATTTGGCAGAATATTTACACACTCATAATTAAAACATCAAACCACAGTGTTTGTGAATAAGATCCTTTCTTCATTGTTGTGTTTAAATGCATTGTTGTTGTAATGCTACTGTTTCAAATATTTACGAAAATGTAGTTTATTGTTGTTTCTGCATCTATGTAATTAGATTTATTTAGTTGTCCTCCTTTGTAAATCAGTTTTTATAACTGAATAGGATAGACGTTAAATAAATAAAAAAAATAAAAAATTTCAACGGAAGCAATATTTAAATTTCCAATTAATTATTCGTGTAATTATCACGACGTGTTGTAACATTGTTCTCTGTCACCGAATTGACTTGTAAAATTCTAAGCAGTTTTAATAATAGAAGTATAACTTATTTGTAACAAAGTACTGCCTTTTAAGCACAGAGCAACAATCACAATTAATTTACATATTTTTTTCGTGGTATATTTTAATGTTATTATTATTAAAAATCCCACCCTAAACATATTTGTGTTTAAAGATGTTGAAATGAAGGTCCACTTACCTTTGTTAGCTGCGTGATTACGATGAGAACCAGAATGAAACTTAGCTTGTTGGTCGTCATGTCTGAGACCTAGTTCGATATGTATTCAATTCTTGCTACATGTAGATAATTAGTGCATTAGTAACCTTTGCTATTTCTAACTCCCTAGAAAGAACAATATCTTCTGATGCTTCTGCGTTTATATACTTTCATGAGGCCCGAAACAAGTTTGTCTTGAAGCTCACGTTTTTCAGCAGAACTTCGCGTTGATTAGAGATAGATATAGAATAGATATTGCTACACTTTTGATATCATTTAATTTATACGTGCAATTGATCTAAGCTGTTTTGAATATTGCAAAATGTTGCATGACTTTATTTGTAATACGTTTCATCTTGCATAGGTGTTTACATAAAACATGTGTGCGTGATATTACCAAGATGTTACTTCTGAGCATTATGCCACTATATCCCCTTGACAATTGAGTTTTTTACCTTTATTTGTATATTTTGTATGGATTTAGATTTCTTATTTAATTATTGATTGTGTTTTTTAATCTTGAATTTATTCGCTTGCTAAGTGGAAGAACTATCTAGGCCTAGCCTTAAAAGATTAAATCTCGCAATTTTGTAAACAAAGCTGCTTCCCACCATACCATGCAACTCGGTAATAATAAACATGAAAGGTAATGAGGTTATGCGTAAATATATACATGGACTTATGTTGATACATACGAATAATTTCAGGTCGCATAAATATTAAATAAATAATCATAATCAGCCAATATTAAACTTATGCAGAATTCTAAATGCATCTCTTGTTTGCATTGTGTTTTCATGGAGATACGTTTACATAAAAATCCGTAAATAATAAATATCGGTTATCTATTGTGTTCTGAGTTACACTGTGACTTATACACTAGGAAGTTTAGTTACTTACCAACTCTTAATCCTGTTTAATATCTTATGTATTGGAACTCTTGTTATAGTTTGATTGCAATACGTTATGTTTACTTTTGCTACATATATTATTCTACCGGGTATTATGTAACGGAAAAGTACAAAATTATGTATTTGGGTTTTTGATTTGAAATTGTGTATATCTCTTAAATTTTCTCTCTACTAAAATAGCAGTTACTTGTTATTATTTCCAATTCATTCCTTGTAAAAGTTTGTATGAAACTATCAGATATGTTTACTGGCAAATGTGGCAAATGTATTTGTTATTAATTATTTAACAACAAATCAAACAAATTCTCATGATATTTGAAGCACACTATTTGAAGCCAATTATGTTTTTTAACATAGTGAAAAATGTGTCATCTTGATTTGATCTCACCCAGATAACATTAAAACCAAACATACCCTATGAAGGCATAGATTTTGTCACTGCCTCCTAGATGTTGCTCGTGGTCAGGAGCCATAAGCTACATCTAGGAGGCAGTGGATTTTGTATTAATGTTTCTATGCAATGAAGTGAATCAGCACTGGAATTATTATACTAATAAGGTCTAAATCTTGTTTCTATTGATTAATTTATTATTCATTTAGCAAATGTAGCTACTTTCATCCAATACATAAAACGTATTTTCCACATACAATTATTATGATTTTTTCTGAAATACAATACAGTACAAAATAGAACTATTTAACTTACTACAAAATTAGCAAAATGTTCAAAAGTTAACATATTTGCAAAATTTATCAAATAACTGAAGTTTTCACTAATTTAAATAGATAAGATCATGTGTATATAGTTCAATACCAAACTATAGTAGTGTGTCACGTGTTTGCACATACTGCGACTCAAAGACAGTCTATGATTTTCTAATCGCATTTAAACAAACTTTTTTAACTAACACATCACCTAATATCTACTAATAATTAGGTGGAATTATAAAATAGAACGTGCATACATTAGGTGTGTGCAAATTATATCCTGTTTGACACGTTGAAAGAACACTTAAATTATGACAATTAGATTTTATTTGCCATTACTTTATGTATATGGACACGATTTGGATTGTGTGTAGTGTAGGGGCTCACGGTGGCTTCCAAGAAACAGTGCAATGTTGTTGATTAAATTCACAAGTAATTTACATAATACCACCATGTTGTTGAAATCAAATGTGCGATTTTGTGATTGTTATGATATTGCAATATCGTCGCCTACTCAATGAGCCTCAGTCTTGTGTACAAAACATTAATGTTGTTACCGGGTACCGGGAAGATTGCCTAACATGCTGTAGAGAAGCGTCATGCACAGGGTATACTTTGTTGAAGAGAGTTACTATACACTATACTATACTTATACTTAGTTACTATACTTAATATAAACTTATGAAACAAAATTTTTAGGAGAAGCTTTCGTTGGGTTTTCATGTAGCATTTTTTAAAGCATTTTTGTCTTAATTGTAGTTTTTAGGTAGAACATCTACACATCATCCACCATTTAAAGATAATGATACGTTTTCTCATGGCATGGGAACATTATAGTTTCTTACACTCTGTGTACAATTTAAAAACAAATCGGCCATACATATTTATATAAATGTATAATGTATCATAAACATATAGTTTATAAAAGAATTTATATTTCATAAACACTATTCCATACATTGAGAGAAATTCAGGTCGTTAATTTTTCTGTGAGAAAGATACAAGTAAAGACAACCCATTGAAGGGTACTGTTCGTTCTGTTCTTCGTCATTTCGCCTTATCTTTCACAATGTCTAAACGTTTCCCCACAGGGTTTTTCAAAGTATTTCCTACTGAAATGGGAAAGCCAAACTCCAAAGTCATTAGATCTAATGAAAATGAATTGTAAAATAATGAGTAACGTACGATAATGTATAAAAATGTACGATATTTAATTATGCATCAACCTCAACGCTAACTCTTAACACCTCACCAAGTGTTACCAATTAATAAATAAAAACATTATAAATAAATTGTATTTAGAGTCTACCCACTCAGTTATATAACTGATTTTCAGTGGGGGACAGTAAATCAATATGATTTAAATTTGAAATAAACATAATTTAAATGATTGCTTCAACATTCTTCACACACCATTTCATGATGAGCAATCGCAAAATTTAATAATAGTGGACACCACAGATATCTATACACGCATTATTAAATACATGTATTCAACATTTCTCTGAGTATCCTGTGCAATCGTATCTTAATAAGCTGCAACTTTAGATTGCGTTGTAACTCGTGATGCATTTACTGGAAGATATAATTGTCGTGATATTATGTTTAGAGCCCATCATGAGAAGCTGAATGTTAGCAGTAAGAATGTGGAGTTAGGCAATATGTGTAGTAGCTATGTGCTGTGGGTGGCCTAGTTTACAGGGTACTAAAGAAAGAATTATTCAAGTGTAAGTTGTTCTGTACACCCAAGGTCTTATGCTCGAATAAATAGAAGGAATTATTACTGGACGATGAAGATACGTCGTTAAATGAGATCAGTATTTTAAGCTAAACGCAAGGCCGGATAAGCTGTTTTAGGATGGTCTTTAAGCGACTTCTAATGTGTGCCAACAGTTTCTTTCTTGAAGACTGAGTGCTCTATGCACACCTGATGATTGTATATTTCGATCATAATAAATTTGTTGTCATGAAATAACACACTTTACTCTCGATGTAGAGACAAAACCAATAATGGATTGCACTGAAATTACACTGAATTCCCCTCCCCCCTCCCAACCCCCCGGTATTCACCCCTAACTAACGATGTTATCGTAGTTAATTAAATATATTTTGTGCAGTGTACAAGACTTTTTACAACACTATACTTACACTCTACAATACACACACATAACAAAAACTTGTAGAAATACAGCCAAACCTTACACACTCAAAAGAAATTAGATCTAAAAAAAGGGCCAAGCTCATCTACCCTTCCACATTTGCGCATTCTTAATTCATAAACGTACAGTGTCCCATAACAGCATCCTCAAAAAGCTTGGCAAAATAGAATTTGCGATTGTTAATTTTAACGTAATAGTTCATCCAAGTTCTTTTTTCTAATTAATTTAAACGTAATAACATGCAAATTTTATTTTGCCAAGCTTTTCGAGTATGCTGTTATGGGACACTGGACGTTTATGAATTAAGAATGCGCAAATGTGGAAGGGTAGATGAGCTTGGCCCTTTTTTAGATCTCATTTCTTTTGAGTGTGTAAGGTTTGGCTGTATTTCTACAAGTTTTTGTTATGTGTGTGATCTCATTACTTTTTCAAGTTCCATTGCAAAATTATTTGTTAAAATAAAAAAAATTATCAAAGTTGATTTAATTTATATGGTATTAGCAATAACAATAGGATGTAAAATATCTAGACCCGGATTCATGTACATCCTGGGTATAGGTGGTATAACCATGGTATAACGACGGTATAAGGACTGGTTAAGTCTAGGCAACTCACATCCAATTGAAACTTTCCCATGCTACAACAAGCGCACAACTAATGTTATTTTATACCTTTTACTGCATCCACAGCCATGTAAATCAAATAATTATCAAAAGAACATCGAAAATTTGCACAGTTTTTGTTTTTGTTTTTATATAGTGACAGGAGTTTTGCGTGAGATCATTGCAAGAAAAGAATAGGTGTATTATTTCCGTACATTTTTGTATAGCCTAGGTGGACAATCATACTATTGTTTATCTGAATTAGGCTTTTAGTAATCAAAACTAGTTATTTGTGCGGGAAGTGTGTCAGAACAAGGTTGTGCTGGCCTAGGGTTGGCTAGGCTTGTCAAACATTTAATATAAGTATTTATTTTATCTAGTCCTATAACCTAATGGAACTTTAGACCTACACTGTTGTATTATAAATAATTTTCTACATCTGGGCCTAGGCCAGGGACGGTTTCTGATTTGTTTTATGAGAGTATAATGACACCTTTTCTCGTTCCACACAAAGAAGAAAAATTTAAAATGTCCGCTATTTGTTTACGTATCGCACTTTCCCGCCTAACTCTGCTTGTGCCGTCAACAAGTGTCAAGTAACTATAGTTACTTGTTGATTGTATGCCTTGTGTATAAGGCTTATTTTAAAACCTTTATTTGGAAGCCTTCCAGCAAAATTTTTCAACTTTTTTTCAAAAGAGACTATATTACTATCACCATAATGTCTATGTAAAATATGAACATTGTAGCCCCACCCGTCTGGTCAGAATCGCGGGCCGATTGAAACTGACGAATTAGATGTAGTAGCAGTAGTAGCAGTAGCAGTAGCTAACATCCTTAAAGTGATTTTGAGCATGTTTCAAGCCATTTTTTCACCAAGAAGGAATGGTCGTGCCCCAATAAAATTTGGCATGTGTTGTCAGGTACCTAAATCCCCTTGATTGTGATAGTTTTCAAGTTCACATCACGTTACATGACGGCTGGGTAACACCTCGAAATCACCCCAACTCTGCTTGCTGTATAAGGTGCTTGAGTGTGTAGCGCGCCACGGCTTGGCTGCGGCGCCCTAACGGGCACCTAGACTACTTGTGACGAATATTCACGAAATAGTGGAAATTTGAAAGAAATTGACATAAATGCCATTTTAAGTTTATGTGTCGACCTAATTTGCATTTGCTGAAACATAAATTAAACATACGTTAAGGATTGAGTGCATCAAGGTTGTTCTTCTGAAATGTCTCAACTAGTTATTATTAATTTTTCGGTTGAGTAGTACGCTTATTAGAAAACTAAATATTTTTTCTGTGACTTTAGCCAAAAAAGGTGGAAAAATTATAGTTGTGCCTATATCTGAGCAATCCACCAAACAATGTGGTGCTTTACAGCTAATTACATTTCTCAAAAATCATTTAAAATCTTCTACTTTCAGTGAATGATAAAATAGGCTGAGTCAATAAGTAAGCATGTAAATTGTGTCCTAACTTAACAGTGATGAGATTGGAATTATAAAATAGTCAGAGGGAAGATTTTAAAATCATATAACTTAAACTACTAGTTTATATCCGAAAAATCTTAACTTAATAATTACTATTTCAAAATCTGAGAAATAGCACATACGTATTTAAACATCGGAAACGTCGAATATGTAAATCGAAGATTTTTCTGAAGTAGCAACGAAGATTTTGAATTGTTTATGTAAACATTTAGGGTAATCCCTACCAGAAATAATTGCAATTACTCAAAATCTAATATTAAACCGAATCATTAATAAATCAATTTCCCAACAACTTCCTTTGGTGTCTTCTTCTAAGCTAAGGTACTTTCGGTGCCCACTGCCCCATAGGTTTTAAATCATGTCACAACAAAACAATGTGAACCATATCAAAATAATTAGTAAATAACTAGGAAAACGCCAAAGTCGTTGCTAGACGAGATAGAGCCACGTGCTTAACGCTGCTTTGGACTTGATAAGATTAAATATGGTAATTTTTTCGTTCATTGATTTTTGTTATGTTTTATTTTACTTTCATCAATTGTATTGGCAGATATATTTCATTGTCATTTTGTTTATAATTTCTTCTTTCATATGTATTTTTGTTGATTTTCATTTGTCAACCTTCAGTTTGAAAACGATTTTCGAATATAAGTCGAAATATCACAAATAAATATTGATAAAGAGCAGTGTTATGTCCAATAAACAATTAAAGGCCCTCAAAACTGGTTCCGGATGCTTGTTTAAAATTTCAGAGCAATCTGGTCATCGGTTCGGCCGTTAGTTTTAAATCGAACTCACTCATTCACTCACTCACTAACTCACTCAAACAGGAACAGAGAAAGTCTCGTTTGAGTTAAATGGTATGACGCAGTCGCTTCGCTCCCTATAGTTAAATAAGTTTTGTATAAGTATACACTGATCAAATACAAGCGATGCAATAGTTATTAAACTTCTCTCTCTAACCCATCTTCTGTGGTTCTGATTGTATCGAGTTTCACTCATGTTGATTTTACTTTATTTATTTATTTAATTTAATACACTTATTACTTATGTTTAATTTTGAATAACTTAATAATTTATTTATTAATTTACTTATGAAAAAAGTGAGGAAACGATTTACATTATTTTATAAACCAATCGACAACAGTGCATGAGCTTTACTAATCTGTTGAGTTTAAATATTAATCACATAACGAATTGCAGTTTTATATATTTCTTAAAATCATTCTTAACAAAGCAATTTTAATAATTTTCGTTAATAAGCATTAAAATACGTTTCAAATAAATATAAAAACAACTATATTGGGCATAAAGCTCATCCAATACCAATGGCACCCCATGAATATTTTTATCAGAATGGAATGTAAATGGATAGTGCCAAGATAGGGATGGATGAATGGATGGAATCTAGTTGTTTGAAGTGATTTTGAATTATGTTAATAGGCAAGTACTGTACTTCAAAATGTCTAGTTTGATTCTGATCACATATTATTCTGAAAGCGATATCAATCAATCCACACCAGGCGTTTCTTTTATGCTATGTGTGAGTGCGTATGCACTTAAGAAGTATGAAGAACGTAATAAAACGTTCAAGGGATTTTTTTTAAAAAGAATATTTTGAGGCTGATATAAGCATTTTTTCACAAAAATCTTTCTTGTTTTAGTCTTGAGCTAGAACTAGCTTATTTTTCCATATCTTTGTTTGCTACTTGCAAATTTTATTGACTTGTAAATCCCCAAATTTGAGTGATTTTAAAACGCTGTTTGTTATAAAGTATTTTACAGGTACGTGTTTCTTATCATGCAAAACTTCTGGCTAGTTAAAAATATTTTTTGAAATAAAACACAAAATTGACAATACATTTTTATTTAATAGTTTATCGTATAATACAAAAGTATTTGCTTTTTTAACACATTTATTCAACAAACAAAACAAACAAGCATACGAAGAGAAAATACAATTTAGTGATTTTCATTAACTTTCTTATAAAAATGTCACTGAAGAAAAACATGCACAGTCACAAACAATGATGAAGTGGTCTTACGAATGTGTGTTGTCATACTTTAGTACACATGTCATAAGGGGTACATATTTTCAAAAGAACATGACAGTTTTAGATCAATAAATGAATGAATGTGGTGATGTGATTTAAGATTAAACATATAATACTCATACTGGCTTTGTCAACGTAAATAAAGAATTTGTTATCAATACATTAAATTTCAACCAATTCAAGAAACTAAAATTAACATATTATTTAAATTTTCATTTACACCGTTCGTTTAACATAATAATATGATGACGATTCTTTGCAATTGATCAAATAATTATTAACGTCAAGTATGTTTTGCATAATATTATTACCAACATAGTTTTATCATATTTACAAGTATTTCTGATTAAAAGATTTTATAATGAAGGTATTTCCCTACTTCATTAACTATCATCATTTATTTACTAAAGTGATGCAGATTCTCAAAATAATATCACGATTTAAAACCATTTGCACACTCAACAGTCACTGTATAACTTCTCTGGCATTTGAAGCAACTACGACTACTAGGAACCCTCGGACATCGTGAGGTTTAACACTGTCTGCAGTTACATCTTTAACTCCTACCATTGGCAAAGAAGACTCTCTCATTCCCCATCTAGAACAAGAAGTCAAATACTATATCTTCACGTACAATCATGATCAAAAAAACATTGTCTGCTCGAACATTCACGGCCATCTTAATCATTCCACAACAAATGAACGAATTATTGATCGTTTATTTTAATCCAAAACACAACAGGCCGTTCATCACAGACAATTTCGTCAAAGAATTCTAGCCAGAACAATTCTAAGATGGCTGTTTCGTTTCCCTGACCAGGGTTGTACAATAGTTACAATTTCTAAAGTCATATCTCATTAATTTTTAACAACTCTTGGGTTTATCCGAATCGAGCAGCCAATGAGTAGAGAGAGCGTAGTAAGTCAACCGCTCTGTTATCTGAAACGTCGGAAAGGGCGCCGGTGGTTCCCGTTGAATCGTTAGTTAGCTTCTCGTAAATCTTCTTCGCCATTATCGTGGAGTTACCAGAAGACGTTGAAATCTTCATCGTGGTTGTTGTGGTCGTGGAAGACGCTGTTCGTTTCCTCTCGACGCTTTTCTTCGTCGTCGTTGGCACCGTGGGTTTGTAGACTACCCTCCTCGCGTTGTTTCTGTACGTCGTGGCTAGTACCGGAGGCGTCGTTGTTGGCAAGTTGTTAGACTTACGGCTACTTTCTTGTGACGTCCGAATCGTTTTCCCCCTTCTGTTAGATACTTTCGATGATGTACCTATCGTCATGGATATCTTCATAGATGTCGTCGCGTTCACTTGCTGTAATGGGCTCGAGATTGCCTCGTGCTGTGATTCTGCAGGCACCTCATCAGGAGTTCTCAACAAAGCTTCTATAAGATGCCTTCTTGACTCCTCAGTGCTTTTGTTCTGAGGTCCATGATTTACCAACAATAAAACGAGTCGCCGTACTGTTGTGTTCGATTCTGCCATTTTCATCATTCCCATTAGGTGATTAATACTAGATTCGTTGAGCTTTCCAAACATCATCTCTGCCTCCATCGACATTTCTTTTTCTGCCGGCATCTCTGTAACCGGCACAAATGTCGGCTCGGGTAGGTACGTCGGTGGAACAGTCTCCTGTCTTTCTGGTTCACGTCTTGTTGTTGTTTCTACTGCTTTCGATGTCGTGGATTTAAATCTTCTTTGCGGTTTGTTGTTCTTGGAAGCATAAGATACAGATGAAGAAACTGAAGGGCGTGCGTTATTTTGAGGGAGAACGATCACTGGTGGATTAGTTTGGACAATCGGTTCTTGTGTCGTGGTGTAAACAACCGGCTCAGTTGTAGACCTGACAGTGGTTGACCTGTATCTTTGTTCAATCACTCCTATAGAAGACGGAGACGATGTGTCCAACACTAAATGTGTTTGTTGAACACGTTGCAAAAAGAACGGGTGGTCAGTCACGGGTAATTGTTCTTCTGTAACTGGAGCGTCCGTCACTTCAGTACTTGTCGTCTTGAATCTTCTACGTACGACGGGTCTTCTTGAGGGTTGAGGCTGAGGGGTTTGTTGTTGACGGTTCGACGTATTCCGGCGCCACCAATTCCTGGTTGATCGAGTAGGGATTCACCTGAACTGTTGCTATGCGGTTGAGAGTCTTTCTTTCGCCAACCGAAACCCTTTGGTTTGTAATTTCCTTGCTGTTTCGCGATGAAGAGAAACTCGCCGAATGTGCTCTCACAAGCGACTCTCCAGCTTCGGAGTTTCTTGAAAATGAGACTCGCCTTCCCTGTCGTTCTTCTTTCGCATTAAACCGAACATATTGCCCTGCTGGTAAAGTAGTCACAACCTCCGGTAGTATCGGCACTTCGGTCGTAGTTGGCGGCAATGTCGTCGTCTCGATTACGCTTTCTTCGGTAGTTGGTATTTCGTACGTTGTCGGCGTCTCTTCAGATGCGTTAATGACTGCCAAGTTGTTCACATCCTCCGGTGCGAAATACACCAACAACGTGTCGTTCTCTCGCGAGTAGTCGTTCTGGAACCCTGTGGGTTCAAACGGTGGTGACAGGTCAGAGTTGAGTACAGGAATTGGATAACCGTCGTATTGGTTCACATATTGGAACGTTGTTCCCTCGACATTACCTTGTGTTGTCAGTGGGGTGGTACTTGGATCCACAATGGTAGTGTCTTCACTTGTTGGTCTGACCGTGGAGGTTCTCCTAAGTAGTTGAGACCGATAATCATTACCAAATCCAGCAAACCGATGTCTGGTTGTTATCACTTTAGCCTCAGGTTTGCTAGGGCTCTTCTCACCAGGTTGTGGGCCATATTTAGGACCGTCAAATTGCTTAGTTCCTTCAGGTAAGTTGTAACTTGTCAGTGATGCATCACCAGATTTTTCAGTATTAATTTCGGATGCAACTTGATTTCCGGGAGAGATTTGTTGCTGGGGAGGTGAATAATAAGACGATTGAGAGTTCTCGAGAGTTTCGAAGGGGAGTCTTGTTGGATCTGCAAGGTCAGAGAGTTGGAAAGCGACCGTAGCATAAGTCGTTGTTTCGTACTCAGGCTGGGTCGTTGGAATACTGTCTGTCACGAGAGTCTTGCCCTTACGATCGGTGGAATATTTTGAATCTGTAACAGATTTCTTCTTCTCCTTCTCTTGTTCTTGTTGGGAATATATCTTTTGGATTGTTGGTCTCTTGTGTGTCTTGGAATCATCGGAGTATTCCAGAACTTCGTCTTCTTCGTGATCGGAATATTCCTTTGTAGTTGTCGAAGGGGTGACCGAGTCGATGTCATTGGTAGACGCTGTCGTTTCAAGACCCGGTGGAGTCGGTCTTACCTCAGAGAGAACCTTTCTGAATTCTTCGGGATCTTCCAAGTAGGCAGATAGTGCTCGACTGAACACTTGGGCTAATTCTCGCAGATTTGACGTGTTTTCGGTCATTTTAAACTTGAAATCTGTGACATCTGCAGTTGTTGTCTTGGATTCGTTAAGATCATTGCTCAAGAAACTTCCGGTGCTTTGAGCTTGAAGCAAGTTAGCACTATCGGTATCATTCGCCTCTGCGCTGTTGGCTGTCTCGGGGAAGAGTGCCTGGTATGAATCCTTCGTGAATTGTGTGAGAAGAGAAGGAGCTGCCCCGGAATTGTCAGGATTGTCAGGATTATCAGCCTCGTTTAATGATTGAACTCCGAGCGACGATGATTCTGGATTCGTTGAAGGTGACCGTACCAACAGCTCGTCTTTGTTGGCATCATCGGGTACTGTCGGCTCCGTAGAAGTCACATTATCATCCTTTGCACCGAAGTATACCGCTAACGAATGAAGAACCCCGGGTCCTGAAGCTGTAGGGATCTCTAATCCAGTTCTGTCACCATCCACACTGTGACTTGGACTCACAGATGATATAGCGTTCTCGTCTGCAGGCTCAATAGTAATCGGATCTCGTTTTGAATTTTCAATACTCAATGAGTTACTTCCAGATGAATAGGTACTTCCACTCTTATAGATTTGAGTTGGAATGAAAGTTGTTACAATGGGTTCCCCGAAAGAGTCGGGAGATGAGACAGCGGGAAGGACTACGATAGGGTGTGAGCGAATTGGAACATCTGGAGATGGAGACGCTACTGCAAGTCCATTGGGGGTGAACCTCGAAGCACCCCGTACAGATTCTGCGAAAGGCTTTCGTTTTTGCTCGTCACTAGATGTGGTGAAAGATTCATTCAAAACCACATTACCCAAAGTACCATACACTATTTCATCCAAAGCTGTATGCAAGACATTGGCGCGAATCTTTGCATCCTCTATAGCCTTGTTAGTTGTATCGTCCTTATGGTGCAATTCTTTAGAAGATCTTTCTGTACCTGGATAAGTGTAAGTTGTTTGATACTCATACGGTGGCAATTCGGTATTTGACAAAGTTGGAAATCCTTGCGGATAAACACTACTAACAAACACACCAGCATTTTCCAGTGAGATTCGAGTTGGTTCGACGGTATCAACGTTTGGTGGTAGTTCTGTGACGGAAAGTGACTGAGGAGCTAGCTTCTCTTCAGGATATTGGTTAGTGAAGCCACCATCGTCAACATACTGAACTCCGGTCGTCTGGAAGTAGTCCGTTATAGGAGGTCCTTCCGTTATGGAAATTTCATGAGGTAAAACAACTTCACTGGGCTTACTATGAGCAATTTCTACTTGATTATGTGTACAGTTTGGTATCTTATAGTCTGCAATTGGAGCGAACTCTGTCGTTGTGGAATATTGGGGATTCAAGTGAGGACCAAGTGTTGCAAGTGCTTTCAACAATGCTTCTCCATCTTCTGCTTGCTCTCCGCTCGGTGTCACTACCTCAGGGACTACTTCCGGTACGGGAGTTACCTTCACTGACGTCTCTGTCGATGTCCTTCCCTCACGTGTCGTCACATGAATGTAAATCGGTTTAACTCTCTGTGAAAGACCCACCGCTAACGTTGATGTCGGTGCCTCGGTTGACGCCTTCACCACTTCCTGTGTGGCGGTGTACTTTGACCGGTCAATCTCAACATAGTCCTTACTAAATGGTCGGCTAGGCGACGCCGACACCTCGGCGGCAGCTTGATTCCGAGCTATATCTTCCAGCGTGAACGGACTTCCGGACGGTTCAACAACATCCGTAATGGGAACGACTTCTGTGGATGTTGACTTGTAAAACTCTCGTGTGGGGGGTCCTCGACCACGGTTACTGAACACGTCCTCGTCGGTCAACTCGACACGTTTCCTGAAATTAGGCAGTACCGCTTGAGCCGGTTGATTTGCAGACGGGCCAGATTTTACGTTTATTATTCTTCTTCCTGATGAAAACGTTGTCGTTGACGGAGTTGACGAAGGGAAACCAGATTTCGATCTGTCTAATTCAACGTAGGATTTACTGGCTAAGTTTGAGCTTCCAGGGGACACCGCAGGGAAGGTGGTCGTAGAGTAATCTGAATTACCTTTATCTTGATAGTTGTTGAAAACTGGTGGTTGGAGGAACCTGGATTGTTGGAAGGCGTTGAATTGATTTCCTTTGCTGCTTACAAACGAAGCCGTCTCCGAAGATATTTGACTCTCATTTTCTCCACCGGTTGGTCCATAGTTGAACCGTACGTTGTGGTAGCTCTTTCCGCTTCCTCTTGGTCGGGGAGTTGATTGCTGCTGCTGCTGCTGTTGTTGTTGTTGTTGTTGTTGTTGTTGCTGTTGCTGTTGTTGCTGTTGTTGCTGTTGTTGTTGCTGTTGTTGCTGTTGTTTTGTTGCTGTTGTTGCTGTTGCTGTTGTTGATTCTGTTGGTTTCGAGAATTTTGCGTTTGTTGCGAGTTGTATTGAACTTGCTGGTTATTTTGGTTGTTCGTCTTGCCATTCTCTACCTCTACCGGCGCTGCTTGTTGCTGATTTTGTTGAGCATTATTCCCTCCTCGTTCATTTCTTGTTGGGAGTTCGGTTGCTCCACGAAATGCTGCACTCTTTGATATGACCCTTTTTTGGTGTTTTGTCTAGGTCTATTTTGAGAATCTACATTGAACCGCCTACCTTGCCTGGGATTAGGATTAATTGGGTTTGGTTGTTGTTGTTGTTGTTGTTGTTGTTGTTGTTGTTGTTGTTGTTGTTGTTGCCTTTGAGGAGGGTTTACATTTTCTTGTTGAGGTCTCTGCTGGTTTTGGTTTCTTCCTTGGTTATTGTCAGCAGGTCGTGAGGACGCGGACGAGGAAGGAGATGGTTGGTTAGGGTACACAGACGCGACTGTAGAAAGAGACTCCTTGTTCCTGTCTACAACCTGTGGCTGATCGACAGGTGTTTCCACCTCTTGTCTTCGAGCTGCTGTGGGGGTCGGAGTCTGGGGACCTCGTTGGTTGTTGCCTCCTTGCACGTTCACGCGGACCCTGGCCTTGCTCTGCTTCTGATTGGCTATCTCCTTGTACGCCCTCTGGTCATTGGCCAGCTGCTCGGCGCTAGACTCGTAGAGGTCCACGGAGCCACCGCAGTCGACGGTCCACCACCAATCACAGATGAGATGCGACTGACGGAAGATGGTTCCATTCGGACACAGGAAGGAGATCTTTCGTCCTTGGTCACAGATGTGGAATACCTGGATGGCACAGAATACTTATAAGTTATTTTATACATGTTGTTTTTTTCATTCTTTCATTTCATTCCATTAAAGGTAATAATTTATAATGTTGGGTTGTTAGTGTGTTTCTAACTGTGTCTAATTATAGCTAGATGATACTCAAAAGTACACAATAAGAAATGGCGTTGAATCTTTACTCTCATGATATTTCCGTGTCCAATTTAATTATTTTGTGACATACCATTTTTTTTTGCAAATTGACTTGATGCTACTGTTCCAATTTTGTACCACAATACTTTACTTAGAACAACATGATTCATAAAACAAGGTAAACACCAATAAAAAAGTTAAAATTCAAGAACAACACAGTGATGGATTAATATTTAATAACAATGAAGAACTATCAGTACATATTACTATTAGCACCCAGAGTGAAGGAAAATACCTAGTGGTGTACAATAAAATGCGGTGGTTTGCGGGTACTCGAAATTTAGGATCGGGGTGGGTATTTAGTGGCCGACCCGATTGTCAAAAAAAAACGATTTTAAGGTAGCAAAAATTATTTTGGGGGAATGGTGGAGGTGCCGGTCCAGGATTTATAAACTTTTGGTGGAGATGCCGGTCCAGACAATTTTTTTTTGTAGCTTACACCAAAATTATACTTTTAATAAAAATCCAGACAGTAGAAAATGAACTGTGAGAACATTGTAATGTGAGATTCTTCACAATTAAATTCGTTATCCTTTTTAAATAAATAAATAATTATTTAGAGAATACCCACTCACTCATAACTAAAATGCATGTACTATTATAACAGATGTCCTTACCATAACTGACCCGAAAATCCGCAACAGTTTTGTGCCTGAACCCGACCCTACTGTCAAAAACTCTACACGCACAGTCCTAATACGATGCAATATGAAATATATGGGACAAATTTACATTCATAAAACTTTGAATACAAATTTACAAGACGGATTTTGTTTCAAAGATTTTAGTTAAAAAATTCGTGTCTTAACAAACTCAATTAGTTAAGAACTATCCCACTTGATCAACTGTCATGTATTACACATTGTACATTTTTGTCTGACAAATGACAGTTGAAAGAGTGGAATAATTCAATATGATTGAATTAATAATATTTAAAAAAAAATCATGTTGCTCGTGCATAACTTTATGCCACGTTACATAATAATTAACGGGTAAAATAACGATGTGTCTTGAGTTACGTGCTTCAATGTAATTCCTGCACTTCACAGTATCAACGTGTTACTGATTGATTGATATTAAATTTAATTATGAAAAAGATCAAGGATAGCAAGAAAATAATTTTGTGAAACATTGTAGATATAATATATTATATTACCTCTAGTAGATCTCAAGTATACTTTAGTGATGTCTTACAAAATTTATCTTCATAGATAATTGTAACCGTGTTTATTTTCTTTTTCCACTCCGTTATCTGCCGTGTATTGTGAAAATTATTAACTATGTCTTTTGTATTATTAAAATTACCATTATTAGGCCTTCTATCATAACAAACCAATATTAAATTAAATAAATTAAAAAATTTAATAAATATAATAAATAAAACCAAACTAAATCAATACACGTTTGTAGATTTTAAAACATATGACCATGAATTTGTGGTGAAAATAAAAGACAGCATTTCTTTTTAGTGAATTAGTGGTAAATGTAAATCAAAGTTGTGTTATAGATGGACATGTGTTAAGATGTGTTTTTTTTTAAATTGGGGTTGAAATGCAAAATTGTATGTAATAAATGTATTAACACAGATATTTGTGGTGAAAACAAATGTACAGTTTTTGTTTGTGTTTTGTCAAAAGCGATTTATTATAAGGTGAATTTTTTAAACATCATTCAGCAATAGATATTTTGTTTTTACCATTAATGAATGGCTCTAATATTTGTATTAAATATCTTTTATTTTCTCACTCAGAACACATTTTAATTTGTCCCATTTTAAAAAGTATTTTGTACGTTTGTGCGTTAAAACTGCAGTTTACTTTTTTTTACGATTTTAAGTTCCTTACGTTATTGTTACTTTCGTGTTTATTCGCTTTAAGTTCTTAAAATTGCGAATTTACTATTTATGTATTTATATGATTGATATGACTCATTAGTTTCATAAAATCATTGACATAGATATGTTTTATCATTAATGAATGGCTCTGATAGTTTGGTCTTTATTTCTCACTTGAAATCATCTGCTGACATTTTAATTTCCTATTTAAAAGATTTGATTTGTGCGTAAAATATGAGTTTACTTATTTTTACATTAAATCATACTCTAATCTTCCCTTACTATTTGATTTTATCGTGTCAATACAATTTTCATTAATTATATTGCTAAACATTACGTCATATTTGACATACTATTAAATATTGATTTAAGAAGTGCTCCCTAGGGAAAAGATAGAATCTACTTGCAATCAGAGGTTACTAAGCTAAAACAAGAATGCTACCAATACAAATTTCATCTCGGGATCAAATTTTTAGTCGCGTGAGGAGCTTAAGTTTAGTATTGGTCTCTTACTTCAGTTCCAAATCTCGCCAAATCCCCTCACAGTAAATGTTTAGCATATAGTAATGTAATATATGGAGCAAATGTTGCTTTTTTGTACGCATAGTAATGTTTAAGATTCATTAAATTAGTTAGTGATATATATATTTACTCAAACATTTAAAAAGCAGCTTGTATTTCATGATCCCGTAATTTCGACGGCTGGAATATTTAAAGTACTTCATCAAATAAACCTTAACGTTATTAACAAATATAATCATTTACTGGGCCTTCAACCGTTGCGTATTGGCCCACTACGAAAATTATTAAGCACGAAATTGAACGTAATAATCGATTTATGAAAACATTTTTCAAATGTCTCTAAAATCACAACATATATAAGTTCAATGATTTAAACGTTCTCATAAAGTTTCATCAAGATCGGAGTAACCGTTTGCCCGGTCGCGAGCCAAATATATCACGAAAATATCGCATCACAAATCGAAAAAAATCGTAAAAGTACGATATCATGAGAAATATTTCTTCGATTGTACCCAAAAACAATACACCTCTAAGTTCAGAGCTTTCGAAGGTCCCTTCCAATTTTCATTAAGATCGGATATGCCGTTTGCCTGGTAGAGAGTTAACAAACAAACAAAAAAAACAAACAAACAAAAAAAACACCCGAGCTAAATTTCGGGGGGTCAGTGAAACTGAAGTCTTCGCTTCGCTTATCCAATAAAAATCTTCAATTTAGTTTATAGAAATACATACTGACTACGAGAAATGTGTTATATTCGTCTGGCGTAACAGGTTGGCTGGTTTGATTTAAAATTCATCAGCTGATGGAATTCCCACTCTTCCATATAATTGATCATAGCTGATATAGAAAAGAGTAGAAGATGATGAGCCATTAATATTTCTCTTAACCAAAACTATAAGTTATCATTTGACAGCGTCTTAAGGTCGGAAAAATCATTTTCCCTTATATTTGACATTTAATTTTTATTCGTGTCAATACAATATTCATAATAATTAATTTTGTATGTTCTTAAACATTAACATACTTTATGTGACAACAACAATTAAATGATTATCTGTGATGCTAAAGAGGTGTCCTTGATAGAAAAGATAGAATCTTCATTGCTATAGGTTTTACAAAGCCAAAGCCAATACAAATTTTATTATTTATACTCGGAATCAAATTTACCCCCCCCCCCCTCCCCCCCAGTAAGTGTTTAGCTTCAAGTATATGAGTATATTATTGTGTTTTTGTGTGTTATAAGAATATAAATGTTAAAGAATTCATTAAAATTATGTTTTAGGAATTTCACAGTTTATTTGAAGAAAGAAACCCTTGGAAAACAACCCAAAAACGTCGACGGCTGGAATAATTAAATCCCTCTCTCAGAATAAAAGCTTAACGTTTAACACAGAGTATTATCATTTACTGGTTTTAACAGGCGTGTGATACGATTATTATTCGCGCTCAATTTGCCTTGATGAATCGATATCGAATAGATAATATCAAATACAAATAGATCATATGCTTTAACTCCCCCAAAAAAACTCACCCAAATTTACCATCTTTGTTATCTATCCATAATATGAATAACTAAGAAATTAATTTATGATCCCTAATACGTAGACAATACGTTGATAATAGTTCATGATGAATGATGATTGATCGAGATGGATGCTCACTTGACATCCCTAGTATTTAGACAACTAGTGAAGATACTCGTACGCCAAGCGCTCTCAGACCGGTCCAATAGGGGTAGTCTACGTACCTGGCAATCAGTATCGAGGTCAGCGTAGTATCCAGAGTTCTTGACTTTCTTGCATGTGAAGTCTGTCCTGGGGAATGTTCTGTAGCACAGGGAAGTCGATCCCTGGCCTCCCCATTACTCCTGCGTACACCACAATCATTATTCATTAGTCATCAAGAAGAAAGCACTTACTGTCATCTTTATTAAACTTTGTGTCTCTAATAACAGAATATTCCAAGAAATAATGTTGGGACATTGTCTAATAATTATTACATACACAATAATGTTTTTTTTACAGAATGAGGAAGTATTAATTGAATAACACATCAATATTATTCTTTAAAATATTATTTCAAGCATGCTTTTTATGTTTTTCACAAACTTGCCGTTAATAATGAAAAATTAACAAACATTTAAAACACAAAAAGGAATATTGATTTCAAATCAAAGATCTTCGAAAACATATTTTCATTCTTATCCTAGGTGCACATAGGTGCAACCTAAAGGACAATAGTTGTGTTACTAGCAATATTAACATCAGCAGCTTATTGGTTGAACGAATTATTTTAGAGAACTGATTTCGTGTTGAGTGATTTCACTTTGACACTATATGACTAGGCTATCATACAACATTTTGATTTTGAAATGGTTGTTTATATATTGGAGGTGTTATATTAAAATTAGTACGTTCTGAGGTTAATTTGTTATGTGTAAACATGCAGGCATTGTTTATACAATTGAATATTTATCAATTTCATGGTCCATTGGGTTCCAACGATAAATAAGCTGTCAGATTCAACATTCTTAGACTTGAGCTTATTTTGAACAGACCATTTTTATCTATGTTACAACATTATCTCTCAGCTAGCACATCTTTCATTATTTACCATGATATTGTGTTGAAATTTTTAATGGTGATGATTATAAGATCTCGAAATCGGCAACATTTCTAACTGATTTGATCTAGTTTTCTCAAATAAATATTGACAGTTCGATTGTAAGTGCATGCAATTCACATTTAATCACAATGTAAATTCACCATTGATATGCAATTCTAATATTTAGCAATTTGTTTCATATGGGTCCAATGATTTAAATCTTATTATTGACACCTTAACCACGTACAAAATTCACTAATTTAACATTCCAGCTTTCACAAGCAATTTGCGTTGCTCAATAACAATTTCTAGCCGTTTGTTTTATTTTGTGTGCGGCTGTGCGGGCATGAAAATAAGTTTTCCAAAATAACTATATAACAAAAGTTTTGAGTAATAACATCAGAAATAGTCTTTTGAGAAGACCAAAACTATTTTTGAACACTTTTTTGTCCAACTCCCAATATTGCGGCTTTATCCCTGGCCTCCCCATCACTCCTGCGTACATCACAAGCATTAATCATAAAGAAGAAAGCACTTACTGTCTTCTTTATTAAACTTTGTGTCTCTAATAACAGAATATTCCAAGAAATAATGTTGGGACATTGTCTAATAATTATTACATACACAATCAATTTTTTTTTAAAGAATGAGGAAGTATTAATTGAATAACACATCAATATTATTCTTTAAAATATTATTTCAAGCATGCTTTTTATGTTTTTCACAAACTTGCCGTTAATAATAAAAAATTAACAAACATTTAAAACACAAAAGGAATATTGATTTCAAATCAAAGATCTTCGAAAACATATTTTCATTCTTATCCTAGGTGCACATAGGTGCAACCTAAAGGACAATAGTTGTGTTACTAGCAATATTAACATCAGCAGCTTATTGGTTGAACGAATTATTTTAGAGAACTGATTTCGTGTTGAGTGATTTCACTTTGACACTATATGACTAGGCTATCATACAACATTTTGATTTTGAAATGGTTGTTTATATATTGGAGGTGTTATATTAAAATTAGTACGTTCTGAGGTTAATTTGTTATGTGTAAACATGCAGGCATTGTTTATACAATTGAATATTTATCAATTTCATGGTCCATTGGGTTCCAACGATAAATAAGCTGTCAGATTCAACATTCTTAGACTTGAGCTTATTTTGAACAGACCATTTTTATCTATGTTACAACATTATCTCTCAGCTAGCACATCTTTCATTATTTACCATGATATTGTGTTGAAATTTTTAATGGTGATGATTATAAGATCTCGAAATCGGCAACATTTCTAACTGATTTGATCTAGTTTTCTCAAATAAATATTGACAGTTCGATTGTAAGTGCATGCAATTCACATTTAATCACAATGTAAATTCACCATTGATATGCAATTCTAATATTTAGCAATTTGTTTCATATGGGTCCAATGATTTAAATCTTATTATTGACACCTTAACCACGTACAAAATTCACTAATTTAACATTCCAGCTTTCACAAGCAATTTGCGTTGCTCAATAACAATTTCTAGCCGTTTGTTTTATTTTGTGTGCGGCTGTGCGGGCATGAAAATAAGTTTTCCAAAATAACTATATAACAAAAGTTTTGAGTAATAACATCAGAAATAGTCTTTTGAGAAGACCAAAACTATTTTTGAACACTTTTTTGTCCAACTCCCAATATTGCGGCTTTTTTAAAGGATTTTTGTGACCCATTTTATTAAACAAATTATACGAGTTGGATGGCCGATATTTTTACCATAGTTTACAATTACCCGTGGCAAGGACATGTGATTTTTTGAAATATGTATCTTTGAAATCTTGCGTTGTACGATTTTTCCCAGGTACAAATACCCTCATCGTACCGGAAAACGCAAAAAAATCAATGTAGCGAGGAGAGAACGTTTTTTTAAACAATGATTTTTTTTAAATTATATGATCACTGAATGTATGAAACAAACACTATATTATTTAGGTGCACCTAAGGCGACGGTATAATATAGTCGACCATCGTTGTTGGTGGAGGTGCCGGGTTGTGTGTTGACTATAAGCAGCCTTGTAATGAGCTTATAAAAGCAACATAATATATTTTTTCATATTGAAATCATGCAGGAGGAGTGAAATCATTTAACATGTTTTGAAACAGCCTTTGCCTGTTGGGACTTCATTTTATAGGTCAAACTTTTTTTTTTTACAAATGCTTCCCATTTATTGATTTGAATTCCACACAAATGTCTTCTACTTTCAAATGATAATGTTAATTAATCTCAAATTGTGCCTGATTTTTAATTGTGTGATAACTGTCATTCTGCAAACGTTCTTTTTTAATTGTGCTGCTATTCGTTTTTGGTGGAGGTGCCGGGTTAGGAAACGTATTCGCTATTGTTCAATAAAATCGAGAATTAAATTGTATGAATGACAATAATGAAGTACGTCCAGATGACAATCTAATAAGTAATGATGTATTAAAATACGTGTTATTTGTATCTCTACACGCAGTAGTAACCACAGTAAGAACCGCTACCTAGCTAAAAGTGTGTGTTCTGTGTTATATGAGAGGTAAACTCTCTAAAACGAGTAATTATAATGAAGACGGTCCTAACCATTCTCGGAAATACATCGGACCTACAATATTTTGTATTGGAAAGCATGGATTCAATTTGTTCATCTTAGTAATAGTAACCATAACTACCGTTGTTTTAAGTTCAGTCTAATATTATATTGTACTTAATTTGGGGAATCTAGATGTCTGACAAGAGAAGCAGTAAAACGAATATGTGGATTACAAAACATTAAAAAATGTATTTTGAATAGATTTTCGTCAAAAATTTAGGCCGTAAGCTAAACTCGAACCTACATCCTGATCGAAAACGAGTTTCAAAATGTAGAAACTATTTCAAAGTGATAAATATATGTAACTCGTAAATATGACCCATTGGAAAGTCCACCCGACAAAACAGGCTCATTTGCATTTGATTTACTATTGCGGTTACCTCTTCGCCGAAACATCAACATTAGTTATTAGTCATAATTTGACTACGAGAGCGTAGGAGTAAAACATAACTAATAAATATTATGGCGTGACATAATTCACGTGTTATTGGTGATTAATTGCTGTTACTAAGGGATTATGTGTAGGCGTTGTGTTGCTAGAAGAATGACCAGATACTTGCCTTACTTCAATATTATGTTAAGACAATTAATTACAAATAAAATAATTTAATTTTTAGGGAATGATATAATAGGTCATAATCTTGATGTAAACCAGCAACTTAATAAAATATGTGTTCCGACCGCAAATCAAACCTAGATTATTCGACCGTTTCTCTACCAAGTGTGCTACTGATACAAGAGAGATCATGAATATTGGATAACACACACATAATATAGCAATTGAGAATGTGTGTACCCAGTAGAAAGATAGCTCACTTGTAGAGAATCGGTACGTAAAACCAGGGGCCCGGGATCAATCCTTAGCTAATCTTCTCGAAATTTGTTATTACATATTATTGTTCAAAGGTAAGAAAATAATAAAGTTCGCATCCAGAATCTCTCTTAATGTTTAATTTGCTTTACTGATTTGTTTGTAAATATAGGAAGTGCAGAAACGGTGTTGCATGCGGCAGTGAACAGTTGTGTATTATTATATCATGATAACAACGACTCTAATCATGGCGGTGAGTGGTTAATGAATATTAATCAATAGAATGTGTAATCAATATTATTATTTCATGTTGATATGTTTAAAAATCGAGAGTTAACAATCCAACAATCTTGTTCTTCACGATATTCGCTGTAAGAATTATTTCAACCCCTACAGCACGTTGTGAGCCACTGAGCCTCGCTACTATTTCATTATCCTGAACTTATAATAATTATTTTCAGTTAAGAGAAGTCGCTGAGGTTAGCGTGAGAAAAGTGCACGCGCTCAGGCTTCACATGGTTGCAACTAAATGGTAACTTATATTATCATTATCATTCTCACCAAACTCACTAATTGTAGACCCAACTACCCCCGTACCAGGCTTTGACCTGTCCAGACACCTGTGGACCAGACTAAACCGCATAAGAACCAATCATGGTCGATGCGCAGACTCCCTGTTCAAGTGGGGCGCGATACCATCCAGCGCCTGTGACTGTGGCGAACCTCGTCAGACCATCTACCACATTGTGAGGGAATGCCGCCTACGCTCGTACCAGGGCATGGTGGTATATATCTTTAGGTGATTTCACTGCCAGAATTCTGTGGTCGCTTAATGCACGCAGTGCAGACAGTCGCCGACAGAATGCGCGACGTGTCAGGTGGTAGTCACGTGACGTAGAACTTACAAGATGGCGGCCTTGGGGACCAATCAGACGGCTCGAATTCGGAAATTCGAATGTTCCGCCTACGGATCTGAATGCACGGCCTTCAATAAAGTGCATACACACCGCCATCTCTCGAGGTATTAGAGTCGATAAAGAAGTTTTTCCAAACTTCTTTATCGACTTTCTCGTCACGTGACTACCACCTGACACGTCGCGATCCTGGCGGATTCCGTCTGAACTGCGTGCATTAAGCGACAAAAAATAGCATTGCTGGATACGCAAGTGAAATCACCTAAAGATATATACCACCATGTAGGCGACTCGTACGAGATCCATGGAGCAACACCTGACGCGTAGACCTGGCTGGCTGACTTAGATTTATGTTTATGACTTATAATTTTAACGACTTTTGTTTTACATCCTTGACATTGTTGAATTTTTAAGCTGTTGCTTCCATACGCTAAATAAATAATTATCATATTTCGCAGGAACAATTGTGAATGAATTACCATTGTACTTATCGACACTTGGTTGCAAAAAAGATGCATAAGCTCAGAATTTTTTTTGATGAAAAATCCAAAAAACATTAGATTGATTCGTGAAAAACTCTTTACATAAAAAAATTTAAGACAGTTGGAATAAATTCTATAATAACTCAAAACTTTAGTAAATTGAGGAGATTTCACGAATTTTTCATTTGGAATCAATACAGTACTGATTGGATCGCATACATTGTCTCATTATTAAAAATTAATTATAATATAATAAAAAAAGAGATGACGTTTATATGGAAAAACAGATAAAGTTAAGCGCTTAAACCCTCTAAAGCACCAGACCCAGTGATTTCTCTTAAAAACAGAGCAATTAATGTTAATCATTGAGAAAAGGTAGAGCAAACACCAGAGCTTGATTTGGTTATGTAGCTTATGTTATCACCGAATCTACCATGTCCCTAGCAAACCTTGGTAGACTTCGTATTCGACGCCCTCCTCTGCCGAGGCCAGCCTCTTGAACTTCTGTCCCTCGTGCGGTGAATCGTCCTCCTCGTCTGAGCGTGAACTCTCCTCGGAGAACTCTCTGTAGGCCGCCGCGTTCAGCTGAGCCACCATCTCGGGCAGGCGGTCGCTGAGGTTCGTGAAGTTCCGCATCATGCCGCCCTGAAAGCCGAGGTCATACAGTTAGTACATAGTGCGGGGCGGCGAGGCCTCCTCGACTAACAAAAACGCATGTTAATCGGAGGTCGTATTCGGTGTGTTTTTTTAGACGTGGCAAACTCACAGATAGACGGACAGGCATGAGAGTGATGTTTATATTCTTAGCTTCATAATTTATTGCCCCCATTGTAATTCACTTGGAGGCATACAATTGTGGCTTAGGCGTAACGTGAGGGACTCTGATTTGAGAGATCACGAGTTCGAGTGCCGCCACCTGCCTTCCTAACCGATCGATTTGTTTGTTTTCTTTGGTCGTTAATGTGAATGCAAGAGATTGAGTCCTCTTAAGCCCTCGGACATTCCCTTAACAATCCAAACTCCAAAATACCTAAAGTCAGATACCTGAAGAGGCGCCACATTGCACGCTGGATAGGTTTCTAAGAGAAGTTTTGAAAACTGCTGGCGTAACTGAATACGATTCATGGTAAATTGACGCATAAACAATTACATCAAGTTCATGGTTATATCTTTGAGTATATAACCAGATGGTTATATTTGGTTATATTAAGTTAAATGTTTAATCATAGGAATGTGTAAACTATTAGCTATTTTTTTGTCAATTTCCAACATACAGCAGGGTAAATTGATTGCCTGAAAGTGTATCTGTATTGATTCACTGGTCTGAGTAAGGAGTTGGAAGCCTTGACTGAGGTGACATTTTCCAGACTTGATCCCATCATTCACCTTCCGACAGAAGTTAAACCTTGGAACAGCTTTCAGTTACGATTACTCTCAATTCAACCCGCAATCTTGTAAACTACAGCCACCTCTTTATTATTGTTAATTAATTGTAATTGTTGTTACAATTCAGCTTGATATTTGGCAGTAGTTGATTCTTGATAGAACGGTTTTTATTTTCATTAGGAATCACCTTATAAACAACGATCTGAGAACGTTTTATCTAAGAAATTGAAGGCGTATTATGGATTCTTTCGGAAGGTATGCTTTAGAAAGGCAGAAACAACTTTTTAAATTCTAATTTGAATGCAAATAAAAGTGGATAGGTTTGGAGAAGATTACAGTGACGCAATGAAAACTCCCATAATTCTAGTATTTACATGACATGACATAATATCATAAATAAATAAAAATAAATGCTTTCATATTAAGAGTCTACCCACTCAGTTACAACCGATTTACAGGATACATCGATTGAGTTGGTCTACACAACGTAAGTTGTGAGAGGTGAGGGGCGCAACGAATCTTCTGCCTGTGAACTGATTGATTGATGATTTCATGTGTGGATAGTATACTAGGAAAACGCTTAAGTCCCGCCGCGTTGTTGGATGAGCGTAATTGGTGTATTGAGCTGCCACGTGTTATGCGGATTTTCTGTTGTTCTGTGAAAAAATCATTACGAAGTAGAAGATTTTTAAAAAAATTAATTTAAATTAAATAAAAAATAAACTTAAATTTTTAATTTTTTTAGTAAATAGTAATTTAAAAAATTAAAAAAATCGTAAAATTGCGATTTTCATAAGAAATAATTGTTCGATTGCGCTCAAATTTCACACGAATATACAAATTCATAAAATTAAGGTTCTGTGAAAAAATCATTACAATCGGATAAAGCATGTAGGTGTTATAAGTAGAAGAAATTTTTCAAAAATCGAAAAAAATCGTAAAATTGCGATTTTCATGAGAAATAATTTTTTGATCAATTTTTCCCTCCGTGCAGTTCTTCGTTCAAAGATTTCATAGACCTCCATAAAATTTCATCGCAATTGGAGTATTGGTTTAGCCGGAATCGTGTTCACAGACACACAAAAATAAAAGAAAAAGAAAAAAGAAAAAAAAACATTCCGGATTTTTTTCTCCAGTGTAGTGAAATGGAATCTTCGCTTCGCTCGCTACGCTCATCCAAAAATCTTATCAATTCCACACATCATTGTTTCGCGATTAATTAAATCTAGAAACAAGAAGATATTTTGAAGGAATTAAGATTGGCCGAGCACGTAAACTTATAACAGGTTATCATAATATTAGTGAAGGGTTATCGCAGAACATTAAGGTTAATTGCGCGTTATAAAGAGAGGAATTTCGCAAGAATATGGGCATCGATGCAGGTTTCTCGGCAGTCATAACCATGATGCAACATCGCCAACGAAAACACAACCCAACCCGTGTTAATACTTTTTGGCATAATCACACCATTAAAACGCACAAATTCTCGACCTAAATCACCTAAATTTCCCTTTAAAAAATTAATAAACTCACACATTACTCGCATTTTCACGCGAAATTTCATCTCATTTACCAACAAACATCACATTGTGTTCGAATTTACTAGAAAGAAATGCCAAACAAACGTGTGAACTTCGGTTCCATACAACGAGCGAGCTTGTACATCATTGGCGCGCCCTTTAGTTCTCCCATGTGGTAAATTTCATCGAAACTAAAAGTGGCATCATCTTCTCGAGTTTGCTTTATATAATAATCATTTGAGGCAGCCCCGTGAGACGTTCTGAGTAAAGCATTGTCTGCTCCGTAGCGCGTGAGATAACTAGACCACAATATGAAGAAACACCTAGGAAGAAACCAACCAAACAAAAATACTGCACATTGTTTTGTAATCACGTCTTCCGGTAGTTAACAAACATCATTCAATTTTTCTTAAACCCACTACTCATCTTGAAATGTTTATATTGTTAATTTTAAATTAATGTGAATGTGTTTTTCTGTCAACGATTATGGTTGTTTAAGATGAGTTACTTTATATAATTAATTAATTAACTAGTTGTTTAGGTTGGTAACTCGTGATTGAACAATGCCAGGAACTCCCAGAAGGCGATGCAGTAATAACGATGAAGACACAGATGGTGTACAAGTATATACACCAATGGATATTCGGTTGGAATTAAACAGACAAGGAAGTGTGAGAAATTGCAATGCAATGCATATTACTTTGTAATTAACATAATATCGACAGGACAAATTAAGCAGATATTATATAATAATCAGGATGGATAGTAAAGAGATTAGAGAAATGTGTCAAGAAGTTCAATGAAGCTGCAAAGTTGTATTTTAGTGAAGTAGCATCTACAGTAACTCGTTCATTCGGCCCACGACAATCGCAGCAACAAAATATTTAGGCATTTCAATTATTTTAAGTTTGTGCCATTGTTATTCTTCTTTAAAATAATAGACGAGCACACTGTCCGATTGGTAATGTTTCTCTTTACCTAAACTATACTCAGAGGAATGAAATGTTTGACTTCTATATTGTTAGTAAGGATAATATTGGCATAAATAAATTTTATAAACTATTATTTGCAGCTCAAAATGTTCGAAATGTGAAGTCTTGATTATTCCAATACAATATAAATTGAATGAAAAATATAATTATAATATTAAATGAGAACTTTTGGTGGATTTTAATTTAGCAGTAATAGTTATTACTTTGTGAAATCAAGTATTTGTGTCGTTTGTTTTCCATCGAAACATTAAAAGAAACACATACACTTAAATAAACAGGAAATTTTAAATTAAAAAATACAACTGTATAACATCCACAAATCAATCTTTACTTTCCATATTCAAAAGAAATTTTTCTATAATAAAAATACTTAAATTTAATGCATTTTGTAAAATGAAAATCCTTAAAGTATATACCAATACATCAATCTCTCTACTTAGTTAAAATCCCTACTTTACATTGCTCATACTATTACATAATTTAAATCAAGTGTACATAAATCAACTTGTACTCTCACGAGTATCTCACGTTGTAGAGGAAAATACAGTTAACCTCAAACCGGTGTCTCTCACGAAACAGCTGTTTGATCTTTAAAGCCGGATCCACCCGCAAGATCGAACCAAGGTTTTTTAATTGTGTTAAGCACATAGCGTGCTAATAAAAACAACAATATCTCACAACCAAGTAGGGATGTCTAGCCAAGGTTTGCGGACAGAGATGCGCTTGCTAACTTTAACCGTGTAAATTGCAAGACAACTTTCACAAAAAGTAATCTTCACACTATGCACTTTAAAACGTGATAATTACCAACCGACATCACTTTCAACGCGTTGACTTCCTGTTGAATTTATACTTTTGACCTTCACAAGGACATCTTAAATAATGTAACACCTTCTGAATTTACGACGTTCTAAATATAGAGCTATTGTTTTGAACACTCGTTAGGAAATACCTACTAACATGTGACAGTTCAAGTTGGAAATTTAGCAACACAAATAATATTTGGCCTTGGGCTTCATATCATGTAATTAAATTAGGCTATAAACAATCTTGTAACCTAACTGTCTTATTAGTTGTGTAATGAGCTGGGTAACGTGACATTAATTCATTTGAAACTCTACAAATATATTTTGAAAACATGTAGAGGTCATTCTTTGTCATTTTGTCGAATTAAGGTTCTTTCAATCTATCAACAACACAATAAGTGTATATTTCTTAGTGTGTACAATTTATTAAGTATACATTTGTTGAAAAGCCTAAAATAATATGACCTTAACAATATTTATAAATAAAAGTAGGCATGTTATTCAGTCATATTATGTAGGTCTAACCATTGAAACCTTATTAATAATAATTGTATAGTTATAGGTACCCTCACATTGCTGTATACATATCAAAATTTCAATATTCATCAATATTTTGATCTGTTCTGAGCTTTATGTTTAACCCGATCCAACCGACGAAGTTTATCTTAAAAGATATGTCTTTCGATTTCTGGTGGGAAACCTGGTCAAGGTGCAATTACATACCTAGTATTTTGGAGTAAGGACAGATGTTTAAGATAACAACTCAATCCCTTGCACATTTTGCATTAACGACTGAAGAAAACATTAGAGGTCCCTTCCAATTTTTATCCAAATCGCATATGCCGTGACAAAAAAAAAAAAACACCCGAGCTAAATTTTTTGGGGGGTCGGTGAAATTGAAGTCTTCGCTTCGCTCATCCAATGACTTATATGATCCATGTTAATGTTTTTACCTATAACAAGTGCGTTAAAAAAATCAATTTTGTTTCTGGGCCATATAGTCTACAACTTACGATATGACATTTAGAACGGATGCGTTAATGTAAACATAAAACTTTGTACGTGTAATATTGTTTGTTATGATGTCCAACAGAATATGTACTTTAAATCGTGGTACTTTTTTTAAAGACAGGTAAGCATGGGGAAAGATATCACTTCTACGCACTCTTGAACACCACGTTTCCCACACCTGACCGTGTATATGGATGACCTAGGTCGACAGCCAGATAATAATCTTGAAAAGTGATGAAAGAAATTCATTGCCTTACAACGTGTAGCAAAAGTAAAATGACTGTTTATCACGTCAACTTTCAACGTTGCTTTATCTCACTTTCCACAGTGTTGGCGTCGACATTGTCAAGTGGTCGTTCTCTAGTCAAAGTTGCGGGTTCGAATCTCACCGCTTGCAATCCCAATTGAAGGCGTTCCGTAGCTTTCATTGATTTTGATTGCACGTACGCGATTGTCGATATTAATATTCATATCAAACTTCAACCCATATAACAAATATTTATCACCCTTTGGACTGAATTTAATAGAATCATTAAATAAATATTTTAAATAAATAAATTGTATTTAGAGTCTACCCACTCAGTTATATAACTGATTTTCAGTGGGGGACAGTAAATCAAAGCGACCAAGCCAACCCTGTAGGCCCCGACGCAATCGACGAGTGAGCGATAACAAAAAAAACAATAATCATTTTATCACAGAATTTTTTTCTAGGATGCGGTTAAGTAAGATTTTTCAATGCGGTACAAAAAGATTTGCTATTTTGATGTATTTTGGATATTCTTGAACAGAAACTTGGTAACTTGGTACAGAGTATTATTATTAGTATTAGTAGTTTTAGGGCGCTTTTACAGCTAAGATTATTCGCGCCTCCAAGATAAAACAATTTCTATAAGTTTGAGTTATCACCATGTATACTTCTTTCCAAGGGGAGGAACGTAAGGGGAGACGCGGGGGGACGGATAACGCAGGGTTTTAGATAGAGTGAAACTATATTTTGATTAGTCTATTGCATTTAATTTGATAGTATGAATGTTTGATACATTATTGACATTTTCAATTTAAAACACTCGGTACTCATGGGCGAAGATATTCTTGTGAAGTCGATAGTCATCGATAGTTAATAGTCACGGACCAGAGCCAAAGTTTGATATTAGTAACGTACGCTTTAAAATAACAAATGTGAAGTTTAAAATTACAATCGACCTGCCTCTTATCAGTAGGCCCCTATCATGTGTTATTTGACACAGTCGTAGTTGTCTTCTTGCTTCACGTCTTACAGGACTTCGTTAGTGAGTTTTTGATACCTGTTTCAATAAAATATCAATTCATGAAGGCTTTGGCCATTATTTTACAAAATTTATTTGTCAACTGTAATAAGTTAATTTTGAGTTGTTTATCAATTTTTAATTTTAATAAACTGATACAAGTGGTCATCCAACAATGGTCAGTAGCTAATAAATTGGATATCTCTCCGAGTCCCCTGACGTTATTTTCCATAAAAACAGACCTCAGATTGTGTTTTATCCTACTATTAGTGAGCTTGAATGAACATTTTAAGACTTAATGTTTGTCAATGTGTGCGAATATTGCATTGACCTAGTGCTGGCTTTTATAAAGGCTGTGTATACCACCTATAGAATAACCAAAAGTCGGCCTCTTTGCACTTTTAAATAACTCATCTGACCAACTTCATAATAAACATTATTCCTATTCTTTAACTGACCTCGGCCGTCTTACTAAAAAAATGAATAATTAATATTACTGCAAACAATGCATTATGTCACATGAAAACGCGTAATTCGCGTCTTAATACAAAGATTTGAGTAATCGTGCGTGTTGCGCAACGGAAGCCTGGGAACTTTGTGTAGCAGTTCGTTAGTTCTCGCCGAAGTCACGAAGTGTTACGAAGTGAACACGACACGCCCCGCGACCGCGGCCAGACAATAACATAGCAACAAACACACAATCAGAGGCTGTAAACGAAGAAATAACAGAGAATAATACAATCAATAGGTTTATGGAAATGAAATCGAACGGGGATTTATTGGTGCTACTCATGCAATGTTATATAAACTGATACGCCTAAGGCTATACGCAAAAAATCTTGAACTTTTACCAACCGTAATGTCAGACACCACTCATTATTATTAATTTTACACAACGTCTTGTTATTTTAAATGTACTTATTAATTTATTCTCATTGTGAATAATTTTTTAAGAAATGAACCTGGTAAATTAATCAAATAATTTAAACCATAATGATAGTGCAAGTGAATTCCTACCTATGTTTTTGTATATACATTATTTCAAAATTTTGTTTCCAATTACTAAAAAAAATGTGTATAATTTGCGTATTTCTTGCAATAGTTTTAAAATTACTTGCGTTTAATCATGATGTGTAGTTATAGGTCATGTGAGTTTGAAGTTCAAGTGTTGTTGCAAAATTTAGCCTTAAATTTCATTTCGTTACTATTCACTACATTGTATTCATACAACATATCATTATTACGTCAAAAATTCAACATGATAAAAATAAGAATAACACAACATAATATGAATACAAAGGAAATGAAAGTAAGTACCGTATAATCAATCATCATCTAAATCCTAGCTCATATGTTCACTAAATTGCCTAATTTCTATGTCATTATATGAAGCAGATGTTGGCAAATGTTTTCTTCTGAATAGTTCATAAGTGTATGAAATAAATAAACATAGCCTAACAAATCAAATTAAAGAAACAAAATAAGTGTAGACTCTAAAAACCTTTAATGAATTGTTAATATTATATAGAATTAATCCAAAGATTAAAAGCATTAACAACAAAGTTTTAATATTAGCTAATCTGCAACAATGTCGTTGTACATTCATCTTGGCAATTAAACCAATCTGCAAGTTGTTCAACATTCAATAAATGACATTGAATTCAAAATTCAAAATATTTTCCAAAATATATTTTTAGAGAGCGAACTTATCACTTTTCCAACATTCCGAATATGTCCATGCATTTGTTTTTATTGACACTGGATGCTATTGTTGGTCTTTGATGACCCTATAGGGGGCGGGGCTAACCATATTAAATAAGTGAATCTCTACATACTTGGCACCTCTATTGAAGATAATTAACCGCTGGAGGAAACGTTGATAAATATTTAACGGTAAGCTTCGATCATTATTTTAGGTACTGTCGTGCTTGTACTTACTATAATAATTTTTCACTTTCTCAATCTTATTATAAGTATTTTTAAGGAAAAAAAGAAGTATTTTAGTATTATTGTATATAACCGATTCTTTGTGTATGTTATTTGCTCACAGTTTTAATATACTAAGATTTGTAATTTGGTGGATTGTAATATCAATATTTGCACATACAAAAATGATTTTGATTGAAGCCTAAACTTGCGAAAACGAAACTCCCCCATATTGTTATGGTGAGTGTGGGAAGTGTGCCACGGCGTTCTGATATGTGCCCTCCGCGCCCCGCCCTTTTTACGGTAAATCACTTCATTAACTAGACACTAAACGTTTGGAACGAATAAATTCGAACGCTCCGGGCCAGGTAACTATTGCGCGGCGCCTGCGCACGACGCAACACGTGTCAGGAGCCGAGGAAGATAATGTTAATTGCTCCCACAATGAAGCTAAGCGTCTACGTGTACCAGATGCAACTCTAGATCAAGGAGGTATTCGGAAAGTTCAAGGCATCTGTAATTTATTTTTTAAATATTCTTGTAGATCTTGAGTCGAAGTTGAGTAATAGATTATTTTGTATTAACAATCCACCAAAACACAAAGGAATCATTTGGTAGTTATATAAAGTTATATCCATTTGGAAATATTATGATTTGAGGACTTTTACACACTTCAAATGAAAGTGGTACACATATCAATGCAGCAACCATCTTCTTGAAATGATGATTAGTTTACCGAATCCACATATGGAAACATACACATCAACTAATCTCCCAAATACGAACATCACTTAACAGTGCACGTAAACGTAATGTGTTTTTGTTGTGTCAATATGCCACAAAGTGCTCAGCTCACTCGGATTTTATTCTGAAGTGTAAAATTTCAAATAAACAATCATACGCTGTCCACTTAAAATTTTTTTTAACGGACATTACATAGAGCCTGTTAATTGTTACTTACTTAAAGGGCTAACCAAAATGTATTGTTGTTACCACACACATAAGCATGAGTATCTCACATAAAATGTACCGTTAAAGATAGAATATCTGTACTGTGAGTAACGTTTTCTCATTTTTCACTATCCACAATTGCGAATTCAGTTTGGGAAGTTATAGTCGTTACGAGATCATAATCATAACCCACTCCTATTATAAAATTGTTTCATAATTTAAACAACTTTACTGTTAATGTGTAGTTTTTACTTTACTTAAAGGGGCTATTACACTATACTACTAATACTATTTATAGAACTATTTTAGTACTACACTAAAATGACCGTTTAAAAAATAATATCTCGTAACTGTGATTTTATACGAATTTTTAATTTTTTTATCCAGAATTTGCGAAAATTAGCGTATTTGGGAAAGTTACTAGAGCATCGTACCAATGGAAAATGGCCCTTTTATAACATCGTGTCTTGAAACTGAGCACAAATATACACTCAAACACGCAAAAATATGCATTCCAAAATCACACTCCTTCTTGGTAATCAGAATATTTTGACCGAACCACTTGCCCAAATTGCAAAACAAAACATAGAGGATTTACATAAAAGGCTGTTGAGTACGTCAATAATGGTCAATATTTTTTTGGATTAAAATCCTCCAAGGTCACGGGGCATAAAGATCGTCCTCATGTTATTTCTTATGGGAGATTTTTTGCCAATGGGACCTAGCTCGAAAAATACCAAGTGTTACATTTTTGGAGGGGTCATGGTGGACCCAATAATTTTTCTGTTAATTTCTAAATTCATAAATAGTTAGCCTGAACGAAATATATGTTTTGAATTTAGCGGGTTGATACCCCTTTAAGGTAACAAAAATTATTTTGGTGGAATGGTGGAGGTGCCGGTCCAGGATTTATAGACTGTTGGTGGAGGTGCCGGTCCAGACATTTTTTTATTTGTAGCTTATACCAAAATATACTGATAATGAAAATCCAGACAATAGAAAATGAATTGGGAGAACATTGTAACGTGAGATTCTTTACAGTTAAATTCGTTATCGGTTTTAAATAATTAATTCATTCATTCATTCATATTTAGAGTCTACCCACTCAGTCATATACTTAAATGCATGTACTATTATAACGGACGTATTTACATTAAATTTCAATTGATTACAGTATATTTGATAAAATCGTTAAACGTACGTAATTTTTACTTTGTTCTTTTATATGTATAGATGTGATTTAAATAGTTTACGCAAAAAGGGAAATAAATGTTACTTTATTATGAACTAAATGATCTACTGTATACAATTTCGTTTTCATTGCATGGTATTAAGTAGGCGTTAGGTCGATTGGTGCATTCCAAGACATTCCCAGAACATAAAAGAAAATAACACACATTTCTTTTATTACTTATACATCTTCTTTTGGTTTTCGCGTGTTTGATGCAACTGCAAATTTCTTCTGTTATAAATCGCAGTGGGTTTGACATTGTGACAAAAACATTCACTTGAGGAAATTTCTCCTTCTAACGATTCTATTACTTTATGATTCAGTTTTCGGTTGTATAAGGGCTAAAGAATGTGTCGCTTATATGAATTCAAAGACAACTTAAACATATGTGAAGTTGTTGTTCTTCTAGAGAAAACAACATAAGTAGGTACTTCTTGATCTCAGGAACAAGAGAGATTTTCAGAAAACCCAACGGATTTTCTGTCGGTGGTCCGTGAATTAATGAAAATATAGGTACGATAACGATTACGATGGCAAATACCCACATTTAAATATAAAATCAAATCCTCATCAACTAGTATTTTCCCTTGACACCCACTTCTCACAATTTAATATAAGTATTTGTTTCCTTATATTCGGGTACGATGCCTTTTTTCTACCGTTATTTTGCCTAAACGAAACAATTAGTGTTAATTTTTAACACCATTCACAAGCCTTACTCAAGTAACAAAATCTTGAGATATAAATAAAAATTGCTTAATATTGTTATTTTCGTCTTCAAATCATCAATTTTGCACAACCATACAAATGAATCGATGACCATGTTCAATCCTTTGTTTGTCATTGTTAATTTTCTTTTTATTAATTTTTTTAGTTGGTTAATTAATGATAAATTCAGATACAACTAAACCACGTGGTATGGGAAACACCGAAACAGCCATCGAAAAATAATTATCTTAGCGTTATCACTAAGTATTAACACCGTATTTTAAATCATGATCGAGGGAGGTAAATATTCCAAGTAAATATAACGAGGAAATCGAAACGATGTGTGTGTAAGTGTTGCGTAAAGTGAAACTAGAACTAGTAGCAATTACTGTTTGTGAGAGCTACGCCGTTCAGAGCACACGTCTCATCACCATCATTAATCTTCCCCAGACCTAGACGTCGGTTCGAGACCCGGTTATCCTTTCATCACCATCCCACGCCCACTAGTGTTAAACCGTCTTTAAGCAACAATTAAAAACCGTTTGTGTCTTAAACGTCAGTTGGCCGGAACTACCATCCATGTCGTAACGAACACATTTGCATTCGCCGCGATAATTACAACCAGCCAAGCCTGTAAAGAAGAACGATATGAAATGATAGGCGTAACGTCTAATTATTACGAGTCATAGATTACATTGTAACCGTTTGACCTCGAGGTCACACGTAATGTCTGCAGGCTGCTCTGATATTAAGACAGTTCCGCGTTTTTAAAACCGCCCTCTAAGAAATTGGCAACAATCAGAGATGCCGCGATTTCAATCGTTAATGAAATAAAAAGAAAGTTTGATTGTTAAACTATCGCGTCACGTTTTTCGTTTTAGTTGGACAATCAATTGATTGTTGGGGTGATTGACAGCAGGCCACATGTTTAATCATAATGAATGACAATGATAGTGACTTTGAAGAATGTAATTCGCCAATCATGTAGGAAGCATGGAGACGAAAGGAATCAAAATTCAAAGGCATTCGGTTAATAATAACACTTATTTCGAGATCAACAAAATGAGAAGAATAAGAATATAATTGTATTATAGTTTTAAAATATGAAGTTATTAACAATGTAATGTATCATGTAACTTAACAAGCCGTATATTCTGGTTTCTAGCGCTAATCGGGGTAGATTTTTAAGATAATCTCTATCAATCATTAGCATTAGTAATTAGGCCGAGTCTTCTGCCACGCTACACGTTTAACATGGGAGCTGGTTTGGAACTGGAACTGTAGGGGGTCCTAAATTAGTTTCCAATTTTCTGTTAACAAAAACAACAAACAAAAACTAACTTAACTTAACCTACTAACCTAACTTAAATTAACTTAACTTAACCTAAATGTACCTAAATTTAACGTAAATTACGGTTGAAACCTGCTTGAAACGGGGAAGAGGGGCAGCAAAGCCCCCTTCTAGGTGCCACGTACCGTAGCATAATGTTTCCGATAAGAAATATTTCAAAACTGCATTTAATAGTGAGGAACCTAATTTAGCTGCTGTTGACCAACCATTGTTGGGTGATCATTAGTATCCAGATTAGTGAAATAAATAAAATACATTTATAAACTTAACGTACTACAGATGTAATATATAAATTTATTTTTTTAAATGGCAAAAGCAATGAGAATCTCAAAAAAGCTTCAATCGGGATTGCCGTTTGCTGGAATCATTTCGTTGATTTCTCGAATAAGTCTTGCGTGCTGGTGTCGAGTTACCTCTAACAGAGTGTGAAGATTGATACAATCTTCAAGTTTCATTTCATTAGAAATGGTTTCTTCAATAACGCAATTACCTAGAATTACTCCTGAATATCTCAATATTAAAGCATTACGATGTTCCCTCCCCTCCACCGCCTCTTCGCATATGATTACAACAATTACACTTCGTGCATAATGGTTATTGAATTAATGCTTTCGAAGAAGCGTTTTCCTCTTCGTCTTTAATAGCAGACCTGGATCAATCGAGATTACACAGTAGCGTTGAATGCAAGCGTAGTTGCAGGGCTCAAACGAGAGCTCGTTCCTGATAGGCTACTACCATCTCGTTGCTACTAATTGCGTTTGTTAGGTAACGATCAAAATATTAGCAAATGCCTTCAGGTAAGTCCTACAAATGTAGGTCTTAGTAATCAACGTAATTTTTTCTTCACTTTACCTCGCTTTAAAACTCCTTGACTTTTCAATATTTTCTTATCCATAGAAGCTTTGTATAAATTTGTTTAGGTTATGTTTGACGTCTGCAAGTATTTCTGATGTAGGCCTGTCGTTAACGAGGCGTGGATGTTTTTTTAATTATGAGGATGTTACACTTTGGTTTGTATAGAGAAGACGGGTGCATAAGTCGAAATGTTTCCTAAGTTTTTATATCATGAAGGAAAGATACACTTTTTATTAACGTAAATCGACAGTGGTAGATTATGCGAAATACTTGTGACTCTGAATTATGGGGTCGCAAATCGATTCTCGCCGTTGGCAATCCTGATTGAAAGATTTGTCCAGGGTTTTCTTCGGCTGTTAAGGTCAACCCTGGGAGATTCCCTTCCTAATGACTCTTACACTCTCCTAAACTAGTTTTTCCCCTGAAAAAAGTGTCACACCAGGCCAAACCTATATGTACTTTTTCAATTCAATTCAATTCAATTTATTTCCATTTGATACAGAGATACAGAAAGCTTATTTAGTTGTCTGAAGATATCACTACCCACAGAGAACATCAGTGTCTTGAGCGAGAGTAGAGGCTTCTTGTGTGTGGATTCTACATTCTATGAACTTATAAAGTATGTCTATAACTGACATATCTCTAAGTTGACGCTATTTTACAACCATGTTATTTTATATTATTATTAACATTATGCTTGATATGCACATGTAATTAATTAAATAGAATACACGACAATCTCAAATGTGAAACGAAAATTGAAAGGTGGAAGAAGAAAGATGAAAATTATAATAGATGAAAACACTCGAAAGAAATTAATAACTACAAGAGATATTCTCAAACTATGATAATTTATAGAAATGTCATTATTATTACGTATTTATACATTGTAAAACCACCAATTATTCCTTGTATACTTAAAATGAATAAGGTTGTTTATAATATCCTTGTAAGAACATTCAATTAGCCATTTGTTTATTTCCCTACAAAAGCTACTTATGGGTGCAGTGTTCTTTATTTTATACACATTAATATACATCGGGTATCCCCAATAAAAGAAATGTATTTCAACGAATATATGAACAGAAATAAACCATAAAATACACGAGAGCTCTCCTTGCGGGAAACGATCACTGTTGTAAAGAATCCACACCAAAACTCTTTTTACTGTTGCGAAATTGCCGTCCGTACATTTAGCCCGGTCTTTCTTTTCTCACGATAATCCCTTATCGCCAAAACATCAATCCAGTCACCCATAATTATTTTACACTTAACGAAAACCATTTCAACAAAAAACGTTTAATCAAAAGTTAAATCTTTTTTGTACAAGTCTTTTAAACGATGCCATAGAAATAATTACCTCTTCACATCCGCAGTGACATCTTCTGTAACTTCACGATATCTCACATAATCCCATATAATTATAATGACTTGCACTGTGGAAAAGCATCTTCACTTTCGTTGGCGTAGTCCTACAATTAGTGTAGGAAGAGTGCGTGTACGCATATGTTAGCGACCCACCGAGACGCAGAGAACTAGGTTTCTAGGCTCGTGAATGTATTACATATTTGATTTACATTTGTAACTCTTCATTTCGTTCTTGGTTACATCATATCTCTAACCCAATCTTTCTGGCTGTCCTAATAGCTTCATTGTATTTCGCGGTTTTCTCAGCAACTTTCGTTCTTATGATTGTGTTGTTGATATTTCGTAGTGGCGGTTAGTAGTTGTACCCTCCTCTTGTTAGAATCCGCTAGACGAATCTGCTGCGCCAGACGAGGAAATCGGCAGCGTTTGTGGTAACTTGCGTCAAACTATTTCCTTGTTTTGTTTGTTAGTTAGTTGCCAAATTAACGTCGACTATTTGTTTTATTCGTTTGGTTTAAATAATAAACGTTTACGGAAAACATTTCCTTGCTAGATTGAAATGCTTTGAACCATTCTTACTATTGTAGTTTGGATGTCATGTAGGAAATGGTTGTTTTAATACATGTCGATATTTTTGGAGTTTTTAATCATTCCACACCAAAGTAATTTAAAAACACTCAATGGGCTAAATTATTACTTTTTTTTTTATTTTATAAGATCTGGTTTATCGCCTATAAACAAGAAGAGGAACCACAAAATCAATTCGTTATATATATTTTTCTGACGACGTTTGTTTTAATGATTTATGACTTATAAGGATAAAACTGATTATTAGAATTATGTTTTAACTTCTTTATACTTTCCAATTCACACAAATTACAAATCTTCAAGCAGTATGTTATTATTCAAGATAGAACATGACAAAATGACAAAAATAAAAACTTCAATCCATTACTGCAAATTGCTTGTTTCATTACATAGATATCAACAAACGCAACCCTTGTAATATACTTACGCCTGAAACGTCATTAACATTAAAATTATGTATTTTTTTAATTTTTAGCACTTTCGTTCATTCATTGTTTCTTTAAAGCAGAAAAAATGGCAAATTCAAATTGAATAGAGGGCTGCATTAGTGACTACTATAACATGTTATCATTATTAATCTCACACGTGTGATTTTCTTTTGTCATGTTTAACATAGTATGTATTTATGTTTTTAATTAAGTATAAGTATACCTGTATAGACGACGAGGCCACGGCTTGGGTCAGCATCACCAGCCCTGGAACATAGGAATATATTTATCCTCTTTAAAATTCATTGTTATTGCTTAACAATATCGTATTCGTGTAATTAATAAGTTAGTTAAAATACAGGGTTATTTTTAATTATTGTGGAATTATATTCTTTCACATTTTCTTATATTCAAAACAATTAATTGCTTTAAAAATGTACGTGTGGAATCTATTAATCTTAAAAAAGAATTGGATTATAATCTTACAGATTGGGTGTTTTTTTGTACTTAATTGTTACCATGTCAGTGTAACGTTATGATGCCATGTTTAATCTCATAACTACACATTGGATGATGTATTTTTATTACTACAATAGAGCATTTACGTATGTTTTAGTAGCTAAATATATTGAATTGATCATCCAGCAACCACTTTTAATATTTGTCACGTTAAAAAGGACCAAATTTATAATGTGTGCTAATATCATTTGAAAGAGAGATACAGAGGCATAGTTTCATCTACATTGATAGTTATATGGATCATTAATAAGCTTCCCACAATTGTATTCTATGAACAAAATGATGCAACGTAATTATTACGCCAATCCTTAATTAGCAAATTGAAGCCGACACTCATAATCATAGCGTCAGGTGCTATACTGCGCTCCACCCATTTCATTCGGATATCGTGCGCACTTCAACGAGATAATTACACTCTCGCAATCGTACATGCCTAGTTCAATAGTTCTCAGGAAGGTGTTCCATTCGCTAGGAACGTCGAGTGATTAAAAGCGGGAGGAAAAGCACGCTTCAAATAAGAATTTCACTTTTTCAGAAAAACTCTTGGTTTCACTTGTAAGAAATCAGCTGTTAGACGTTCAACTCATTGATCTTTCAATTTGTGTTTGACCTTGTATGAAAGTTCTTCTCGTAAGGAAGCAATTAGTTACAAGCACAACCCAACAATTATGCAAACACCCGGTATTTAAATTGAGAAGTGCAAAGTGATTTTAATCAATAAACAAATCGTTAAAACGATCTTTTGAGTTCACGGTTGACAGCAAACGATGACTTAACCTTTAGACTCAGTAGTGCATCCTTTAACCTTTAATTGTTAGTCCAATGCCATTATGCAAGTACTTTCCTAATTGAATCCATAACCGGTAAAGCACACTTCGGAAATGCACTTGTAAATATTGTAACCGTAAATAGGACTCCAGGATATTCCTCGATGATTTTCTCACAGTTATTATTATTGCTCAAGTCAAGGACATTTGTAAACCTTTGGATAGATCCTTGGAAATCACTCACGCCATGTTTAGTGTTTTTTTTCTATTCACGGTTACTAAAGATGATAAAACAATTGTCGTTATCTGATTCATCGTTAATTAACTAACAATGCATCCAAGTGTTAAACTAACAATGAATCTTAGTGTTGAGAATTGAATATTTTTCTATGAAGGTCTTTAATGTTCGGTTATGAAATATAGTCCTGCTAGTTTTCTATCGTGTTTAAGATATGATAGATTATAAATAACTCCCCACACATTTTACGTACATCAAGGAAATGCTCATGAGAAACTGCTTACGTTTAAAAGCCACTAAATCAATTTCAGTTTTGAAATTAGTTACTCTTTCACGGCATTATTCGTTATCATAACGATGTCTGCCTCTGTAGCCTACCTAATCGCCTGACTTGTGATCAGGATCGTATTGATTTATGATCAATAATCATAAATAATACATGGGAAAGTTAATAGACTAAACTAATTTTGAGATTCATTAATCAGACAGACTTTTAATTAATTATTAGATGTTTAAGCAAAATATTATTACATCTAATACATTTCTGCATATTTAATTATCCTTTTACATAACTTGTGAGAGAAATTCTTAAAAATTAAAACGGTGATTTTTCTCTCCCACAGTCCATATTCCCATCGGTATTATAAGAAACAAATTCTCAGAAAACCCAAATGTATTCTCTTTGTCACAAGCTAACTAAAACACGCAATTTAGACATCATATTTTAGCATTGCTCTTGTAAAGAGTTGGTTCAATAAATACACATTATACATTTAAATAATAAGCATCTACTTCCATAGTTTTTATTTGTATCCATTAAAAAATTTAGCTTCATAATTGCAAAACGAATTTCATTACTCAAAACGTCACGTGAGTAAAAAAAATACGTTGATACAAACTAAATTAAATAATGTATTTAACATATGGGAAGCTCCCTGTGTAATTCTTGTAAGAGGATGTGTTCTTAGTAATCGGCTCCAGATAGATAATAAATGTAGTCACTAGCGTAATCTTGCTTCCAGCAATGTGTACGATAAATTGTAAAATGTACCATACCAATGATATTTAACATATATAGTAGGCTAGATCCCCAGTCATTGGTCCACTGGCGTGACAATTAGAAGGCATCTTGAATAGGTCACTTAGTATTTTAAAGTGGTAGGTGTAGCGATTTGTAGCCCAAATATTTTTCAAGCGTGCTGTCAGGTTGACAGGTGAGCATATTAACACCAAATTGATTACTTATTTCCCTTATGCAATAACTTATTATTGTTTCTTTAACTGTTCGTGCATTTCCCATGCTGCACAAGCTAAAACAATATCAAAACAATCCAGAAAAATACTTAATCGCATTTAAAACATAATGTAAAGCATAAATTAAAACGCCAAATCGCCATCTTGAATAGTCAGACTGACGCTTCAATTTGCTACGCTAGCGCCTGTACGGACGTATTTGAGACTGGGATGTAGCCTACTTTAGATGTTAAGTATCATTGTACCATACATAATGGAAATAAGTAATAAACCCTGCTGCCAACTTACCGAATGCTAGAAGAATGCACCGCTGGTCTCGCATCTTCCCAGCTTGCTGGGTGAGTCCCACTGAAACCAGACAATACTGTAAGCCTCGGAGTACATTTCAAAACAAAGTGGTTTAGACAGCAATAATACAACACTTTTAAAAGAATACTCAACGGTTGTGTGATGATATATTTCTGAAAATGTATCTAAGAAAAGATTAAGATTTTCGTTTAGAACTGGCCCTGTTTAGAGGTTGCGGTTATAATCTAAAATTCAAATACGCTTCACATAAATGATTTGTAAAATATATTATGGTAACTTTTATTTGTGTTTTATTAATATTTCCTAAATTAATATTGGAATCTTTAAATTCGTTTTAAAATAATATTTATGTTGGTTGTATGCGTCTTTTGGTGTGGAACTATTATATAATGTATTTTTTCATCTATATTATAAATTTCAAGAAACTTCTTGGGGAATCAATAAAAGTAAAGTAAATAAAGTTCACCCTTTCAATTAATTGTCACCTTCAAATTATATTATTTTCTTAAAGAGATTTGTACAATTTTATTATTCTTTCCAATTCAAATGCTGTATGTTTTTATAATGGTGAACTTTATTAAATTTTGATGTATGTAATGTTATAAGTTAGGCTTATAATGTTAGTTGTTTGAATGTTTGTATTGTGGGTCGTCGAGTTTTTATATAGTTTTTGGTTATCTATTTTTGTTTTAACTTGCTACATAAATGTTAACTTTAATTACCTACTTTAATATCAATTTTGTTATATTTACTATTTAGGGATATCACACACAATTATGTGTTTAAGGGCTATGCTCGTTGTGATATTCCTAATGATTGTGTACATACTGTGATAATCATTGAACAATAAAATAAAAAATAAAAAATAAAAACATAATTGGGTTATTTCATAAAATCATAACGCAAACATTCAAACATTCGAATTCGAGATAAAATTGCATTCATAAGATGTATTCGAACAACAAAATTGCACTAATAAGCACGGGTATGAAAGTACCTAAGAGGGAGCAAAGCTACTTATTCAACAAATCATCAACAACAGTTCGTAGAAAAAGAGTACAAAAATCAAAATAATTCGTTTCCATCTTCCGAATAAATCTCGGTTTTGGTGGAGGTGCCGGGTAAAAGGGAAACAAAAATAACACGTTCGTCTCTTTTTGACGCATTGATTAATGGTGTCGGTGCCATGCACATGAACTTTAAAACTTTTTGGGGAGCAACCCACTCGTACCCCCCAGGGTCACCAAAATCATTCTGATCATTCAAGTTGGACGTCAACATAAAACACATGTTAATCGAAAGTCGTGCTCTGTTTTTATCTTAAGACATGAGACACGCACAGACAGACAGATGGACGGACAGAAAAGTGATGCTTATAGGGAAACTTCGCTCCCTATTAAACAGATCAACATCCACAACAGCCGAAAGTAGATTGGATTACAGGCACGCAAATATAATATTATATTGAATTGAAAGCAGAGACATAAAATATAATAAGTTTCGCGACAGATGTAAATAATTATTTGAGTTGAGGTTTCTCGCAGTAAACAAATATGACGACAGGTACTTGTTTCTCGTGAAACTAATTGCGAGATGTTATTTATTCTTGCTTGCCGAGTTGAATAAACATGACATTAATCAAGAAATGTCACAAGTGTGTCTGTTTAATAATTGTAAATATTTCATTTCTTTCGTCGAACATTGGCACACAATTCAAATTAAACTGCCAACTCCCCCTCACTATATTCACGTTACTGACTTTAATTAAGATCGTTTAGTACAATGAGGTAATCACAATCACTGTTTATTGCGTGTAAACATCCTACTTTACTTTGAGGATGACTGGAGTGGGGTAACGGTGAAATAACGTGCATGTTGTAGCAATAGGTGTAATTACTGTACTTGGAGAATACACATCAATCTATCTCCACACAATTGATCCATTTATTATAAAGAGGTACCTATACACTGATTATTTAAATGTATTGCGCAAAGAAAGCTATTACTTTTATTGTAAATCCAAGATATAAACAGTTGCAAGATTTTCATTACTTGAGAAAAGGTTTCGAGGTATTAATTGGTAATGTTTAGGAATCACCACAGTAATTCATTTGCATGTGGGACGATTTGTGGCTTTATTAGATGACTCATGTAACCTGAATTGCTTACTGTTGACATTCAGCTAATATGCACGATTAAAATATGTCCACATTGTTGACGACATGCAAGAACCATTCGTTATTCTTTCAGTAGTAATATATTTATTAGTACATCCTTGTCGTATTGCATCAGTGAACAAATTATTACTATGTCATTACCTACATTTGTGGAACAGTACTATTGCTAGCCAACATAAGGATTGCAAACATATGTCATAAATCATGAATTAGTCTTCATAATGATTGCAAATTACAATATACACAATAATTAACAAACCAATTTAGAGCATTAATGTGGTTTGTGTTCATGCAGTAATATTATGTCTCTCTTCCTTGCAGATTGTGTTACTCAACGTCTTAAAGAGCCACCAAAGAGCGATCCCCTACTCGACTTAATCGGTGAGTTAAGATTTAGATTTTGTAGTTCGGGTCATTACCTACAGTTTGTACAGTAATTTCATAGTTTCGAAGTCACGTTTATGATTTTGGTTAGTGATATTTTTTATTGGTTTTAAAAGGAATGTTAATTTACTTGATCGTATACAATTATAATGGGAAGGTTTTCAATACCTGAATGGCATTGATTGATAAGCAATTGGGTAATTTTTCTAGTTTATATACATATCGAAATATAGCCAGAACAGTTTACTTTCGTCATAGAAAAAGTTTTACAGTTGACATTCCAAGCATTGTAAGACGATCTTAAAATACAATCGTATATCCTGAGACAATGTGTCTGAAAAGCTGTTGAACGACATTTTATGAAGCAATGCAAACAACGAGTAAAATCTCTACACGCAGTCTGAGAAAGAATATAATATAATGACAACGAAGGAATCGATGAACGCACTCGTTCCACAGTAAGAAAACAAATTAACATCCAATCGCAGAGAAATTAAAAGAAAACATTCCAATAGATCGTGCTTGCTAAGAGAAACGTCATGCGAAGAAAGCACAGCTAAACTACCAATGATCGCTGATTGTGCCGACGTTAATACCTCCTCGATTATCGAAGTCTGAGCGGAGGAAATGGGAGTCTACAATCACGATATAGTCAAGACAAGTCTGATGACAAAATCTTCAATCTGAAAATACTTCCTCTTCATTAAAATTACAAAAAAAACTGATAAGCGATGTTTCTTTGAGATTATTCATATAACGATCTCACAAGTATTCGAATACGCCTGTTTTTATTGAACAGATAATATACTTTAATGTTGTTGTTATTTAATTTTTTTTATTAAATAACGGGTTTGTATTATGCATACAGACGGCCATTATTTTACAGTTGATAATGTGGCTACGGACGATTCACGTTTATAGGAAGTTGAGATTGTAGTTTTCTTGTTGATAATTATGACCTCTTCGGTCTCGAGGTATTTTCCCGGCGTGCAATGTCACGCAGGTTCGATTCTCGGTTCACGACGATTTCTAAACGACGTCTGTCTCAGCATCTCCAGTTATGTAATCCAGAAATCTATGGGATCATTGTCATAATAACCATTAGATGCATCTTTGTATCTTGGATTCGCTGCAGTTACAATTTATTAAGTACCCTTTCAAATGAAAGTTTATCAAACGAAAAACTATCATTCTCCCACCTCTTTTTCTCTGTAGAAGATTATTACAGAAGATACTACATTACTTTATTAGGTACAGTTATGGTTAACGACTTAGTTTTTTTACACATGGAGCAATATGAGAAAGCCACTAGACACCAGACAGTTATACCGCACAAGATGTTACAAGGGGTATGCACTGACTGTGTTCGTTACCATTTACAGAGAGTATTATTTAAAGCATTAAACCGTATGTGGTTTCATGTTTATGCTATAGAATACTTCAACTTACTAGAACGTTTAAACATAAAGCTCGTTAATTTCCTTATCAATAGTTAATATTTCGCTAACAATACTTTAAATATTTGGAGTAATTTGGATAACTATGAACTGTTGTTCGATTACTTATAAATAAATGTCGTGGGTACAATTTTAACATTTAATTCACTAATTAAATAATATATTTTTCATGCCAGTTTTGTTTTATTTGAATCAGATAATTATTGAATAAATACATAAAATACACATACAAAAGTAGAACATTTATGAGTTTGTGACTAATGTAGTCATGTTTTCTATAAAAGATTGATATTATGCTACATTGCCAAGGACTTTCGTTTAGATCAGATGTAGCGTAATTTCTTCGAGAATGTCATTAAACCTTCCTCACACTACGTTCATGGAAACTTGTTTGTCCGCATCTTAATATCTGTTTATGGATTCTAAAAGAATGCAATTCGTGTACCATCCAAGGCTTCGAAATGTCGACCCTTTCTCTTTCTCGCCGCCGACCAACACACAAGTGCGAAGCATATATCCCCAAGGCGGTGGCCCACGGCTTCTGCGATACCTCGGATGAACCGGCAATTAAACCGAAATGCCGTGAGAGTGATGCCCCGTGAAAGTAAACATAAACAGTATTGGTCAAATCGATTCTGCGCACCTTGAATCACTTTGACGTCATATTGTACGCTGCAATAATATAGAGTGGGGCAAAACCCGTTGGGCGCCAATTGTAACGTGTCTTGGAGTGTTATGTTGTTGATGATGTCACTTACAACGGTTTTCTGTGTAGACCTCTCTCAACCTATTAAAGGTCTTGTGCCGCGTCTAAAAAGTGTACAATGATGCGCAATGATTCATGGAACTTGAGCTATTAAATGTTGTAGCACGTTTCGCGTGTTGAGTGTTCGAGTTTACTGCAATAAATGTCTCCCAACAAGACAAATGTTATAATTAAATTTCCCTTCACCATAATTAATTTTTTAGGTTAGCACATTATTAACACTTCCATAAGTTGATGTGTGTTTGTTTTCTTATCTTTAAATCTCTTAGAATTGCCCAATATGCCAGTCAAAAAAATATCTAAGAACCCGTTCAGACGTTAAAAATACGAAACGACAAATCTTGTCTATCAAAAATAATAACAATAACCGACTTTTGATATTACATGGACAGTTATTGTTTATTGTTCTTCTCCAAATTATACAGTGGTAACAATAGGCAAGACTTTCCAACGAACACAAACGCATGTATGATAAACTAAGAAAAATAAAATCTATTACGATCATAGTTAAATAATATTTTATTGTGAACTAAATTAGTTCAAAAGTAGAATCTCCTGGCATGGGAGTCGAATCTTAAACAAGGTGCACTCGTGGGTGCAAGCCATGTATATTTGAACTATTGTTAACTGTTATCAGGTTTAAAATATGTAGAGGTAAAGCCAGTATTTCTTGCTGTTCAATGTAATACACAGTTAACAAGAAAAAACATTTATTTTATGATCACAATTGTGTTCCGAGGAAATTTGCTGTCACATCTATCACAACATTGTGTTTGATTCTTTAAAATATTTAGTATATTTGTTATGTTTTAATGGTTGTACCAATTGTACCACTATTTAATAGTAATTCATACAATAATAACAAAAAGAAAAGTGCGCATAATATCATTCTCCGCTTTAACGAACAATCGGCCAATTTATTCCAAAAACAAACAAAATAATAATTTAAGTGTACACTTTTCTCAGTCAATAAATTGTTTTAATCGTTAACATTCAAATTTAATTCCACGCGTAATTGTAACTTGTATTCTATAATATAATTTTATTAAATACAAGAACACATTCAATTTATTTTCTAGTATAACTTGTCTCAATTGAAAGTATACTTTTTTCTTGCATTAGAAGCCATTACAACTTATAACCTTCACTCCCTCACTATTCACTTTCCCAGTTACGAGTTAGACGCGCAAGCGGCCGAGGGGAGAAAGTACCGTGCACCAGCCCCATCTGGCGTGACCTCTAGCTGTGAAGGTCACCAGGCCCCTCGCAATAACTCCCTCACTTCGGCCGAGGCAGGATAATTATATATTTCGCCGTACGTGTTTCCTGCACGGGCAATTGATACTATTAAAACCATATTAGACCGGTCTAACTGAAATGAGAAAGTCGAGGGATCTCAATATTGTCTGGTAAGAAAGACAATTGTTCTGGGTGTGTAATTAGTTCACATTCTAATTAACGCCCACGACAGATCAGTTGTACAATTCAGCAACTTCTTACTCCGTTCACTAGAGTTGTTTGATGGTGTATTGTGGTTAGGTAATAAAGTTTAGTGACGAGAAGTGAGATGTTTATGGTGGAAACTAAGTTGTAAACATTTGCGTTGTTGCACAACGTTAAAAATAGTTAAGAGCAGTGTTTGTATGGCATATTAACTCTGAAAATCTATATTTGTGGTTGCTTTATGAAATAAAATATATCTTGCCGAGTCGGACAATATTTTAAATGCAATCGAACCTTTTGTCAACAAAAAATACTCATCTTTCTTTGGAACATGCGTCGTATTGTTTGAATTTGATAAACATTCTAAGAAGTAGATATTGAGTGGTTTACCACAGTTCCGTACTAGTATATGATTCTGTAACATAATTTGTTTCCTTTTAAGTGATTCAAGTCGTTATGGAATAAAACTTTAGCGTATTCAGATGTAGATGTTATCACATTCTTGAGATATTTACGCTAATATTTTATAGTATAATTCCCTTATGTGTATAATTAGTTTCAGTTAGTATGTTGAATAGTATAATGCGATATCAATTTTATTAATTGTATTACTATCTTTAATGGCCACATTGCAACATGAACACTCCCCACAAGTGCAATTTCTTGTCAATGTCAAATAATTTTATTAAATAATTTTCAATTATTTATTTACGTTAGTTTCCTGTTTATATATTATTCCACACAGTCAGTTATCACCAAACAAACAAATAAACGTACAATTACAAAACATTATACTTGAAATGTCCACGAGCAATGGTAACCAACTTAATCCCAAGGTATTCCGTGAAGTTGTGGAAATAAAACTTAGAATAATGATTAATTGTCTATGCCTGCAACTGTATTTGATTAGTTTTATTACAATCATCAAAGTCTCATCATATCATTACCTCTTCGAGAACAAGATATCTAAATGCAGTTTCATGCATACATCTCCACTTATTTTCATCTTCACACACGCACTAACAACATCGAAAGCTGTCTTCGCGTATCTAGTAATTTCTACATAAATATAACTCAAGGTCACAATATTATACCGAACATGCCATAAAAATACAAACGAGGAAATTTTCTAGTTGAAAAATCTTCAAACATGTTTTTTCTCATTAATTTTCTAGGCTATAGATGTTGAGTGCTGCATCTGTTGCCCTAGTGACCTTCACACTAGCGATGCCCGGAAACAGACATGTTCAACATGTATGAATACGTCTGAACGCAACGCAACTTCCCCTGTACTTCGAACAGAGCACGTCCGAGTTCTCTAGCGGAACATTCCGAAACCATTCTTGCAAATAACTCGAACAATCATTCCTCTTAGTATGTGGTTAGTGTCGGTTAATCCTTTGTGTGCATCGAATGGGTTATATAATGTATACTGGCAACAATAAAACCACATTTGAAATCGTTCATTATTATTGCGCATCAATTTCTTTGGATTGAGTTCTTACGCAACTTGACGGAATAGTAAAACCACAGAGTTTTCAGTCGTAAAATCACAATTACATGGATGGGTAATTGTGGTTGAGTGGGTGGATAATTGTTTTAACTTATATTATCACAGCAGATTTGCATACCTTAATTAACTGTGGGACGAATTAATTTGCATTTTTATACGAACTTTTTATTTACAGCATTCTGAAGGAGATGTATGTGCTTGTTTACTGATTCGAGTATCCTATTATTGTCAATGCTAATTAAATGTGTTGGCTACTATATATCCACAAGTAATAGAATTGTAATTTGTAGAAGTCTAAATCAGGGTTATTTTACACGCGTACCCAAAATCAGAAAATGATTTGATCGAAATATTGTAAGGAATTGAATGTCCGCAATTTCGTTTTTATTCAATAGTTTCGCTTTCCATTTTGATCCCACTCTTAGAAAGTATGAACTTCAATCAAAATATTGCTAGCAAGGTCCATAAGTGCTATTCTATCTGCAACTCGATTTATATGCTTTTAATCTAATACTTATCGCTTAATTAAGACTTGCGAAACTTACTAAAAGGTTTCAAAAACATAGTTCACACGATTTGTATGTTTTGCTCCAATAAAGAGATAAATATTATTAGGTATGTTTTCATGCATGCCAAATGTATTTGTAAAGAAATGTTTTTGTTAAACGGTGTTAGAAAATAAAACAGAATAGGAAATAAAATTATAGTAAAACCAATGTATAAAAAGTATTGTTGTTAATAAAACAGGTCGTTACGCTTAAAGCATGTTTCCAATATTTGAAGCTTAAGCACAATATTTAAGTTTCATATTTTCAGCTTATATAACCAATACAAGTTTTTGCGAAGATGAACAACCAGCTCTATGCATAATAATTATATGTTATTACTCATGAAAAGGTAAACATTAACTAAATTGACTACCTCTACACGACTTTTTCCGTACATGGCAGCTAAAATGCAAACCTGTTATAATAAGTCATCCGATGTTCTGAATTACAATTTTTTCACCTTCGACACATTCTCTTATCAAACTATTTATTAACCAATATATTCAGTTGGCCTCTCTCCTCAGTCTGGAATTGACTTACGAACATACAAAACAGAATAAGTTAAACCACAATTAATAGGAATCTATAATATTGAAATATTCAGAAGCTCATAAAACAAGCTCAGTTACTAAATGTCCACCATATTTGCAGACATTTGCGTTATAGTAAAGCAATACATGGTGTAGAATATGTAATTTACTATCAATTTTCTGTATTGTTAAAAGTGAAAGAAAACATATTGTGGAATGAAACAACCTTGATGAAAAAGCAGAACATAGTTTTGAAAAATAAAAATATAGCTTCTTATGCTACAGCTACTTGTTTGTATACTTTTAATTTTCTATCTAAGCGGTTTCTTTTGTGTAAAAAAGCATATTTATGGTGTAAAGAAAGTATTGTTTCTCAATATTTTGCGTCTGGGTCTGGAGCAACGTATATATATAGTCAAAATTCGATATTCATTATTAATTTACTTTAGATTTATAATAATTAATTATATTTTTTACAGTTTCACATACTCAATCATTATTGAAACATTGATTATGTATGTAATGTAGTCCATTAATCTCACTCGCTCCTAGAAGTGGCACAGTGCTAACGTGAAGGTCGGTGATTCTGGTGCTTCATGATCGCCTGAAGATTTTCCAAGGTTTTCTTCAATGAACATAATCGATTCTGTTTGAAGCGTCCAAGACAAGCCTCATGAAATCAGCCTGCTTAAATAAATTGTACAGTTTTTAAATTAATCCCTTCTCTGATGATGGACTGAGTTTTGGACAATACACTGTTGATTTAATAACTAAATTTTATTCAAACTGATATTTTTTTGGTACGAGAGTACAGAATATTCTTCACGATTCACAGTTCCCCCCAAAAAATTAAAGTATTAGCTTTAACTTAGACTATTTTCTCTGTTTTATTGCCAGACCTGGCGCAACTTGATCATCCTCCTCTTCATCCGATACTCCTCCCACCCTCTACTCCTTCTGATCATTCCACCATCTTCTTAATTCTATATCCACCCAAGAAACGTCTCCCACCTTTACTCCCTTTTAATGAATAGATATTTAAACATATTTCCTAAACTTATACTAATCTTTATGAAAATGATAAGTCAACGAATAATTGAGGTGCCGCGAGCATAAAACAGCTGACTGACAAATTTGGTTTTATAAAATTAGTATTTTTACGTGGAATTTTTCATAAGGCAAAATGTGTACTCTAAAACGTCTTTTCAAGGAATTGTGTTTCCTGAAACAGAAAAATATAAAAAAAGAAAACACTTTCCAAAAAACGTTTTCCTTGGGAGCTACAAAAAGCAATTTTTGGAGACTAAAAAGCAAAATATCAGTTGACTGGTTTATGCAAGTGGCCACTCAATTTAATTTACTTGTCTAGAGGTTCAGTTTTATTCTCATACTCTGCAATAAATAATAACAAGGAAACTTAAATTAAATATCCCTTACATGAACAAGTTCTCATCACTGGTCAGCGTTCGTTCCAATTATAAATAATACATAATAATTATGCATATCGCAGATGTTATTTTATCACCGTAGAATCAATTCTAACACATATAATATTAATATTGTATAGCAATACGCATTCCATTAGGCATGGTCATCCATTGCATAATAATCCAACGGTGTATTAAATAAGTAGAGAAACATGTTCGCTTGGCATTTCGTGTTCTCCTCAGCGAAGATGGCGAGGCCGGCCCACTACACCTTCGTCGTAGTAATTAATATCAGCCCGTGCATTTTGCACAACGCCGCCGAGTCCAAACCAAACGAGTTGCGACACATGTATTGACTTACTTGTGTGAGAAACTATTTGTGCGGTGATCTTTTATATGTGGAGGTGATTCATGGACCAATGAAAGCCACGATCGCAAGAGAATCGTGAGTTATTTCAAGTACTCGAATATATCTATGGGAAGTTTAAGAGTTGCCCAATCCTAATTATTGCGTAAAGGTTATGGGCAGTGTAATTGAATGGGTTGCGATTAATTCGAACAATAAACAGGTTTTATTGGAATGACATTGTAGAAATCGGAATGAAAGAAGTCATTGTTTTTTGTTGTTATTTTAAGTGTTTGTTTTCTGTTGTAACTATTTGTAGACAGCATCTAACAATACGCCCACTTTAACCAATATCGTGTGATATACCGCGCGAGTTTTTATTGACGTTGTTATGGCGAAATCAATTTATTTACAAGTAAACACGTTTAATTTGTTCTCTTTCTCTATGTTTACAAACCCGTTGTAGAGTTATTTATATCCGTAAAAACAAGATAAGCTGTCTGTTAATAATTATAATTTAAGAACATCAAATAAATTAGTACTTCCAAATTAAGTAATACTCATTATTGATTTATAGTTGCTTTAATTATACCTCTAGTGCCAATTAGTATCAACAATTTTGCAAGCTGAATTATTTAACAAGAATTTATTTCCTAAAACTAGATTTGCAAGATCTTGTATTTGGTGTGTATTTTATCTTCCTACATTCGAATGAAGTTGCAACATTTTACTAAATTTATGACATCCCTACACAATTGTCCTATCCGCAACATACCTAGTTAAACACCTGAAGATACGCATACATATCTTCGACGATCTGTTAATTAAATAATTTTCTCTCTATTTTAGATAATTTCGTAACAGAAAACCGTTGAATCGTTGGGACAAGAAACTTTAGGCATGTGTAGGAAAGTACCCAAAAATAAGGAGCGAAGCAAGTTTTTGTTACTGATCAGCCATAATGTTTTTTTCCTTTTTTCCTTTTTTCCTTTGTGTTTTGTGAATTTTATAATTTCTTTTACTGGTTTAGTGCACTTTTTTTTCTTAGATGTCAGTGTTTGTTTGTTTTGAAGTCCATTTCTGTTGTCATGTTTTTTCAACTGTCATTAAAAACCTGATGAAGGAGGTTGATAAACCTTTGAAAAATATTAATCTTTGTTTCATTTTTAGTAGTGAATAGTCCTAAAAATCATGATCTTAAATAAACATGACCTACTCTAAAATTGTTTCATAATTTTAAAAGCTAGAAATTATCATAGAACGTTAAAATCATTGCTAAGTTCCAGTGATTAAATATATTTTGGTGGAGGGACCGGATTTAAAATTTCCATTCTTCGGGTTAATCCAGTCCCGCTCTATTTCCTAAGGTCACCAAAAACATTTTGTATCTTCCTTGCTGTAAAGTAACGTCAACAAAACACGCATTTCAATCCCAGTCATGTTCGGTTTTTATTGTAAGACGTGACGACATGCACAGACAGAAGGACGGACAGAAAAGTAACGCGTTGTGGAGCTTCGCTATCTGCTAAATAAAATAAACATCTGCAAAAAGTCTGGATTACTCGATCCGCCTCTTCTCAAACATTCTTACCGCGTGCCCGGGTCATCAAAGCGGTTATAAAATATGTAAATAATTAATTACAGATAATTTAACACGTGTTTTTAATGGCTTAGTTTCCCGAGCGCAGTGTAAACAACCGTGAATATCAATTAAAGATTACTTTTATTACTGAGAATTTAAATTAGTTCATAGGAGTTACATTCCGTAGTCAACATCAATTTTTTTTAAGCAGTATGTCTTCACTAAATGTAACCTACACTCTAATAGTTTTATTGTTGTGAAATATTGCAACATTGCGCGAATGAAAAACTAAACGAAGAAGCTGAGCGATAATTAAATTTTGCAACAACCCGTCTTGTGTCACGTAATCGCGAGACAGTTTCAGGCCACACAATCAATCATAGACGGATAATCGGATGAATATTTTACCGCTTTGAGGATAATTTGAGTGTCGATTAGTCTCCAGCATTGAAGATGACCGCTAGCCGAGAATCACGATGTCGGAATCACTTATGTAACCTCCCGTATAACAGATCGAAATTCGTAATCGTTGTGTGTTTTTATTTGGTAACGTCTTTCCTGTGTTACTCCAAGCAAAAACAATGTAAATTCCTCTGTGTATTGAACGCTAAACCCCGGCAATTGTTGGACGGTACACTCGTACAGGGTTAATTAAGCACGTGTACTTGTGAATGCAGCTTAAGGTTATTACAAAACTATAGAATTAGGCAGAAAACTATTACGTTTTTTGTCTGTTTTACATAATTACCGGTGCAGTAAAGGAGTCAACTTTCATAGCTAGAACTAGATTGAAGAAGGTTATGAAAGTGGGATGTTCGAATTATGCCAGAGGTAACGCCTTTGGATCTCGTCAAGGTCGCGGAAATGTCACAAAAAGTCACAAAGTTTTGATGGAGATAAGGAGGAAATTTGTATGTGTCTAGTCGCGAAAGAACGTGTACGCAATTGCACGGGCTATGCGTATTACACACGATGAGACAGCTGGGAGACTGCTTCACGAGTTTATGATGTCATGTCGGTAAAATCTTAATGACTTCACTTAAATTTGCCGATAACACCATCTAACTCGACCGAAATGTTGTAAAATTTAATTATGTGGTGATATTACCAAATCAGAAATTTGATTATTTTGCAAATCTATTGGTATATTTTTGTAACTCATCCATCGCACATGTTAATGACTTTACAATTTTATTATCCGAAAAGTAGAGTTTAACTAAGTCACGTAATTTTAATATATTTTTTCGATATCATCAAAATAATTCCTGCCGAAAGTATGTATAGGAATTTCCAATAGCTATTTCTTTCAATTTTCCTAAAAATTGGCGTATTGACCTAGAAAAACAAAGTAAGTATTTAATACAATTCAGAAATTACAAAATTCATCCCGACCCGGGTTTGAACCCTTGTCACCCACATTCCAGTTGTCACATCTAAGGCGCCTACCTGGAATGTGCGAGACCCGGGTTTGAACCCCGGTCGGGATGGATTTTCTAATTTCTAAATTGTATAAAATATTAACATTTCCGCCCACGGGAAATGTTTCCCGAAAAAACAAATCGAGAAAAAAAAAACAATGTTATTATCAATCAAGATTGCCGGTAACCAGATTTAACCTGTGACCTTCCTAACCTCGTATGCTAGCGCTGTGCAATCTGCCTACACATGAAAGCGGGAGGGGTTGTGTCAAAGATAAAAGTATCTACTACAATCCATTCATGTACCGAAACTGAATTAGCTATGGCATACGTATCTTGAAAGTAACATTTACGTCACAATCTTCAATTAAGATTAAGAAACTAATTAACCCATAAAAAGTGAAATGTAATTAGTAATTACTACCTACATTGTTGCAGTGGGAAACTAATATTAATCAAAAATTATAACATTTTATACTGGTGATAGCATTGGATGCTACTGTACAAGGCAAGAGTTATTGGTGATATTGGGTATGGCCATACAGAATGTTTAATTTGAGTGACAAGATAATAAATAGATTTGCATATTTCACAGACGTGATATAACGGTAGCATAGGTATCAACATTTCCAGAATGTGCTCAGAGTTGAAAAATTATAAATAAAATAAATACACCTTTTTTAAGGTTTAAAATGCATTTCGTGTAGCCGTGTAGACCATAAATGCGTTGTAACTTTATATGCACAATGCCTGTTGAACACAATTATGAATTCAACTTCATAATAAATTCATCAATTAACATAAATTAGTAATGCTATCACTGGACGTTTTTGCGAGAAGATAGATAACAGTTTAGCCATTTAAGTATGTTGCAATTTGTAAGTCGTGTAAGTGTAAACCGATTAAACATAATGCTTATTATGGCCAAGATTAATTGTGTTAATGCAGAGGTTGGCGTAAAGATGAATAACGTTAGCTACTTATGTGTATGAAATGATTACAATTTCTTTATTTGCAAGTTAATGTGTAATGAGAGTTGGTAACTATAATGTAAACTAATTTTTGCGCCTCAGTGTACATGTTTTCTACATATTGCAAGGTAATGCGTGAGTAGTGAGGATATTATAGTGTACGAATGAAGAGTGAGTAGTATGTTAGATGCTGCTATTGTTAAGTAATTGTGATGTGTTTGACTGAGTAAATAATGGGTTGGAATGTTGATGATGTGATGAGTGCACTGAATGAATGAGTGGTGAGTAGAGTGAGTGATGAGTGAGTGCATGAGTGAGGTATTGCGTGAGTGAGTGAGCTATAGCGTGAGTGAGTGAGTGAGTGTATGAGTGAATGAGTATACGGTAGGTGAAAGTAATAAAGAATGGTCGTGAAATCTAGGGAATCACACATACATTACACATGTCACCAAACGCACGTGTTACGAGACGACAGCTGTGTTGCGCAATATGGTTGCAGATTCAATTACACACAACAAGTTGGTACTAGCTGGGTCATACCCGAAGTTTAGGAGGATGGAAAGAAAGTGGAAGGACGCGCTATACCTACCTAACTGACTATTGTTCTTGAAATGTTCTTACTGATTTCCTTAATTATTCCTTACTGATATCGTATCGTACTTTTTAAAACTTGAATGAAATGATAATTTGTTGTAATGTGTTCTTTTAGTATTCCCCAAGCATTCGTTCTGTTTGATAATTTGTACGTAAATTTTTATAGTTTTTCTTTAATACTTTAAATTTTAATGTGTTGAATGTGTGATTGTAAATTTGGTATTTCGTAATGTATTATATTTTAAAATCGTTATTTGTATTAAAAATAACTGTAAATAAATGATAATAATGCTCTAAATATACTGCAGCAGTTATGAGTTCACAAGGCAGATGCAAATGTAAAATTCTTCAATGAGACGGGTTCTCCATGAAGTGAAGTGACTGTGCCCGCAAGCAGGGGGTATTGATCATGGTCGCGTATTCCATTACCCCTTTATACTCTGGCTTTATTGCGCGCCACCACATTGCACACATGTATTATACCACCATGTGCTGCTTCTGAAATGTAAATACCAGGTTCATGTTTTAAGACATACCATCTTCTTTGTTTCAAGAATATCTCATCAACGTATAATTTTGAACGCAATATCATTTCAACAAACATAATCCGATTAAAATTTGTAATTATTTATTATTTAATTGTGTTGTATGAAATAGGTTAATGGAATAAAAACTACCACACCCTCAGTTTAGATAGTTGCTACGCGTCATTCTCTTTCAAAATGTGTCTGCAAGGTTTATAATTCTTCATTTACGAAATTGAAAAAAATACTTTCTTTTATTTAACTTGTGTAATTAAGCACCACACAATTATTAACCGATGCCGTCATACATACAACAATATTTACTTAACATAATATGTGAGTTATTCGTATAAATTGGAAGAAATGTGTTCAATTTAATACATTTTTGTTAGTCCGAATTGGTAACTATTTTTCAATGTTGCTGTAATGTTTAGTCTAACAACTGTGATTTATTTGGCAGTGGAGAAATTTTTCTGATTATTTAAATGTATTGAATTTGTTTAATAATGGCAATTTACAGTTTTTAGTTACGATTTTAGAAAATATATGTACATTTCATTAAATAGTTATTATAGCTAGTTATGTAAGCAATGTTTTTTGATTAGTATTTGCTAGAACAATAATCCGAAACCTCGTCTAAATATTAACTCCCCATATATAGAGAGAATAAACGCAAATTGTATGAATTATATGACTTAAATATTACATTATATTGAATTGATACAGAATGTTTTTTTTGTTATCCGCACACTTGTATTATGTAAGGCTTTGGGGACATAATGGTTACTTATATCGTGAATCCAAGTAATCAACAACTATTCGTATTAATTGTTGAGCTAAGCGCTTGTACAAATATGTATTGTTCCTTAGCGTTGAATGATTCGCGTAGATCGTGGTTCGCTGCACCCAGGGTAATCGCGACCTGACCTTGAGATGCAACACTTAGGTCTGGAGGTCAAACCAATGACCTAACGCAGCAATTCAATCATGATTATGCGAAATTATTTCTCGCTCTTGTGTAATATCGAGTGGGCGTGATATCGCGAAGAACTGGAGAAGTGTCTACGGATCGTTTCTTGGATCGTGACGACGGCGGCATTGGGTTCAAGTGGTCTTAAAACAAAAGTTGAGAGTTATTCGGTGGGAATAAAACAAATTGTTTTATGAAGGTTTGAGTCAAGGGTACATTACTTTTATTCTATTAAAGATCGGTAAGACCTAGTTATTGATAGATTGAAATATATTATGAATTGTTATTATCAGTCAAGTATCAGTAATGTAAATAATGTTAAGATGTCACGAATTATAAATAATTACAGTTAATCTTCTTGAAATTCTCATCATAAGCATAGATTTGAAAAAAAAATCAAAATTTATTCCTGCTGACGAATAGCAACACATTTCAAATTTGAGGATTTCTCGTCCCGGAATATTGTAGATACAATTAACTAACCTGGTAATTTCGCCGCATCGAAAATATTTGTATTGTTTTGACGTTTCAAATACTTCAAATGTATGAAGTTCGTTCAACGTCTTGGTTTTCTTTTTGTAAGTTTCTTAGTTTTAATTACTTGTTTTGTGAGGATAGCCCACACAGTTGGGCATAAATATCAAAACATTAAAAATATATTCGAAGAGTCAAAATGACCCGACCAGTTATTTGTATTTACAATAACACATTTGTTTTATTAGAGAATCGAAAAAATTAATTTTTTTTTGTGACTGGCTGTGTTTCTAAATAGTTGTTATTTTTAAATGAAACGCAAAAATGAAGATGATAACTATTACTTAATACCATATATTATTATTTGTGGACTGACAAATTTCGTTCACTTTCATAAGGTAATTAATTCTCGTCAAATCAATGTCTGCTATAATGTACTTAATATTCAGCATTTACTCCTGGACATACTTAATTATTCAGATGAATGAGAATTGGAGTCAACAAACTATATTCAGAATCAGACTAGTTTCGTATTCGTATAGTGAGCATAGGTCACCTAATGGAGCGGAAACGTGCACAGTGTACCCAAGAGTTCCGTGTGTGGGAGTATGAAACAACGTGCCCTACTAACGATCTTCTCTATTTTAAGTCTACTTTGTCTTGCAATATCAGAATACACTCTACACTCCACTTTCTTGCTTGTGACCATTATGTGAACGCTTAACTATTTTCTTGTCATCTAGTTTGATAAGGAAATGCATAATAGGAGGACGTTTTCGAATTACCGATTGTCTGTTTGTGTTACGCAAGAGAATGGCTAATCTGAAGAAGTATTTATTTTAAATAAAAAAGTAAATTTAAAAAACAGTATTTGGAGTCTACCCCTCGGTCTATCCACCACAGAACTGATTTTCAGTGGAGGACATTAAATTTGAAGCTGATCATGCCAACCCTGTAGGAGTCGTCACCATCGACGAGCGAACAATGACCAACTAGAGACCGGAACACCGATCAATTAAGCTGGACACGATTCTACCGGTGGACAGCATCAAAATCAACACTGATTAGGAATAATGTATTATGTACATCGTTGCTAGGACGGCTCTAAGCGGGAATCGAACTCTGTACATTCTGCATTGGAAGCAGAGACGCTAACCACAATATCAACGAACCAGTCTGCAACGTTAACGACCACGGCAACTCATTCAGGTTTGACGCTGAAGGAACGTGGGTTCAATTCCAGTTAAGGCATAGATTTTTTTAATATTTCCTTCTTTCTCTTCACCACTCAGCGTCCCGATAAGGACAATTGCATAGACAGGTAAGTTAAGCAACAAAGATTCAAGATTCTTCAGTCAAGAGCGCTAGACTCACACTCCTTAAACATACACGATAATCCAAATATAGACAACAAAATTATATAGATTCTCGCCACAAGAGTTTATTTAGCTAAGCAGATAATAAATGTTTCTGTTCATCACAACAAGTGGGGTGTCTTGGTCATATTGCGTTGTCTGACAGGTGAAAGCAAAAGGTGTGAAGATAATATCACACATGCCACAACAAACTCCATAACAACCGTTATGAGAAGAGAATCTTCCTACTCAAGATGGTACTAAAAATAAACAACAATCTTTTTTAACATACTTTGTTATAAGTTACTCGTCGATAAACCTTTTAAGATTAATCACCGATGCGCGAATATGTAACGACCAACCATGATCTGCACTTAGTTTAGTAATCATAATGCAAAATATAAAATGCACGTTTTCTTTTAGTAGCCACGTTGTTGCGTAACTGGAGCCGGCAATCGCTAACCTCACCTTGCATAAAAGTTTAAAGTCATTGTGTTTGGTCATCCGACTATTAGAAGCATTTTAATGTAACCGTCCACTTGTATTACATACTGACAGTTGATCAAGTATTCTAGTAGAGGAGCGGAGTGGAGTGGAGCGAGTAAAGCATTGAGGTCAAGTTGGATGCATGGGAGAGGAAGCGTGAAACATTTGCATCGGAGACTTCAATGCTGGGTAGGAGATGAGCTTGGGTTCGGCTCGCAGACTGGAGCGCTCTTGCGTCACTCATTGCTCTTGTAAACACAATACGAAATCTGTGCAAGTAATTTCATGCTTTATTACAAATAAGTTGATAATCTCAATCTTCAAATCATACCCTATAATTTTGTTTTAGCCAACCCGACGTAGTTGAAAAGGATCACTCAACCTGACATAGTTTAAAATGAGCTTGAGATTAATTATTATTATTTTATTCCATTCTTGATTTCTCGACTATTAACTTGTGATAGTTTTGACATATTCAGCACAAAAAGGTGTTGTCTTTTTTTATAGAAGGCGCACCTATCCATTCTTGAAGCTTCAATGCAAGTGGGTAGACGCTAAATATGATGTTTTTATTTAAATGCATCATATGGCAAAAAAGCAAATTTCCTCAAAACTTATGTTAGCATACAACCTACAAACACACCACGAATTATGATCCTACACTCAATGAATCCCTAGTTCATATGTTAACTATCATAAGGACTAACATTATAATGTAGAGTTTACTATGAAATCTTCGTGTAATTGAATTAAATATCAACTTATTTAGTACACATTACTTTCATTTGTTGGCTGCAATGCGTGGCAGTATGCCAGTTGAAAGTGAATTACATAATTCTGATAATGTCATCTTCTTGTAATACTTATAATATAATTTAAACCGAATAAGGAAGCACTTCTTAAGAGGAAGGTAATTTCTTACTGGAGATGTTCTCGAAAGTTCAATTAGGAATCTGTGTTCGTCCGCGAGAAGTTGGACCTGAATGATGCGTTCACTTGAATGTGAAGTGAACGTAGGAGTAATAAGCTTGGCGAAAGTAGATGACTGATATATTGGACTTTGGGGGGCTTTTAACCTAATAATTATATGACTAACAACGTTTGTACTTTATGTAGGCCTACTATGTGTGTATGTGTGTTTTGTAGATTCAAACGGTAAGCAGGTTTATTTATGACATTGTGCTTGTTTGAAATGATCAATTTTATTTTATATGAATCTTGTAAATGGTTAAAGCAAAGGATAAGCTAACTAAAATAACTTTCATTTTAAATCATAATCTTCATAATTTATTTATAATTGTGTACGCTATTGTGAGTCGTAAAGCCAAGTCTTAAAATCAATGCAGAACTTTTTTTTTAAAATTATATGAACTGTGAAGTTGTCTATCTACTAACAAAAGACCGTGTTCAAATTTACAAAGTAGAATGTTCAACACTGGCCAGTTGTAAGTTGCAGTAATGACTTTCAAGAAAGATAAGCTTCGGTTAGCATTGGCATTGACACGTATATCATCTGTTTGCTCAATGGTGTGAATTTTTCATGCACATAACGTTAATTGCATCGTTACGTGTCAACAATACACATTCATTCAAATGATATAAATTCATTTTGTTCTTAGTTTGGAAATGTCTGTCAAGGCAAAGAGAGAAAATAAAACTAACAATGTTAGACATTATATTATATTATGTATTTTGGTTTTTATGTGTTTAGAAGATTAAGGTCAAAGAACACAGACATCGAGACCAATACGACCTTCAACACAGATCTCTCAAATTAAAAGAACAAAGTTATATTTTAGATGTTGGTCATCGTGTTATTATGCATAATATTATTTATTTTACATGAATTATTTTATTTTAACACGACCAACTCAGAAGATAACTTATTTTTGTGAGGAACATAATATATACACAACTTTCAACTCACTTTGATACAATATCGACTCTAAAGTCCAAATCTACCATTTAATACCGTTTTTATAATATCATCTCTGATTGGTTCAAGACAATTTTAGACGTTTGAGAACTCCAGCCTCAATCAAGATTTGAACCTTGAACTTTCTAATTTAAAAGTAGGGTAGGGATAAAACTTGTGGGAACGATGAGCCACATCACACAAACACCTACACATTACTGAATATAATACACATGAAAGGGATAATACTTTTTTCTTTTTTATATTTGGTTCATTGATTCATTTCACGTTGTATCCATTTTCAATTTGTAACCAAAATGTTTGTGTTTTAAGTACATTATTGTTGTAGTATTACTATTATTACTTTGCCAACTTTATTTAATTGTTGTGTCTGCATTTATGTGTATATATTTTTTTAAGTTGTCCTCCTTTGTAAATCAGTATTTTAACTGAATTAGATAGACGTTAAATTAATTAATTAATTAATAAATAAATATAACAAATAAAACTAAACTAGGTTAGGCCTATGTAAATATCTTAAATAAATAAATAAATAATTAAATCAAATAAATATTCATAAACGAGGTTAGAAAAAATGTTCAAGAGCAGAACTATCTATATACATTGAGCCTAGTTTCACCGTGTGGTATGTGAACACCCTAGCGAGGATCGAACCCGCAACCTCCTCCATGCACCCGCCTCCCACGATCTGAACTGAGGCAATTACGTCTGTATTAGCGTGAGTGAATCAGCATCATCTGCAACGTCTGTGTTCTAATACTGGGCCAAGCGATGAGGCAACTCCGACGATCCGGTCGTTTCTCTTTCCGCCAGCTGTCTTGTTAAGACTAATTTACCTAGTTTCGCACTCAAGTGAATTAGGAGTTTACTTATTAACATCAAACTGATGCTAATTAACACAATGCGTAACGTTTTACGCACATTAATAAATCAAATTAACCTTTGTCATATCAGAATGACTCTACATCGTTAAAAGTCAAGAGTCAGTCAGTATATATCTAACGGATATACCAATGGTGTCAAAAGCAAATTCACACGCCCATGGCAATATACCATTATCGCTAGTTTTACCAATCTGACGTATATAAATACAATGTGTAATGTAATACGCACAGTCATTACATCTACATGTCATATCAGAAATCAGAATGACTTTAACAATGAAACCGTCAAAAGTCAGAATCAGCAAATATCTTATGGTCGTATCAATGGTTTCAAAAACAAATTCACACGCCCATGGCTATACATCATAATCGCTGGTTTTGTCAATCTGACGTAAATTAATAGTGTGTAATGTAATACGCACATTACATCTACATAATATGTCATATCAGAATGACTTTAACAATGAAATCGTCAAAAGTCAGAGTCAGTAAATATCTTATGGTCGTATCAATGGTTTCAAAAACAAATTCACACGCCCATGGCAATACATCATAATCGCTGGTTATCTGTATGTATGAAGAAACTGAGAATTTTATGTCCTTAATAGCTAATACCCCTCCTTCCCCTCATTGCATTAAACTAAAATAACCCCACTAGTTCACATCTAAATACCTGCAATGTTTTTTATCGCACTTAAAATGCAAATCACAATATTAACACAACTATAAGGGTCATGTTCATATTATAAAAACTTACAAAATCAAGCTTTATTGTTCGTAATTAAATGAAACCGACATGCATGGTTGGTTTTGTCTCAGGCAAAATAGGTTCATAGGCTAAGAGTCGGGTTAATATAATTATCGGCACGCATGGTCTTGTACTTAACACGTAGTCTTAACCCATGGGAATGTGCCGTGTTGATGCGGTATCTGGAGAGATTATCTATGTTATAATGAATAATTGCTTGATTTAGCAATAGACAGCGAAACCAATGGAGTGGTGTATTTGATGAGATGGAGATGGTAACTCGGGAGAAATGTTTAGTTTAAAGTTTAATGAACTGAGAGGAAATAATTAAGCAAAAGTGAAGCTTAATACGTGAGGGGCAAATCCGTGATAACATTCGACATTGGAGGTTGAGTTAAAGACTCACATTTTAATTTATGCTGGAGATAGATCGTTGAGCTGCTTTCTTGTGCGTGTTTAGTGTGAATAATTAAAGTGAAGATTCGTTACATATTCCATCTTTCTTAATTCTCGTGCATATATTAAGCTGAAGACGATAAAGGTTAAAAGTGTGTGCTGGCATGATTGATGGATCAAGTGAAATTAACAGATAATGAGATAGTTAAGGTTAGCATTAGAGTGTTCGATGCTTTGTACGTTCACTGCTGGTACACGTAGTAGGCAAAATAGACATCTATTTTAATGGGAGTGACTTAAATGGTCGTCAACCTAACAAACCGAAATTTTAATCTAAAACAGTGACTGGATATTTATTTAAATATTATAAGAGTACACATATTTAATTAAAGTGCGTAGTATGAATTTTAATCGTAAGAACATAAATACTGATTACAGATAGATATTTGCTACAATTTTGTCATTTTTATAGAGATTGGTAAATAATTTATCAAGCAATGTCTAGTCTTTGGAGTAATCTAATGATAATGAAATTCGTAGGAAACCTACAACATTTATATTATAAACCTCGGACATGTGATGAGTTTTAGCATTCGCCCTTTTGACTGAGGACAACTTTGGTAAAACACTTCAGTCAGGAACTATTCAATACTCCCAAAGAAGAGAATCATACTCAAGTGCAAGTATTTAAATCAATTTACCGTTTATTTTTTATTCGTGCATTTGTTATATAAACATCGCGTTATGCCACATACGTATCAAGATGTAATTTATAACAATATCTACTAAAAATGTGAGTTCTCGATTTTGTTATTTGGGAAACATCCCGTAGGAGGAAATATTAATATTTAAGTACAATTCAGAAATTAAAAAATCACGGTTGTTTAATTTCTGAATTATAATAAATTTTTCAAACCAAGATTTTGTGAGAGTAGAGCGAGCAAGCTATGTTTACACATTGAATGTATTGCATTTACTTCCATGATGAAACACGCACAAGGAATTATGACCGAATCTCAAATGTTCGAGCCTAGTCGTACAAGATGTTCGGAACGCTTTATATTTCCTCCATCACATGCTGCGACTACCGTATGTCTATTCTAGTCGATATTCACATGAACTAGTTAACTAGCCAAGTAGATCAAATTTCTACCTTTGCGACACAACCTGGGAAAACTATCCCCGCCTGGCTAGAATCTTTCTCACGTAGACCTTAAAGTCTGTACTTGAGAGAACAAGTTGAACTCATAAATAGTACAATAATAGGTATAATATTGAATAATACTAGGAAAACGCTTAAGTCCCGCCGCGTTGATGGATGAGCGTTTTTTTGTAAGTATTTAGTTTGCGTAGGACCACTTTTCCTTTGCAAGTGCTTTTTTAATGCATTGTAGGTGATTGTTGTCAAGTTTCTATTGTTACTTATTAAATGTTATTATACACCTCAAAAAATCATATTAAAACCCTTATTTCTATGGATTCTGTCCAACTTTTTTTTAACTTTTTCTTTCAAAAGGTACTACATCACCATAACCTTAATGTCCATGTGAAATATGAACGTTGTAGTTCCACCCGTTTGGTCAGAATCGGCCCAAATGTCACGAAAATATCGCACTAAAAATCGAAAAAAAATCGTAAAAGTACGATATTCATGAGAAATATTTCTTCGATGTTCCAAAAAACAATACACCTCTAAGTTCAGAGATTTCGAAGGTCCCCGCCAATTTTCATCAAGATCGCGTATGCCGTTTGCCCGAACTCGTGCGAACAAACAGACAAACAAAATTACAAAAAAAAACAAAAAAACATTGGAGATAAATTTTTTAAGGGGTCAGTGAAATTGAAGTCTTCGCTTCGCTCATCCAAAAAAGTTGTGAAATGGCAATAGGTGTTGCATGTAATAGATGATAAGTAACGTGTATGCAAATGAGGATGCGATGCATGCAATTATAGGTTGTTGCTCTTTAAACGAAATGTGTGTATTTATTTTATATCCATCTTTCGTTTTCAGTTATAAAAACAAATTTACGAAGTAGGTCAACAAAATAAAATACAAAATAATTAAATAGAATTGGAAAGCTTTCCGTTAGTGAGTGATGGAGATTGGTTGAACACCTACAAGAAGCACGGGTACGGGGAACACTAATACACATTTGTTTCAACTTGTAATCATCCTTGGTGGAGGTGCCGAGTACATAGAATGTTTTCTTCAGATGGAACTAGCCCCCCCCCCCCCCTGACCACAAGATTCTCCAAGAACCCTCTATCATCCTTGTTGAAGGTCAATGCTAACAATACACATGTCAACTGGGTGTCATGTTCGGTGTTTATCATGACGCTTGACGCACGGACGGACGGACAGAAAAGTGATGTTTATCGGGGCAATTCGCTCCCTAATTTTAAATTGTACTAGTGGGACATAAGTCTTGATGTCAATGTGTAATAAATAATAAAAAAAACTGCTTATACCTACAAATACTTGTGTAACAATAAACACTTCGCAAAGAAAAGTAAGTTTCAATTTTTTTAAATGTAAACACAGTAGCTTTATGTATACAAAAATAATATAACGCCAATTTTACTTAAACACATTAGGCTTTATGTATCACTCAAGATGGTAGCTCGTCGAATTTAATTTTTGGTTTCTGTAAACCTATAAATACAGAGTAAAAAAATGTGTTCTCGACCAGTTTGACATTAAAACTATAATAAACCAATGCCAACTAGGGATTAAGGATAGTTGGGAGAGAATGTCCAGGGGAATTAATACCAAAATACGTAGTTTTACTAAACAAACCTTAGAGTCGATGATAGCAGTGACTCAGAACTATAGAGAATAATGTCACGTGAAACGTATAACTACCTCTATCAATCCAATCGTATTATTATATCTTCTATACCTATATAATATCATTTTAAATAAGAGGTTAAGCAAGGCGACAATACTTTTAAAACCTTAGCGTCAATAGAAATAATGTGCACCTATCTAAGGTCAATGTATTTTAATTATTTAATGATCTGTGTTTCGCCTACAGTAAGCCAATCCCTAACAGCGTTGAACCCAGAAGACCTCTGTGACTGAAGCGTGGGCAAAGGGAAATTTCGAAGCACAGAAGTTAGTAAAACAATGGGTAATCTGCATACATGCCATCCTACACACACAATCATGACCCTTGTGTCATCTTCTTCTTCGTCGTTCCGATTTGCATGTTTTAAAACCGGCTGGCAAAGCCGCGGTGAAAGCCCATTACAATTAACATGGGAAACGAGCGCGTGACATCACTAGCAAAACGATTTGAAAGTGAATTTTACACAGAAAATGATTTCAAAATACGTTTGTATTTCGATGTTCAAGTGACGGTGATTTAACGACTCAATTATTTTCATCTGAACGCGTAACTACATACTCTGGTATAGTCAGGAATTTTGATCTCCGAGCGCATAAAATCGGAATGGTTCACATAAATCTACGTGAGTTGTATTTTAGCTTTGCTGTTTTTGACATTAAATTATCATCAAATTGTTTCACAATAATAATTGTTAACTTTTGTTTACATATGAGCTACTTAAGAATTTTTTTGTTATTATTATTTGTATTTTGCAAAGCATTTTATTTCTATGCAAGTGGGTAAAATGAAGGTGATGAAAATATGCTATCTATAATATGCAAACCTAAAGGCTAAGTTTGTTTGCTTGCAATTGCTAGTTGTAAATTGTTGTGTTTGGTTCATAACAATACAAAAATGTACCGGTATTGAAGATTATTTAATCTTTCTCCAAATTTACTATCACTCTATTACCAAGAATCCATCGGAATTTCTTTCAATAAATTCACAATATTTTATAAATAGGTTTTCATCACAAAGCAATAATTATTCCTATTCCCTTGAAAATCAACAAATAGAATAAAACCTTCATAATAGAATTTATTTTAAGGTTTATTTTAGATGTTGTGTTTTAGATAAAGAATTTTGAAAATTAAGCTCGACCGGGAGTTGAACCCAGGCTATCAAGTTATATTTTCAACTTTATCTACGGTAGTGTTTTCCGCTTCACCAAATCTAGAAACAGCTAATTATGTTCGTGTATATTCCAAAATTAAGTAATATTTACACTTCGTTGAGCAATTTAATACAACCTTTATTCCGCCAAAGTTCGTTGTTTCCTATTGACTGGTAACTATAAGCACTTAAAGTTTTGTTTAGCAACAACTCTTCTCACTCAGTTTCAGACCCCTGTCAAGTCATGGAAAGGGAGGGTTCCTTCACGTCGCCTCGTGTCCAAAAACTCGTGGTGTTTGTCGTCCTTCTCCAGACAGGAACACCTCTATTTTGAAACCCTAGACGCGACTCTGACGCGATCTTCTCTCAAGAACGTAATACTTGACTATTACGCGAATTATTTATTACATTATCACGTCGAGTCGACACGTTTTAACCGTTAAATCCTGAAGTGTCTCGACGCCTCTCGTTAAAAATAATCTATAAATTTGAACTTTTTCTCGTTCTTTTAATCCTCACACATCAATGCTTTTTGTGACAGAACGTCCAAAATCTCATCCTTTAGACTTAGTCCTTTCACTACCGTAATTATGATCTCAAACTTTCAACGTGGGAATAGCTAGCTCATCAACTTGGCTGATCCATCTCTCTCTTATGGTTGTATTGTGTCTAGACATAAGCTATGCTAATAGCCTACTGTATGTTCTTTAATTATAATTACATTACGCAGTGTATAATCTCAATTTAAAAGAAAACTATGTGCTTCAAAAATATTAATTGATAGTTGTATAGTATAGAAAATGGTACATCTAACGTTATTTAATTTCATATTTTAAACAAATAAACAAATAAAATAACGTTAATGTCTCAAATGATGTATATTATGTAGTACCAAGACTCAAAATACGCTGCAAACTGTAACTATAGCCTAGATGTGACTATAGATGTTTGTACAATGTTCCTGTATATTTTTAATTTTTAGATTATGTTATGCATGTACGTTTGTACTTGTTTTTTTGTTGTTTTTTTGGGGGGGGTCTCTGCTCTGTTAACGATAAATTGACAAATAAATACATACACGTATCTCGGAAAGGACAGAGGACGAATACGAAAACAAGCAGAAAAGCTTATATAGCACGTCTCTGATAAAGAAAATAAGAAAATACGTTTTTTTTTATATTTATTTATTTACCTCTAACAACAGGTATCAAAACCCACAAGTGTTAGGTCACTAAAACTATACAATTCAAAAATATACTTATCAATGCAATACAAAATACGTAACATATACAAATCATTAAATACCTATATGAACAAGTACTATAAAATTAAAATATTACAGCAAAAACAAACACGAAAAAATTGAATATATAAAAAACGGCTAAAAGCCCAAGATGAATGAAGAAAAAAAATGAGGTTATAAAATACAAAACTGGTGAAAAGTTGATAAGGTGACAAGAGTGATGAGTCATGTTGGTAAACTGGCATAAACAGCTGCTATAAATAATTGAAGTTTCATGTGGTTGATGTCAATTTCTGGATTAATAGCTAATAATTTGTTGTAGGTGTCTTGTATTCGGTTAATGGGGGAAAATTTCTCAGTGAAGATCGAAATTAAACTCATACGTCGTTCACTGAAAGAGTGAGACCGGTTTCCGTGTAGATCCTGTTTTATTGGTGAGATAAACGTTTTGATAAACGTATTGCAATGAGCTGTAAACCGACAGTGTTGGCTCGGGCGCTAAGCGCTCGACTCTGATTCGGTAGGTCCCGGGTTCGAATCCCGTCGAGACCGGCAATCCTGACTGAAGGTTTTTTCCGAGGTTTTCCTCAGTCGTTAAGGCAAATGCAAGGGATTGAGTCCTCTTAAACAGCCCTCGGACATCCCTTCACAATTTCCTATCCGCACATACATAGTTCACTTGAAGAGGGGCTAATTGCACCCTATAACAGGTTTCCCACGATAAAAATTTAAATTTAATGAGCTGTAAGTATAACCAATAAGTAATAGCAATAGGTAAGCAAAAGCACTAACGGTAAGCAAGCTCTCTCTCCTGTGTTTGTATGTCTGTGCGTGTGTCAGGTCCGAATACGACCTCTGATTGGCATGTGTATTTAGTTGGCATCGCTCTTCAACAAGGAGCTACAGAATGATTTTACTGACCCTGTGGGCCAGGAACCTGACTTAGCCTCACTCAAACGGGAGATATTCTGACCCGGCACCGCCACCAAAATCGCGAATCCAATCGTCGATATAATTTTTTCTTTTCAATTTGGTTAGTATGATGTACATATTAAATAACAATGCATAAAATCACATAAATACCGGGAGAGATTTTTTATCTTTTCTGGATTATATTTAATATATTCTCAAATATTGTCCCATATACCGACAGAAGTATAGCTAATGCGTATCGCATGACACTCTTATTTTAGAGTCCGTCAGTTCGATACCCAACCCCGATAATTTAAAAAAATTCTTAGGTTTTCTTCAGTCTTTATGCTTTGGATTGAGTCCTCTTAAATATAGCCCTTGGACAGTCCCTTCCCTTCACAACTGCATTGAATCGATTTACTTAGGTTGTCACCTGAAGAAGGTGATGAATGCCCCTGGGCAGGTCTCCTTCGAAAAAATAATTTTCACTTCCAAAATCTTTTATTAATTTTTGTTGTCATCTTTGATATGACCGAGGTCACATTTTCAAATAAACCCATAGCCGATAAACGTGACAAAATAAATGTTTCAACAACTGGACGAAAGTACTAATTCCCTTTTCATATAAACGACCATCGAGGTCACCAATAACATCGTGGATTTACTACCATTAAAGAATACACAGGAACGAAATCGTGACGTAACATTTCGTCTAGTCTTAGCAGTGTTTTATTTAAACTTTTGGGCAGCCAAAATATGAGTACGCATACACGTTTCATAATGATGACATCAGAATACATCGCCTTTGTTTAGAAACTAACACGCGAGCTAGGTCTTCTCTTCTCTTTCACACTGAGCCTTGCATCAGTAGCTTCCCACGATGTACTAGCATCAAGTTGTAACAAGCCATTTTATTCAATGAGTTATTTTCATATTGTTTTTAATATGTAAATCTTGGTATATTAGGTAATTTTATTATGTTTTTTTTATGTTATCAAGATGGTGTGATGAAAAAATTTAGTGCATTCTTAAATGAAAGACCTTGTCAATGTTGTGTCCAGTTTCAAGGGGAATCGGTGTGAACCGTTTTCCCTTTGCAAAACACGAAATTGTGTAACTTGACATTTTGTTTAGGTAGGATCCGTTATCATTTTAAAAATACAAACCATAAGTCTTTTCACAGTTATAACATGTTTTAAGTTTATTCGAATATGTTTCAACAATGATTTGCATTTAGACATGATAATAACCTGTTAAAAAGTTTCATTCGTCGATAGAATCCGTTGTGATGTAGTAAATTCAATCCGTTTTTAATCTATGGCTCGCCAATCTGTATGAGATGACTACGAGGATCCAGAGTACTAATCAGTACAAATAACATAGTTCTATTTACCTACACACACAAAATTGTATAAACAAAATTGTTAAATTATTCATTGTAAACTCACGAACTTGAGCGTTAGTTTGGAAATGAAGAGGGACTAAAAACATTATTGTGAATATTATTGTGACATTTGAATATGTTATCACTTATTAGACATTGTTGTCTTATTATAAATGGTTCGAAAAATATTATTTTTCAGAATTTGCTTTATTGCAGTTCATTTGTTTGTGTGCATTTAAGTACTTAGTTTTATTTAATATCCTTCTTTGTCAATCAGTTTTTATGAATAAGACAGATGTGAAAATAATAAATTAATAGTACAAAATTATGAAGGAATGGAAACAATTTCTCAATTTTATTGAAAGAGAAATTGAATAACTCTTTTGAGGGTGAAAAATTGTGGAACATTGTGGTTACTTAGTTTATCGTAGTTCAGAATCACGTGTTATAAAATTCGTCCTGTTTTTATTGGCATTTATAAAGGAGTCGAACCTTAAGTGCCCTGGGTTCAAGCCAGGGTCCAAACGTGTCGAACCAATCTATTTGGCAATTTCAAAATAATTTATTCCACATTTTCGTTTACTACAACTTCTCACGAAATCTATTTTATCTCACTTTATAATACCATGAAATCAATGAGTGCGAAGCAAAGGGCAATCATTAAATTACGCCAATAAACTCGATCGTCCCCACCAATCAGGACCAATCACGTTCTATTTGAATCAATCTCGAGCTAGAGGATGGGTTCAACGGTTGTGGTGGCGTAACTGCCGATACCATCATGCAGTGCAATTGCCGAAACACCTGGTTTATATCACCAAGTGCAACGCGAGGTGAAGATATCGCACGTAATGATTGTGATTTAAGTGAGATCGGGAGAAACCAGATGACTCGATGATGGTTACGTAATTTGTGGACCACCGTAGAAGGCTTGAGCGCATGTAGATTCTATCAGTTTGCCGCAATGACGACTAGTGAACTTTTGTTGTTTGGTAAAGATGAGAAACTATGCGACAATAACCAGAACTAAGGAGGGGAAGAGGCGGGATCCCTCCCATGTATTACTTAAAGGTTTATAATAGTAAGGCAAATCAATTTTTTTAATTTGTGTGTAGGTTTGTATTGATAATAATGAACGTTGATTATTTTGACAAGACGAAAGATCTGTGATTCGTCCAAACTTTACATTATTTTAAATTTTCGGAGATAAAAATAACCATAACGTTTGTTTAGTTCAAAATTGTAAGATGGTGTATATCGTTTTCAACATCAACTAATTCATTAACAATATGCTACAAATAACTCTTGACTTTATCGCTTATCTATCAACGTTTTTGACGTTTTCCTAGTTAATCAATACATTCACTATAGCTTCGAAATACCGAATGATATATACTAATAATAATGATTAACTTGAGAAAACGTTGGGCTATATCGATCCCGAAAATTAAACCTGTGCTTGAATGAATCAGTGTGATATTTAAATTTATAGTTTGTGTGCATAACGAATGAATTGAGCGATGCAAGGGTATATTACGGTAACGCCACTTGTCATATTATGTAAAATTAAATTATACATAAATGCTATTACATTTCAAGCCGCTGATCATGTATCCTGAAAGCACGCGAGAACGAAAAGATCATTGTCAAAGTCTTGAGTCCTATCAAAAAGACGCATGCATGGCTTTACATCATTACGGACTCACTGTTCTCTGTTGGCACTCAGTTCCGCTAGGTATCATGTTTAAGCACGCTTAAAACACAACCATCAAAATATAAGAAGAGATATAAATACGATATTACTTACATATCATGCAAGAAACGCACATCACATCTAAAGCTATGTTGCAAACCACAGTCATACTTTATAACGACGTCAGTTAAGTAAGCACTCTTGTCCAGACACAATAACTTCCGGTGTACCGAACATTTATAATTATAAAACACATTAGCACCGTATGGGATCGTTTTCACTTATACCTTATTGATGGGACGCAAGTAGTGTACATTGCGTTGACCAACCGGCAACAACAATTTTAATCCAATTGAAGCACTTTGTTTAAACAAACCCGTTCTAAATTCGTCCTTGAAAGAGTATTGTTTGTAAACAAATTGTACGGAATGAATTCTTTGATGTTGAAGAAAGGAAGAGGTGAAAAGAAAACGTGTAAAAGAACGAAGCCTTCATCTATTGAAATGGTGTCTCGGGGACTTTTGGATCACGCCTCAATCACGCTTCAATCAATATTAATATGCAATGATTCAAATGTGCCTAAAGTAGAGTAATGTGTCTAATGTTACTGGTCAAAAGCACAAAGTAAACCAAACAATTTGTCCTCTAGTATAATAAGTGTGCGATTTGTTTTAGACCGGCATGCCATCATGTGAAATCGGACTTGGAAGCAAAACCATATACAACAAAATAATTTAATGTTCATATTTTTAGAACAGGAACCGAACACTTTAACAATGACTACAATCTTATTTCCAGTAGAGATGAGGATATTGGATTTTATAGGTTGATCCTTCATTGAATTCTATGTAAAATTAATATTGATTCATTTAATATTATAATCTTAAAAGGGTATTTAATATAAATCGATTTTAGTTGCCGCTAATACACAATTGAAATAACATAATCATAAAAAAGATTAATAAAGGGTTGGCTGAATTAAATTGTGATTATCAAAAACAAAACTCTCTTGCGATTTTATAATAATATCATGAGCTAACAAACTTTTTCTATAACGCAATTTTAAGAAAGCGCATCCTAGAACACATTAGCCCTATCTTTAGCATCATATTAATAGATAGATACGCATTATCTTGTACAGTGAGTAAAAAACACATGAACGATTAACGATAATGTGTTGCTGTTATGTAAGTGACTTTATTGCTTAACATCCCTAATAACATTAGTTTGCTACTCCTGATGATTCTTGTAGATGCGAATGGAAAACAATATTATTATGAATTACATAAACCTGTGGATTATTTCTTAATCTTACTCTTTGGACCTGTGCCCTAGCTATGGAGCCACCACAGACGGTAATAATATGCTATGCTATATAGATAGAATAAGGTTAATTCGACGTGAGATCTATCAAGGATTCATAATAAAAACATAAAAAGGGAGCAAAAGTGTTAACAATGTAGAAATATTGATGAAAACTTAAAGTAAAATAAAAGTAATAATAGTTCTGTGACTTTATCACCCCCGCAGCCTGCAGTTTCAGTTCCATGACTAAATAAACTTTTATTCCCAAAGACAAAAAATATGAAAGAAATTGAAAACATAATGTTTTTAGTTTTTAGTTGGATGAGCGTAGCGAAGATTCCATTCTACTACACTGGAGAAAAAAATCCGGAATGTTTTTTTTTTTTCTTTTTTTTTGTATTTTTGTCTGTTTGTCCACACGATTCCGGCTAAACCGATACTCCGATTGCGATGAAATTTTATGGAGACCTTCGAAATCTCTTAACTTAGAACTGCCACGTTTTTGAGCGCAATCGAAAAATTATTTCTCATGAAAATCGCAATTTTACGATTTTTTTCAATTTTTAAAGAAATTCTTCGACTTATAACACCTACATGCTTTATAGTCCGGATGTTAAGGGATATATTTGGGGCATACCTTGCATTTTTTGATACAAGCAAGGCACTTGGCACACGTGTTCTAGGGGCCATACCCTACTAATTTTCACTTGGAGCCATCGTGATATCCCGTGCAGGCACCCGTTATTGCATGTTGCCTACCCCTGCTGGTTTGAAGGGTTGATTAGCAAAACAATTTGGTGTTTGGTGATAGAAACTTGAAATTTTTACCAAATAGGGGTAACATTAGGCTTAACATTCTGGCAACGGGCAATTGCAGATTTCTTCATAGTTAAGGGATAATTGGGGTTATAATTTTGGGGGTTGAATATTTCGATTTAAATTTTTATTGATGGCACCCTTGGTTTAATGTTGGAATTCTACGTTAAAGTATACTTCTTAAAATCTTCAAACAAAATGATGGTGCTAAAAATATGACTAGCAACCCCTAATTTGGTCATAGTTACCTGTTGACATAATGACCTGAGTAATGACCTATTTGAAAAATGGTTAAACATAGTCGTGTGACTACTCTATTTAAAGCTAAGATGAAGTAGAATAATAAGAAATAATTTTAAACATGCCACGTTGACCTGTGACATTTATCGTCCTTTATTTGACCTTGATAACTGTTTCAGCAGGGATGCGTAATGTATACTTATAGAGCACATCCAAATTTATGTGATATGTTAACAAGTTGACTTAATAAATGTACTCAACATGTTAGTAGGGCCTATATCAATATGATATTAGGCTGCATTGCGAACGCTTTTTACTGTCGCGTTGATGGATGAGCAGTTTGTACCATTGAACCCTCTTTTACTATACTTTTACTTCGTTGTTTTTCAACGTGTTTATACAAAGAATATATCATTTTAAAAGGAGTAACAAGTTCCTGGTTGATCGCTTTGGTAATACACTTTTTAGATTAACATTCATTAAGAGGAAAGTAACAATTTACCCATTGTAGATTATCAAGGTGCCCGTTAGGGCGCCGCAGCCAAGCCGCGGTGTGCTACACACTCAGGCACCTTATACAGCAAGCAAAGTTGGGGTGATTTCGAGGTGCTACCCAGCCGTCATGAAACGTGATGTGAATTTGAAAACTATCAAAATCGAGGGGATTTAGGTACCCGACAACACATGCCAAATTTGTTTGGGGTACGAGCATTCCTTCTTGGTGAAAAAATGACTTGAAACATAAAAATCACTTAAGGATGTTAGTTACTACTTACTACTACTACTACATGCTACTGGCTACTTCTGTCTAATTCGTCAGTTTCAATTGCCCAGCGATTCTGACCAAACGGGTGAAGCTACAACTTTCATATTTTACATGAACATTAAGGTAAAAGTGATGTAGATCCTTTTGAAAGAAAAAGTTGAAAAAGTTTGCTGGAAGGCTTCCTGATAAAGGTTTTAATATAAGCCTTATACAGGCATACAATCATCAAGTATCTATAGTTACTTGACAATGATCGCCCACATTGTTTACAAAAAGAATGTCTTTGGGCCACTAGATATTTTTCATTCCATTGTTAATTGTTAATTTCATAGCAATTAAATCGACTTTGATATAATAATTATATTTTAACAAATAATTTTGACAGTCATTTCCGGAACACAGCTGATTGCAAGGACGTGCACATCAGTAGCAATACACGCGTGAAGCCCTGAGTAACAGCAGCGAGGGCACCATTTTGCGCGTCTCCCTGCTTGTGATTACACTGGGGCAACCCGCCTGCGAGATCCTGTATATAGTGATAGTATTGAGTATGGTGGTATAGTAACTAAGAGGGTATCAAGTGTGCTAATGACTTATTTGCCTTCCTCATTTATCGTTCATATATGCTGGAGGCTAACAGCCTAAACAACTTTGCCTGAAATACGTAGAAAATTTGGCCATCCTTTGGGAATTATTGTAGTTGGAGTTACGCGTCTCCTAAATGTTTGTCCCGTGACATATTTAAAGACTTATTGGGGAGTACTTATCCCAGATGATGTCTAAGCGTAGCACAGACGCTAGTTCCGTTCTTGAGGAAGGGAGGAAGGACTCTGTCTACATAATCTTCGAATGTAATGAGTGGCCCGGGTGTTTGGGGGGGGGGGCGGAAGGGAGGGGGGCTTAACCCATCACGTATTTTTGCATCTACAGGTGGTGCATTTAATACAGAACTTTTTTGACTGGTATTCAAAAGGCATTTCACTAGATCCAATTTGGTACAAGATCTCAACGCCCCCAATACAGTCAAGGGACGATGAGGTTGGTTGATTTTCATGAACAAGAATGCAGCCAGATCACCAGATCGATGCCAGCATGTAGCTATGCATAATTTACTGAAGAGAATCGCTCTTGAGGCTGGTCATTTTGGCCTTATATTTATAAACAAGAGGTCGACTGGCTGTGCTAAAGAGCAGAAATTTGTTTTTTATGTGGTCCGAACAATATTTAGCAAATGTACTCACTGCCGCGCCACCAGAGAGCGAGAAAATGCGCGCTCTAGGAAAGTGGTCCCAAAAAGTGCGCGATTTAAACATCTGTTTTTTGTTGATTTGTATTATTTATGTTATTGTTTATATTAACGTCATACTACAGTACACTTCTAGCTAGTCACATTTTGGTTCAATCATAAGAAAGAACGTTCATTTCACCCCAATAAAAGCGGACCTGAACAAATTCCTTGATAAATTTTACTTCATTGATGAGCAACTAGTGATCAGTTAGCCACTGATTGGCCACGATTTACCATTGGAATAGGACAACATCAACAACGCAATTACTATTATTTATTTTTATGGTTTATTACCATAAGGATCTAACAGAAACTTGGTACTCCTTTTAAAATGGTATATTCTATGTAAACACGTTGAAAAACAACGAAGTAAAAGTATAGTAAAAGAGGGTTCAATGGTACAAAACTGCTCATCCATCAACGCGACAGTAAAAAACGTTCGCAATGCAGCCTTATATCATATTGATATAGGCCCTTCTAACATGTTGAGTACATTTATTAAGTCAACTTGTTAACATATCACATAAATTTGGATGTGCTCTATAAGTATACATTATGCATCCCTGCTGAAACAGTTATCAAGGTCAAATAAAGGACGATAAAGGTCACAGGTCAACGTGGCATGTTTAAAATTATTTCTTATTATTCTACTTCATCTAAGCTTTAAATAGAGTAGTCACACGACTATGCTTAAACATTTTTCAAATAGGTCATTACTCAGGTCATTATGTCAACAGGTAACTATGACCAAATTAGGGGTCGCTAGTCATATTTTTAGCACCATCATTTTGTTTGAAGATTTTGGGAAGTACTTTAACGTAGAAATCCAACATTAAACCAAGGGTGTCATAAATAAAAATTTAAATCAAAATGTTCAACCCCCAAAATTATAACCTCAATCATCCCTTAACTATGAAGAAATCCGCAATTCCCCGTTGCCAGAATGTTAAGCCTAATGTTACCCCTATTTGGTAAAAATTTCAAGTTGCTATCACCAAACACCGAATTGTTTTGCTAATCAACCCTTCAAACCAGCAGGGGTAGGCAACATGCAATAACGGGTGCCTGCACGGGATATCACGATGGCTCCAAGTGAAAATTAGTAGGGTATGGTCCCTAGAACACGTGTGCCAAGTGCCTTGCTTGTATCAAAAAATGCAAGGTCAAGTCTCTTAACATCCGGACTATTATCCGATTTTAATGATTTTTGTACAGAATCTTTATTTTATGAATTTAGATATTCTTGTGAAATTTGAGCGCAATTGAAAAAATATTTATCATAAAAATCGATATTTTACGTTTTTTTTTTTTTTTTAAACAATTCTTTGACTTATAACACCTACATGCTTTATCCGATTGTAATGATTTTTTCGCAGAACCTTAATTTTATGAATTAATATATTCGTGTTAAATTTGAGCGCAATCGAGAAATTATTTCTTATAAAAATCGCAATTTTACGATTTTTTTTTACAATTACGATTAATTAAAAACAAATTTAAAACAATGAAGTTAATTTTTTATTTTATTTAATTTAATTTTAAAAAAATTTCAACTTAATAATGATTTTTCCACAGAACAACAGAAAATTCGCATAACACATGGCAGCTCAATGCACCAATTACGCTCATCCAACAACGCGGCGGGACTTAAGCGTTTTCCTAGTTTACATTAATAGTCATTATTTAAAAACTCTGATAACTGATAGTTAACATTTATAGTTATCAATTATTTAAAAACTCTGATAACTGACACCAAAATTTAGATCCAACAATCTTCAACAACCTTCTTATAACCGATGGCGAAGAGCAATTGTTTGAACATTATTATATTAATTGGAAGTTGCCTGTAAGTTAGTGGTGAGTTACATCGTTTAGACATTTCAGTCACATTAATGATGTTTTTATACATTTGAAGGTAAAGTCCAAAGTATTGTCCTAAAAAACAATAAGAAAGAACGGGCAATGGAAACAATCACTAATGGATCACGATGCTCACGAACTCTGCCTAATAAGAGCGGTATTTCGGAAATGGTGTCAGACAAAAAGCTTTGGAAGAGCGCTCATGTAATTCTCAACCTTGGAACGCTTCCCCTAGAGTAAGTGACGTCAGAACTAGCGGGGGAAGGGGGAGACATTTACGAAGAAACACGTGTCTTGGACAAACTGATAGTCATTGTTAACACATTCACTCACAAATACTTTAAAATTCAAATACCTGCGGCCAGATTGTGTAAATTTGTTTTTTTAACCGATATTGAAGAGAATAAATCAATTTATGTTTAATGTCAAACTTTTTTTTATATAATACTCTGGCTCAACAAATACGACACAAACTAAGTTTGGATTTGTGATTGAAAAACAATGCAAAAACCATCCTTAAAATGTTTTTTTGTTTTATTATTTTTATTTAAGGTCTATCCTATTCAGTTAAAAAACTGATTTCGTAGGCTTCAAATTGTCTGCTTATAACAATCAGATCCATCAACCGTAAAATGCATTCGTCCTTTATTGCAAATAGCATAATAATTTGAAAAGTGCAACACATCCTCTAGGTTAAATTATCTAAAATTAATCATGATCGTGGCAACGAAGTCAGGTAGTAATATTATAAATTAATGTATCTTCAAACACCGAAAACATCTCAAACTTGCAGCACTTTTGTATTTCACATCAATCATTCAAGTATTCTGTTACACACAATACAGTAGGATACAACAACATTACACATGCTTGGTTACGGCACTTAGTTATACAATCCTCGCTAGCAGCGCGTAAAATTGAAGATTTTAAACACAATCATCAGTCGCTAGCTACCATGACACCGGGTTAATACTAGTGTACATTTAACGATGTGCTGGTGTGATTGTGATCTTTACGGTAATGAATTAATAAGACAAATTATATCATAAATAAAACGTTTTTGTAAACTCACTCAATCTATCACGGGTGTTGAATTTCAGTGGGAAGCAAGTACGTTTTCTGTAGATGAACAATTTGATACCAATATTATTAACACATATTATATTGTCAGCGTTTTGGCATTCCTTATAAAGAACAACCAAAACATTAAATAAATAAATAAATTGTATTTAGAGTCTACCCACTCAGTCATTGATTGATTATTGATGAGTCATTGATATCATTATTATTTATGCGGGTCTATGATTGGTTGCATGATGATCAATCGTACGTTGGGTCCGACGGATGGTAAGGTTATTTACTAGTGATAATACTTTTGTATTAAAAATTGTTGTTATTTTTTCCTCCTTTGGGCTTAGATTTTTAACAATAACAAAATAAGAACTATTTTATAACTAAAAGTAAAAACATTAAAACAGTTTTAAGATTATATGGCAATCAACTCTGCAGAAATTAATAAATCCATCTCAGCGGGGTATCGAAACCCTGCTTTAACCCTAAGCTACCGAGACAGTTAACTTCATAACATCTGGATTGTTGGTGCATTGTAGTTTTGCAATTTTATTTTTATTTTTAGACAATCGCTTATAGCTTGAACTTTGTATAGTTGAAAGCAATAAATAGCCTGGAACAATATTTTGGAGAAATTTAACAACATCAATGGCACACATCAACAACAAACATATATCACGACTAGACCTATTTGAGGTTAGAAGAAATGGCCTTGAAGGAACGATACAGAACATCACGTCAAGCCAGAGGTGCAATCTCCATATCACAGGCTATTTAGAAGGCTTGTTTGATGATCATGCCATTCATTCATCTTTCTCAGATGAAAGTTCACAACATCTGAGAGATTACAAACGTTGAAAGACGGACGACACTTAGTAATTACAAAAACTAGCCTTGTCACTTGCGGATTTAAGATTTAGTTGAACTGACATTTGGAGTTAAGTTTGGCCCTTAGGGCTCAATACGTCATCACATATCTAGGAAAGAGTTTTGAACCAACGTCTACAACTGAGGACTTGAAGATCGAAGGAAACCAAAACGTTTTCACTTCCAAACCGTATAAATCCGCGTTGTGAACGTTATATTTTTGCTTTATAATTATTTGGCCACGAGATGAGTGATGGGCTGCTGAAGGCTACTTAAATTATACACAGATCATCTCGTATTATCATAGGTCACGCATAAACCATTTTCTTTATTTCTAATGTTTGAATGTATTAAAAAGAAATAATCTATTTTAAACTTAATGTAATGCAACGATACTGGTGGTATTTTACTACAAGATTAACATGTGTGGGTCATACTTAGTTTGGTTTTATATATTGTCAATTATTCTCCAGTTTTAGCTTTCACTACTAAAAATAAACAACATATAATCTGGTGTCAAAATATAATCTATGATTTACGGAAATAAGTAAGGACTTTCAGCTCTTAATTGTTAGTGCAATTGTTGTAGTATCAATGGCGCAGAAAAGGAAGGTTAAAGTGTTATAGATCGACCTTTTGTTTATTTTGCTCCTCCATTAAAATCCACTTACGAAGTCATTCAGCCATTATAGTCTTCAAGAATTGAGTGCCAAACAGAGTTTTTAAACTTGAATTAGGAAGTCAAATGTTTTCGTTCACCTTCTTGAGCTCAAGGTCAAAAACCCATCAATCAAAATTACGTATTGTTGTATTTTACTATTCAAACCTGTATTTGATTGGCGTTTGTCCTTGAATTTAATAAGTTTGTACGAACATCTTGTTGTGCTATGTAATTCAGGCTTGACTGTATAATTGTTCCGCCAGACAGCATCTTGCTGTTTTGTTGGGCAGTGTGATGTTTAATACTTTATACGGATGCCACTCATACTTCTACTATGTGATGTTTTAACTATAAAAACTTGGCAAAGTGAACCGAAAACTAAATTTGAAATAAATAAATACACATGGTGCACTAGATAATGTTTTGCTAAGCGGTAAAAATGGTCTTCGCATGTAACACAAGTTTGGTGCATCTCAAAATAACTCGTTGACATTGAAATAATACATTTCAATAGTGACAACAAAAACGTTGTTTTTATCACCTACAATAAATTAAATAAATTTCTATTGATAGTCTACCTACTCAGGCATATAACTGATTTTCAGTGGGGGACAGTAAACCAAAGCGACCAAGCCAACCCTGTAGGCCCCGACGCAATCGATGAGTGAGCGATAACCAACCAAAGATCGATAATTTTTAATAGAAAATATAGCAATCTGAGAGGTGTGGATAGTGCGATACAATGTTACATAAGGTTATTCTTATTCTTTATAGTGTAATGTTATTCTTAGTTCAAACAACGTAATAATCCTCTTCTTAAGCTATTAATAGTTTCGTTCTTAGTGATTATTTTGGCCCTAGTATAGCGAGCACGTTCTTCAGTCAACCTTCTTATTTTACTATGGTTTTGTTTCAGAAACGATCAGTCAATAAAACCATTAAATTGCACACTAATTGCATACTGCTGAATCACTGAGATAACATAATAGCATAGAAGAACTTATTTTGTAGCCTTTTGTTCGGCAAAAATACAACAATGTTCAAGTTCATATGCGTACATTATTTTCACTCACCTTACCTTGACAATGTAAAAAATATATCTGAGCTATATTTGAATCGTTTTGGACATTGTTTTAATTAAGACCATTTTTAGTCATATCGTAAGACACCGTGCATGCAACATCGATCGGCAGGTTTCTTACGAGAATATTAAACTTATTCAAAACGATGACCGTTACAATTTTGTTTAAGTAATGCGAATATATACACTTGAATTCAAAGTAATTTCTAATGGTTGATATTAAATTTGTAAATATATCTTGTGAAGCCTGTCCAGGTTGCAATGTATGCCCACCTTCAGGTGTCTCACTATAGGTAATTCGGAAAAGGAATTGTCCGAGGGCTATTCAAGAGGATTCAATCCCTTGCATTCGCATTTACGACTGAAGAAAACCTCAGGAAAAACGTTACCAGGATTTCCGGTGACGGGATTTGAACCCGCGACCTCCCTAATCAGTCTCTGACACATTATGCATGATCCGCCATCGTCGGTTTTCTAACGGTTGATCAACTTTAGTATGTGCATTGCGCATCCTACCATTAACAAACAACAAAGCCTACGGTAACAAACTATATCACAACTCAATGATTAATGTGAATTTAACAAATTTAGACCTCCATTTATCTGCACGCAATTCCCTGACGTAATTCATAAACGCACAAAAAATATAAACATAGGCACACAAACAAAACACTCTCACGCCCACAAAAATGAGCACATGCATCGTCTTATGAAACTCTCCTGGGTAACTCTTATGAGCGCACATAGTCTCGCACGCACACAACATCATATTCTCACATGAAAACTTGTTTGAGCTGTCAAACCTAAGCATTAGGTCAACTCATACCAGACATGTTAATTTTTTAATTTTTTTTACTATAAGGCAGCTGTCTACTTATATTTTTGTTTAAATTCTGGTTGAAAGTAAATAATGTTTTCTAGATTTGCAATCTCATTATTTATAACGAATGGGATTAACTTTGATTCACGAATGTGTTACATAAGTCATCTGAGTTTTGCCATCACATGAATGCAAAGACGTAAATAACTCAAATACACTGTATTTGTTAATGTTTTATAAATAAAGTATCCTTATAAATTGATTGTCGTCCTTTGTAAGTCAGGTTTAAAACTAAATAGGGTAATAAATACGATCATATACTCATGTGTTGTATTCACTACCTCTGATAAAACTGTTTTTTTTAACCAGCGTTTTACTTCAGAGCATACATTTAAAAATCTATTGCTGAGTTAAGTTTATGGCAATATTATTGCATATTACTCTATTCGGGAAAATAAGGACAAGGGTGAATTGTTAATTACAAAATTATGAGGGATGCAACCCCCTCTTTGGTGTCATGTGTATCGCAACTTCGCTCTAATTGATGCAAGGGATGATGAAGTTACTATTTAAGTTTTAGCTTCTATGGAATTTATTGATAAATATTCTCGTTTTGTCTTTAACAGTAGACTGTTTAATGTACATTTTGTATAGTGAACTCAAAAAAAGCAAATTTAACAAGTTCATATTTCTTTGAATAACAAGTTTGATACCTAAATGTTGGCATATTGATTCCTTTGTAAAAAGGTGTTCACAATACACTATTCTACTATAACCATTAATTAACAGCAGACTGATACATCTACGTGGTTACGTTATGCTACATTTAAAACCACGTATAGTGATTGTGTATACTTCAGTCTATATGTACTCGAACACTTAAGCTCTAACCATGTTTAAAAAAGTAAATTAAATTGACTTATAAAGACTCCAAAAGTTTGAGCTCATGCGCAATGCATATACCCCCAAGAGACGATAGTTAAAATCCAGCATAAGGGATGTGTTTTGTATTGTCTTCTTTATCTCCAATGATCATCTCGAATAGCAATATTGCATTAATATATACGTCAAGCATTAAACTCACGACTCATATGGGAAGTATAAGTATAATACATAATTACGCCGGCGTATTATTATCTCGTAAAGTGTACGATTCCATAGAAACCTATAATATTCATCTAGAATAAAAGTTTAGTGAAAGACAATGTTAATTTCTCATAGTCAATTAATAACAGTGACAAAATTCAATAATACCGGTGGTATTAAACCTTAACGAAATGGAAAACATAACATTGTAAAATGACAACTGTATTAAAACATTTATATCTTATTAGTAAGATATCGATTAAGGGTAGTATAAGCAGGGCGGAATGTGTGTGCATAGATTGGATTGCTTATTACAAAGTTATGTTAAATCTGTATTGATTCAATCAATAATTATGCAATCAATCGATATGTGAATGAAAAATGTAAAGTTGTGTTATAAATCTGTAAAAGGTTCTTACCTTAATTTTTTAGAACGCCTGTTGAATATCCAGCAACTTCACCTAAGTGTTGATCAACCAAATTTCAAACCAAACTACCATAAAACGAGTCACTTAACAAACGCTCGCTGAAACCCCATCAGAGGTAGTTGAAGAGGAGAAGGATAGCAGACAACTGAATTCAACATTACCAACACAATCTAAGAAGAAGTTTCCATCAATTTCAAACTTCCTTTCATTTTTCCCCACGGTACGGAGGATGTAGGTCGCGCCGCCGCTGCACTAGCGCTCACGAGGAGAGCTCGACGGTGGAGTGTGAGCGAACTATCTTCCGCTAGGGGAAATGCTCTTCTCCGGGCATTGGGGTCAAGGACTAGCCGACTGCTGGTGGTCATCGGGATCGTCTTCGTCCGCCGGCAGAAGTGAGAGTGCGCCTGGCTACCGGTCAGGTCCGGGCGACGCTGGATCACTCTCGCTCTCTCACTCACGCACTCACTCACTCACTCGCAGAACGAATCATAACTCACGAGCCGGACATATCATAAAGGTTTCTTGAACTGGAAGACGCGAGAGATTTGTCTGTGGGCTTTCAAAACGTGGCGACGACTAACGGGGAGTGATTTACATATTTAATTAGTTTGGGTGACTCGCCGGTATTTCTGCGACTGTTAGAAGTTAGATCAGTGGATTCAATTGTACTTCCTTTAGATGAAGAAGGCTTGGGTTCAACTTCCGCATACGAATAATAACAACATTCATAATAGAGATGGAAAACAGTTCACAGTGCCTAAATAAGTTCTATATAATTATTTATAGCTTCACGCCTTTAATGGTGTGCAATTAATATCGTGTTTATTTGTGTGCTTCAAATTATAATGATTTTATAATAAAATATTGAGTGTAATTATAAATTAAGTATTAATAATGGGCATTTTATGGTGCTTTATTCGCAATAATTGTTGGTGTTAGTTTGTCACAACTGTGGATCGAACCAAGATCCTTAGACTGAGAGTCTACGCGGATGTACGGTGTACCGATGTATTTTCCCTTTGAGTATCGTGAACAAAGGGCAATTCTCTTCAATTGTCATTTGTTGTGCACCAGTATTACTATTATTGTCTTTGGTCTACACGATTAGGTAATTTATTGGGAAGCGAAGCTCCCAAATAAGCATCACTTTTCTGTCCGAACGTCCGTCTGTGAGTGTGTCCCTTCTCACAATTTGGCAGGTTAACCATTGAGTACTCAATGGTTTAACCTTCACCAAGAATGATACATAATGTTTTGGGTAACTCTGGAGTAAGGGGGAGTGGCTAGCCTCCCAGAAAGTTTGAAAAAGTATGACCCGGCGCCTCCACCAATTTGAATGCGAAAGCGCGCCACCAAAAAGATCAATGTGAGGCGAAGTATTTTATTTTAGTATTCTTCTTCGGCGATACGTTGATTAAGTAGCTTCTTTCCCTGGTTTTAATAACCCCGTACCTGTGTTTGTAGTGAAAATGTGCATATTAGTTTATTGACCCTCAAAACGTTACCAAATATTTATTCTTCGTCAAACACCAGGAACCGGATTAGGAACATATCAAGGCTTCGGAGGTCATAAAAGTTACATAATTTGTTCAATCTTCTAATTGTTTGCAATATTGTTATACTGTTCAAATGTTAATTACCTTAATGTTCTTGTGTAGGATTTAGTTTTGACATTTTGGGTTATGAAACACTGCATTTCTCCAAACTTTGCTTTTGAATTATGCATTCTTTGACATTAAATATATATTTTGCAATAACTTGAAAAAACGATTATCACAGATTTGAAGTACGTGCATATTTTTAAATTCGAGTGTTGCATATCTAATAAAGTCATGACTAAACGAACTTACTTAGAAGATAATTGTAAATTCCCCGGAGATTTCAATTTAAAATCTCTTTCAAAATGCTATCTTCGTCCAAAGCTCTTCAATTAGCATTCTAATTTATTATTTGCACTGCCATAAAATGCAATTGGTCCGGTGTCTGGGAATTTATTACAATATTTGCGACTGCGAACAAACTTGAAAAGCAATCACTCTTACTGTAATTGTTGTCGACTAGACTCGAACGCACGACCTTGTTGACTATTGCTCTTGGAATCTGACTTTGTCTGGGAACCAGGGTGATTCCATCCTCTCTGACATCCTCTCGCAACAAGAATAGAAACAAAAATTAAAATAAATAGTTACATCTTACAATTACTGAACTTACTCAATTGCAAGAACTTCTACTTTTCAGTGTAAGATAGGACACAATTTTTCATAAGTTTGCCTTGTTATAGCTATGACGATTCTAAAGTCGCAATTAACTATAATTAGTGTATTATTTGCTAAAAACTGGTGTGAGAAGCTAAACGCGGATATGTCTATACTAATGGAACGTAGCACACCCCTTCTCAACAACGATTAACGATCAAATACACAAATCATTATTTTAGTTTGTATTTATAAAGTTTGCTGATAATTTTATTATTTAAATTCGTAGATAAACGTATGTTTCTTGAATATGATCTCCATTTCATATTTCTTATGAACGTTCTACATAATAGTTTACCCGGAGCGATTCTCTTCGTGGTGCTCAGTAGTTACTAAGGGTGCTTGCATAGTTACGAAGGAATGTGCAAGGACTGTGAGTTGGAATGAAAGAAAAAAAGACCGAAAAATCTTTCGGCAGTATTACCGATGGCTGGCATCGAACCGAGCTAGTAAGTAAGTGTTTTTTTAGGGCACTCAACAGTAGAGTTATCAGTGGCCATATGTTTTTGTCGTTGTCATATTTAAAATGAATGTTAAATTGTGTGAAACAGATTTACATTGTGCAAGAAATTAAAAACTATCAAGTGTTTTGGAATCTTCGATAAAATTTCTTTGAGTGTAGATTTTAATTTAACCTTTTTTCTTTCATTATTGTACTTTGTACAGGATAATAAAACATGTTTAAATATTTAGGGCTACGCCACACACATCACACTGGAGAGGGTCTTAACCTCCTAGAAGATATCCATGGGTGAGATATGTGTGACCAATTCACAGACGGGTCAGAACAACTTCTTCGTGTGAAAAGATCCAGTTTGCTAAATTATCCTTGATTTCGCGCAATTTATTATTTTGTATCTTGTCCCAATAACTTTGCCATTGTGCTTTAAGCTTTTGCTTACAATCGACAACCGAGGTCTCTCACTTTAGAGTCCAGCTTTGAATCGATATGCTACTTCCATCTGTACTTCACATTAGTTTCCTAAACAAGTTGTAAGTGTTGACTTTCACTAAGGCCAGTCCACACATGAGTCAAACGGTAATGTAATGTGTCTTTGTACTTGAAGCGCACAGCGCACACCCACCCACACAATATGCTCTCTCACAAAACAAAACACTGTCGGGTCACATGGAGATGTTTATTGTGGCGAGGCCTACACACTACACACACTCGTCGTGTATTTATAAATGCTAAGCGTTTCTGATCGCGCTCTCGAGGATTCAACTGGAGCATTGTTCTTTGGAAATAGAAGTGAAAAGTATCTAGTAATTCAAGGCTTTTCCTTTTGTCTTCTCTAGGTGTGGATGCAGAATACAAGGATTTAAGCTGAATCACTTAAAACAATAAATTGTACTAGTTGAAAGTCGAGGATGTTAGTATTTTTCATTTTATAATAAAATTTGAAACCTTGAAATATTTTATCAAGTCTTTTGTAGGCCTATCTGGCTATATACTTCTTTAACAACATTTTACAGTTTCAAATTTGCTAGTTTAAATTTGAGTGATAAATAAAATTGATTAATAAAAATTGCCTGTAAAACTTGCTTCATTTTGCAATCAAAATATGGTTATAGTAGCTATTTTATACCTTTTTTTTTTATGCGTCATAGTTCTGAAAGTGATAACTCATTACACAGGAGGCATATGTGATGTGAAGCTTCATAAAGGGCTTGGTTGAGACTTAGGAATTAGTGGTGGGTGTATGGTGTGGTCACGCGTTCGTTGGGAAAGGTCAAGGGGATTTTCCAGTTAGTCAATTTACATAACACGACTGCAGCATTTGTACAGTGCAACGTCACACTTTATAGGGTTGCGCCTTAATGTGAAAAACACGTATTGCTGTTAAAGTTAGTGAATATTTATAAAGCTTATAAATGATATATACCATCATTACCACACCACGAAAAAGTTATTCTAAAGCTTTTAGTTAAATATTCAGATATTTTTAAATAGTAATTAAATCAAAGTTAAATAATAAGGTGCTGAGCCTGGCTAACAAGCACTGATAAGCCGTAGCCCAAGAAAATGGTGACTCGTCACCCCCCGAGCCGACGCATGCTGGAATAGGGGTATGATATTATTATTATTTAAATCAACAGTCAGTAATGTGTGGCAAGCACCGAACCAAGAACCTACTGAGCTAGAGTCTCGCGATATGCATAATCTGTCGTTAAAAAGATTTTAAAAATATTATAAATTTAGAGTAGTAGAATATTATAATGATTCTGCATGAAAACGATTTTTTATTAAACGATATTCTTTGTTTGAATCATTTAATAAAACAACAATTTAGAAATTGATGGTTATTAGATACAAAAGAAACAGATTTGTTAAAAGGTGTACGATTTGTCTGCCAACGTTTGCTGGGTATGAATAACATGCTGTTATACATCAATCTGTGCATATAAATCATGTTTTATGCAATGTAACTGTTGCTGATATTAAGGTGTGTTGCTAACTTATTGTGAAATGCTGAAGCAATATTAATTTTGGAACCTTGTACATCATTAGACGAACATGTATGTTCGTAAACGTTTTTACAACTCTACAATAGTAATTATTTACTACAATTCAGAAATTAAAAAAGTCCGCGCCAACCGGGATTTGAACCACTGGTCTCCCGCGTTCCTGGCAGGCGTCTTAACCACTAAACCATAATGTTGAATTGCTCCTTTGTTTCCTTACATTATTATTTTAATTTTAATACTTTTCCTACCCTGTTTTATCGATCTGTCGTCCATCTTTCTAAGTATATTTGTTAAGTTTAATTTTTTACAATTAAAATCTTCCAACAATTCAATAATAAATTAAATCACATATTATTAACACAACACTATGCATAATGATAATTTACTTCTTCAATAACTTTCTTGTTTAAATTTGGTGGTTTTAAAAAAATGTAAAATTTGCTTGGACAGTTACAATTTTTAGCTATACAACATAGATTCATTTTGATATATCGATTTCGGAAATATTTCTTCAATTGGCCTGGCAAAATACATCCAAAATATGTTTACATACTAATCGATGTTTCTGTATCTCAAACTTTTGACCTAAACTTTTTACGGTACATATGTTTTAACAATTTGCAAGAAGTATGATTAGCCCCATTCTTTGCGTGACTTTTAAACTCGAAGATGCTAATAGCCCCCAGATTCCGAGGTGTTTTTCCCTTCTTACAACCGTGCGGGGTTATATAACGTTTTTATTGTACTTTTTGCATATTAATTTTAGTCTGATAGTATAATTACTTCAATACAAACAAGTAAAAATTTTAAGTGAAGGGAGTTGGGTATCGATACACCTTGGTATTATAGTTTCATCCTTTATTTCCACCGCTCAACCTAAAGGTCTGGGGAAAGATAGGGTCCTTGAAATTCTACTAAATAGTTTCAGGTTTACCAACAGTGACAATGCAAAAAATTTGATCTTCACAATTATTATCATGAGTTATCTTTATATTTCCTTTCACCAACTCATTATATTTAACGAAACACCAAGTTAATTATTCAAACATTGAATGCCGTGTGAATTGAAATAATAATCAAACATACAAATTGAAACAAACGGCCATAAAAGTAACACGGCACGAGCGCATCGTTTGTTGGAAATATTATCACGACTAACAGTTTGTTTAGAGAATGTGCATTGATTATATTGTAACGGCTGATCTTAACCATGAACAATATGTGCATTGAATGTATTTATTATAATATATTCGCGAACACATTAATTTCATTAGATGTGTCAAAAGGTTGGTAGAAAAGAGCACAGCTCCAAACAAGCTTTGTGTGACTAGTATCTTATATCAATTTAAAATTTATATATCAATTTAAAAATAAATAATTATAAAAATGTCAACGTCATAATATTCATTAGCAAAACTATCAAACTGCGCATATGAGTTAAAGAAGTGCACACTTTATTGAATTAATATAATATTATGAAACATGAATCAGTGATAAGTAGCGAAAATTAATTATTTTAATTCATATTTTAATAAACTCTTTAAATAAGTAGTGTATATAAATTATATTTTATAAATATTTTTATGTACAGCGTTATTCAATCTCAATGGAGAGGGTATAAATCCAAATCATGCAAGGATCATTTGGATAAAATGTGAAATGAACTTAAACTCAATTAAACTTTATTTATTTCAGGTTCCCACGGGCCAGCATGACGCATTGGAGGACTGCAACACTTAGTAGGTTAGTACCACCTCAATAATCCATGGTCGGATTTTATAAAGATGAAGGATATTCTGTTTTTCAGAAAATTGAATACACTCATAATTTTCAAGCAAAGGATCATTAATTATACCCATTCTATTTATTGAAGGTTACACAAAATTTAAAAGGCGCCAAACAATAATTACTGTTCACATTATTTTGCAATGTTATTTTTATCTCAAAAAACGTAATTCTCATCTATTTATATTGTGTCAATGTCATGACATCTTGTATTTGGTTCATTGCATTCATTGAGATCTTGCTTTCTTTTTCCCGTTTAAAACTGCGTGACCACTGAGAAATAATTATTTTTAAAATACTCCAGCAGCAACGTTAATTATTGTAGGTTTTCAAGGTTCAGAAACTCGTTTTATCAATATCATAAGGAATGCTCGTTTTGACTAAAAAATATATCGAATGTGTTTTTGTGTTTTGTAATTATTTATGTTATTTAACGTCTATCCTACCTATTCAGTTAAAAAAAAAATATTTATCAAGGAGAACAACTAAATAAATCTAATTACATAGAAGCAGACATAACAATGAACTACAGTTAAGTAAATATTTGAAATAGTAACATTATAACAACAATGTAATTTTGTATATTCAAAACAGAATAATCTGTTTTATAACAAATTCAAAAAGGAATTAAAGCATGAATTGAATGAAATCAAATATAACGAAAAATGGTGTGAAAAAATGATTTAACGTTCCACTCAAAATATTTGCCAAATCCAAACATAGCAACAGTAACAACTGCAGAAGAAGAATGAAATTCTTATCATCTTATAACATATAATTAAAACGCGTATTTTATACATTTAAGGCTATATATGAATAATTAAACAATTAAAAAATGATACTATTTTTCAAAATTACTTAAGTGGAGAATGTCTGACCTTACTTAAATTTAAAACAATTAAAAAAAATAATTGAAAATAACCCACTATTTTTCAAAATTACTAAAGTGGCAGAATGTCAGCACCTAAGCCTCTAAGTTGAAGGGTTTTGGTTTTGGTTTTAGTTGTTAGGTCCAAACTATTTATTTGCGTAAAATGCGTAAAATGTAATGTATTTAAAATAGCTAATTTATTATAAATGAATAATCCCCCCCCCCCTCATCTCCCCTTTCTTATTGGACACGTTCTGTGTCCTGGGCCGAGGTTAGTTCGGTCAAGGGTGGGGCGGAAGTAAATAACGGTAAACATAATTCGATGCAAAATGCATTGTCTTATTGAAGGTGAAGTTTAGTAGTGCCACATTTTAGAGACTGTAATTGAATATTAGTGGACAGATTAACGACTTCACGTCTCGGGAGATGCCAATTTTCGCCCCATTTATCATCCAAGCGATGTATAATATTTTAGAAACGAAACTTTGAAGGGTATTGGAAAATAATGAACTTAGCTATTATTATAGGATGTACGTATTTCGTTTGGTCTTTGGCGAAAGTGTATTATGAGAACAAATTGACACAGCGATACTATAGGCATAGTGAAAATTAAAAATATATAAGTGTAAATTTAATTAAGGCATGGGAAATACATGGCATAGAAAATAAGCTTACAGTAAAACCACGGAAGGGACACAAAAATCTGTATTTGGAATTGTCTTACAATTTAGATAAGGTATTCTTATATTTATAACCTTCAATTATCTGTGATAAAAACCAACACAATGTAAGATGAGTATAATTAAACAGGTCGTGATTATCCATTCTCAGACCCAAAATAGTTCGGTCGAATTCTTAGTTTTACATCGTTTTTTTTTAATCCATCTAATGACTTAATTTCTCTACTTTGTGGGCAATTCCTTTTAGTCTTTTATAGCTAAATAAAATGTTGAATTCATTTATTTGCTACTTTTGTTTTTTCTAATTTGATAGTATCATTTTATTTTGATCTATCAAATTAAAATAAAATCACAATATTTTGTTTTAAAATATGCGGTTACCCATACCTTTATTTCTCGTAAACAATAAGTGAATGCAAATGAGGTGTTAATACGGTTAAAAATTATATATTTTTAGACCAATAGAATAGCAGTACAGGTGCGAGCTGTACCATGTACATCCATCCATATTTTTTTAAATATGAACTGTGAACCTAGGAGCATGGGATCGTATCTGACATAAGACACTACAGCTCTCAAATCTGTGCTCATTTAACTGAATATGAAGATCTCTGTAGAAGCTGAAATCCGTTAATCGTCAACCATTTCAGATCAAATATTTTCATACGTACAACGACCAGTTTCGAAGTTCAAACACCATGTCAACCAACATTATCAGCAAAAGTGTGTAATATCCGTAATAGAAAATATAATTTTGAGTTCGGCTGTTAACTCTTCTAGCGGTCATGACATTCAATTATTTAATGCAACGACACATCAATGCATAACATTACAAACTAGTTAATGTATAAAAACTCTTTGTTAAATCAATTCAAATAACGTTTCGGTAATTACAAAACTATTCATGTCACCAAATTATTTTGAAAACACAAAATCATATATTTATATATTAATAATATGATTTTGAACTCTTCTTACATTAAAAAAGAAACATAACTTTGATAGTAATGATTGACTTCACAAATAATCGTGGTAATTGTTATACTCACAGCCTAGGCAGATAAACCTACGAGAGAACATATAAAAATGAGTAGTTAAAGAAGCACGTTAAAAAATTATCACATCATAAATACATCATAAAATACGTGGAAGCAACTCTTATTTGTTCTTTTAGAGAGAGCGCAAAGTGTTTAGACAAACAAACTCACGCTTGAGCATGAAGTGGCTCATGCGTAATGTGCGAAATTATTTGGGAATCGGGAGACCCTCGATTCGATACCAGCCAACGGCAATCCTGACTGAAAGTTTTATCCTGGATCTTCTTCAGTCAATAAGACAAAAGACAAGGTTTGAGACTTTTCAAAAAACCCCTTGAACATTTCATTCCTGCTTTCCACTCGCCTCTTAGCCTAGTTAGTCAAGTGAAGAGAGTCATTGGGCAGGTACCGGTATCCCACGATTTGGTTTTAGCATGTAATGATGGTTAAGGTGTGATATGAAGGTCCCTAATCAGTAATCACGCGCAATTTATATAAACCGAGATTAAACCAATTTTACCCGGTTTTTCTTATTTTTTGTTTGTCATTTATTTTTATTGGGTTATTCTGTATTATTGTATTTCAACTAAATGCCATAAATGTTGGCTTTTTGATCACGAAGTTTTATAACGAATAATAGTTTATTTTAAATGACCGACAAAATTCGTTTTTCTTTTAATTATGTCTCAGCATAACATTGCGTGCATTATTGAGGGTAGGCTTACGAGAATTGTCGCATTATTTATAATTTGATCTTATATTAGATACATTTATGGAACTGAAATAATAAATAATTCTTTCGTAATTATAAAGTGAAATGTGCATCAAATGTCAACACACGAATTTGATCGCATCGTAACCACTGTCTTTGTCCTTATCGAGGTTTATCTGACAAATCTCTTGTGTTGAGCCTAATCTAATTGAGTGTCTGGCCTTCCGCTCCTCACGACTCGGGATGTGTTGAACAGAACGCCCACTTGCACTGGCAAGCGTGATAATGATCTTGCACAACACTAACCTACATTTATTTTATCTTTAGTAATTAAATTAAATCTCAGAAACATGGGATTGTAAGTAGAACCAAAATATTCACAAGCCGTTTTGTAATTGAAATTCATGGCCCAATTAACTATTTCTTCAAAACATTTTTTGGGGTAAGGATAATTTAATTAATTAATTAACAGTTAACTATTAGTTAAACAGTTCGTTTATTTAATTGTATTGCAGTCAACTGACACGCACATAGCACTTATTCCCCCCCCCCCTTCTTCAACCCCATCCATTCTCGTCACCCAAAAACAAATATTGGTATTTTAATATAACATATTGTATTTTTTTTTATATATATATGTTCACATTTGCAACATAACCAAAGTTCCACAAAGTGATCATTTTTCAATATTTAACAATAAAATATATATGTGTGGGCCTATCAATAATAAACTTAGTAAAACATTAGTGGTTATAAACCTATGTATGTAGGTATAGACTAAAATTATGCCTATTTATAGACAGGTCAAAATATTGTATTACCTATTTACTCCATTTTTACGACTACATACTAGAATATACTAGATTGCTAATCAGCTGCACATTATAATTTGTTAATATATTTTTTTCGTATTTAGTAACTTATTTATTAGTTCAATTATTCAGTTGTCAATTTTATTGTTTTTACTAAATTAGTAATTTATTATATTCAAATCCATCTACATATACCGCAACGTATTTACTTTTTTACGCGCTTGAATTACAAAATTTCACAGTCGTACATTATGCGAGACAAGACGCCATTCCTTTGCTCACGTCAATAAAGAAAATTAAGAAATTGCCCCAAGTATTTTCGCCACTCGCATTTGGGTCACCAATTACTCGAGACAGTCAACCGGTCATTTACAACCCGCATTGCTTGAGAGCAAAGTACCCAAGTAGTTGAGGTATAGTAACAACCGCTTGTTCCTTCAATATATGAGGATATTATAATGCATTACAAGTTACGGAATCTCTCGTGGGTTCTCATTAATAAATTGCAGGAGTAATTAGGCCAGCGAAGTAACATTTTGGCTTGAGAATTCTATGGAAGGTTACTCTCAACTTTGGAATACCACGTCGTGAAATAGCAGATGGTTAAAAGTTCCCAAATAACGTTTAACGCAAGGATGATTCATAAGTGGAGGCATCAACAAGACAACCGATAGTTTATGTACGTGATTCCATTGTCGATTACATCGAGATAATTTAGGTTATCATCGAGTCGATATGTCGAGATTAGGTGTTGAATTTTATTCGCAATTTCACCTTTCGGTAAGTTTCTCTATTTTACCATTTCATTGGATTTCAGGTATAATGTTCTAGAAGTAGACGTAATTGTGATGACAACAAATGTGATGAATTATTGCTGGATGATTATACAAAGCGTGGGAGAAAGTAATGAGATTCCGTTATGTAGTATACTCCTGACGAAAATATTGATAGAAAATTCACATTCGTCCATAGGTGTAAAACTAAACTTTGATGTAAAAACAGCTGAGTAAGTAATACGTGTAATTTGTATGCTCACTGTTCGGCCTAAGGGCATAAGTGAAAACCGAAAGGTTAGCTATGGGGTCAAAATGCGTATGACGGAATATCCGAAGTATTTTTCCGTGCATGGTAACTACGAAATAGCTTGTAACAAAGAACTTCAATCTAATTGCTGTGAACACATACGAACACACACATACCTAACCACACGCAAAAAGCATGGATCATTCTTACGTTTTATAGTTAGTTATTAAATAATAGCTTTGTTTGAACAATTAATTTCATTAATGGAAATATTCAAACGACCAATCAGTATGGATGGCCACGGTTGACAGACGGCGTGTGAATAGGGCTATCTTATTTGTCAATAACCATCTGGGTGTGTTGGGAATAAAATGACAATCGGCAAATGACCGGGGCTTTTTTCTGCTACAGGGGAAGGTGTCATGCGTATTTCATTCAACTTGGAGATTGTATGAAATAAATTGTTTGATTATTTCACTAGTATTTGCTGACATTTTTAGTCACACATTTTTGTAAGTGTTTGAATTAAACCAAAACATTATTTTTCAACACAATGCTATAGAATAAGTTGTATGATAATTTATGCAAAAAGAAGATGCCCATGCCCCAATATAAAGGCGTGAGAAATAAGTAGCCTCACTCCTCAACCTCTTACAATAATTATAAATCTGTATAAACATTTACAGAAAATTATGGCATGATATTAATTTTAATCATTATTATTAGTACATATTTTAATTACTATCATTAGTTTACAAAAAACAAATCCCAAGGTCAATATGTCTTGATCGGAACTGATATTTAGTGGGATATCAATCAACCAAATCCAGTACAAATTTTAAAATACGCTATTCTCTAATTGAAATTGCATGAATTTCATTTGTCCCATATTAATTTTAACTTTGTGCACGTTCAATGTAAAATAAAACAAAATTAACTTTTGACAATCTCAGGTTTTTAAAAACAGCTGTTGTTTCCTTTGTCGTTTAGAAAAAAAATTTATTTATAGAATTTATTAATATTTAAAAAAACGTACTTTGTTTCCGATATTAGAAATTTAAAAAAAGAATTTAAAAAAAATTACGTCACCAGCTTTCCGTATTTTTAAATACATTCATAATATTTCAAAAGATGTCCCACAGCCTATTTTAAAACTGTATTATAATAATCGATGTTTATTCTTCTGATTTACCATAAAAACTCCCAAGTTGTTATTATATTACCCCCGTCGAGACATTTTCCCACGCGTGTTGGCGTATGTGCAAGGCTATTTCTTAATGATGTATAGTCGCCTTTGATCTAGAATCTACATGACTCTAATACAGAATTATCATACAGATAAGTAACAAATAATAGTAGCTCGAGCTTTACACGCGATATACTAATGCGAGAGTTCGTGGGTTCGATACCAGCTACCTTTTCTTAATTAATGGATGTGTTGTCAATATGTTCGCACTATGCTGGGATTTCATAAAATAAAGTACGGTGGGTAGTCCCTCATTAAATTCTTCCTATGAATGAATAAATAAATAGATAAATTTGTATTTAGATTCGACCAACTCAGTCATACAACTAATTTTCAATGGGGGACATTAGGAGGGTATACTTAATGTCAGATTTTTCTATGTGGCAAACAAATTTTCTGCTCCAAAATTTAAAGATATAAATTTGGGTTAAAATCAATGAAGAAACTCTGCTGAAAATATCTTTAATGTTCTTTATTTCATTGAAATTATCTGCACACTCATTTAAAGTATTATCCTTGTAATTTCGGAGAATTCAATGAAGAAATAACTACATCCTGCTGCATATATCTTAATCGTGGACCTTAATTCTATTGGCAATTCACCAATTGATGGACAGTGCATTCGAAGAGGTCACGCCGATTAGCCAACAATTAAAGGTCATCACAATTGGGCGCACGTCACGGCAACCCCTAGGCCAGGCCAGACTAGGCGTCTGTAACTCTAAAGCACATTTCCCCACATCAAGTCTGGACTCCGAAGGCTGAGAACCGCTCACCCAAACACTCGCTCAATATTGTCATACGGACTCACCACATATCTCTGCGGCCATGAAGATTTCATCGCTTGGGAAGTTTTAGAGAAATGTTGCAAACACGAGTTCCCACTAAATAATTACTTCTACTTGCTGAAGATATAAATATGATTATGGGGGTTATAAAATGGTGATACTTTATTAGAAAAGTGTTCACATATTTTGTTCGGCTGTAAGTGTGATGTAATGGTATTGCAAATATTTGCTTCACCATTCACAAAGGCCTCGTAAGTCAGTTGGTATATAATATCAGAAAGTCATAGGTTTACCGGGTGTATACTATACTTGTAGTCCCTTTAGAATTAATGCGATACAATTGTATAGCCAATAATAGCGAAAGTTCAACTAAACGATGTAATCTAAATAAATAATAACATAAATCAGTACAATATGTTAAAATATGAACTTTTACTCTGTTGACAAACATTATGCGTATCCTGTATCGTTACATACTGTGTGCATTGAAGCAAGTAAATTGTAAAGTAAATTAAGTACATAAGATCTTCAATCGTGTTCCTATCTCCATGAGCCACCTTTTATTTCCGTGTGACAAAATATGGTTAAAAAAATTAAAAATTATTTATTTTTCTAATTTAAAAGAATTCTGAAATTTACATGTTAATTTTATAGAAAATAACATTAAAATAATAGTTTATGCTGCAAAAAGTGGTATTAGAGCGGTTCGAATAAAACACAGATGTACAGGGAGGAAGTGACATTATTTGAGAAAAGGGCGTTTCTTTGTGGAGGTAGACTAAGTACTAAAATAGTGTCAAACACATATGGGTGTTTGTCTAGGAGTTACTACGCACACGGTACAGTTTATCCATATTCATTCATCTCTTAGACTAAAGTCTTTTTATTTGTTATTCGTGATGATACGTAGTTACTTTGCCACGGATCTTGTCCTTTCTTAGTTACTAAAAACGTAAAAATATCAACACAAATTACAGTTCAACATTTTTTTCTGGCAGATGGGTGGTAGTGGAATAGTTTACGCTTCGTTTTGTAAACTTTCCTAGACGATTATAGAAAAATGTTTAAAACAAAATGATTTAAATTAAAATAAAACGTGTTTTACACAACACAACATTACATCATAGTGAAGATGTGTGCCTCTCAACTATCTTATACAAAAAATATGGGAGCTTCTAACAATTGGCAAGAATAAATTTACAAAAGAGAAAATAAATGAAAACAACATCTAAACAATAACCACTCGATTTCTTCCTCAGTTTCTTCTTCTGAGTTCTGAATGTGTGTAACTCGAGCCTAGTTATCGAGATTGCCATGTCTGTAACAGAAGTGACGTGAAACAATTCTTCCGACTCACATATCATTGTTTAATAACACATGAGGTCTCACTGCATGTTTTAACATTGCGTAATAGTAGTATCGTGTAGTTGCATGCGTTTTATGCACGCTTGTTCTAGGCCAGTGCACATTTGACATAACTCGGTTAAGAACTAGCAGAATATTGATGAATGTCAAGTGTCATGTCTACTAAAACCAATTTTGTGAGGTGATACCCTGGAAATAAGATTGCGCACCGTGTGACATAAAAACAATATGGTGAAATAGGTATTTGTTTTTAAATCGTTTAATATTTATTAGTGTAGGCCCTTTGGTGAAAGGAAATAAGGTGTAGTAAATCATTTGCTTTCTCAAGAGGTAAATTCAGTTCAAGTTTTAAATTTCAAAACATTTTATTCCATCAATACATAGGTGTATCAAATGAGAATTATATTGTTGTACAATAATTATCGAAAAATGTTGCGCGCTAAGCGCTAAGCGCGCGACTGTCAGTTGGGAGGCCCGGATTCAAATTCCGTCGAGACCGGCAATCCTGACTGAAGTTTTTTTCCCGAGGTTTTCCTCAGTCGTTAATGCGAATGCAAGGGATTGAGTCCTCTTAATTAACAGCCATCTGACATCCCTTCACAATTGTCCTATCCACAACATACACCTGAAGAGGGGCATGAATTGCACCAGGGTAGGCTTCCCACAAAAAATATTAAAAATTATTATTGGTGTCAGAACAGAAAATTTTCGTCACTTAATAGAAATTTGTCGTAACAGTTGAGTACGTTGATCTGTATGTTCTGGGTTCGAGGTCCAGTCGGGCTAAATCTTTACGAGCGACATTTGCTATCAAACAACTAGAAAACTAAAATAGATACCAGAGAAAAGGATTGCATTCAGATAAAGAGAGAGAGAAAGACTTCAGAACCACGCCATTTCTTTTTGGACGCAAAAACTGACCTTATATTATGGCAAAAATATAATACAATACATTATTTTAAGTAAGAATGAGAACACACGGAGACAAATAATTTTAAATGCTTAGAGTTACAGAGACAAGATTAGGTAAAAGTGCTTTCTAGAAGTGAGAACACAATGTCTCATCACCTCTCGTATTCAATGGAGCCGATATCATGCATCAGCCACCTGCAGTGAATGCGATGAGAGTAACGATTGCATTGTGCTCTACGCGGATCTAAAATATATCAGCCAGATAGATTCCTGTCTGCACCTCATTCAAACTTATCATCGGCCCCCGGAAAATGATAGAGTACGTGCCCAGACGTGTTTGACAAACAATTGATCTTGTTGCCTGCAATGGTGCCAACTCCATTGTTCGGTAGAGTTCCTTCTTAAAGTTCGTACAATACTAAAGAAAGCGTTTTGTAACTTTTGACCTGTGTTCAAATGTTTGAACTCCATTAAAATGGTTTGTGTGATATTTTTAATAGGTTAGTTGTTTTCTTTACGACCAAACTGCTTCAAAGATGTGGAATTAAGGATGAACCCTTATGATCACAGATCCACTGCCGCCTCTCATTGTTAAATAAGTTTAATTATCTGTTGAGTTTTTGGATACACCATGATATCATTTAATAGCAAACAATCAAATCTTTCTGAGAAATAATATCACACCAAAATAATTAAGTAGATATAATTAAAGATCATTGGTTTACATTTAGGTATTTAATACATCATACACAACATGCACTGCACAGCACAGCATTTTATTTTTACTGTAATTGTTTATCTTTCTGATACACAAACCCACGGTCCCACATGTTCTTAAAATCTTTTTTTATAATTCTCCAAAATGTAGAACTATAGAAATTTTGGGAACGTTCTAAAGTTAAGTTGATTTGACAAAAATGTCCCGTCCCTTAAAATTGAAATTACCAGTTCATGTTTAGGTACTTATTCTTTAAAAGTTTCTTATCTTTAAAAATATCGTAAAAACTTTAAATTTATACATACTCTCATAATTATGGAAGTCCCAGGAATCGGACTAATTTTAGCTTTTACATATTTTTAGATAATAAAGTGTAAATAGTAGGTAGGTAATTGAGTTTAAGATTTTGCTGTTTACTTCTAATTTCTCCGGGATGGCGACAGCCATAAACCTTTGAAAACACAAAATGTATTCCAAGTTCCCAAATCATAGTAACTTTTTAAGTAATTAGCTTCTTGTGGAAAGGAACGCGTTCTCATAAACGTATCCTATAAACAGGAAGAAGCTTGATTGAACAGCCGTCCCCCCTCCCCCCGAATGAAAATATATTTCCGTGTGGTGCGAAGTTTTGTTTTTCATTGAGAAGCAAATTCCGATGTCAATAATAATCATGTGTTAAGTACGTGGAATATTATCTCCCTTCCTCACACATATAAGACAGCGCTAGGTGAGAAAACGTCACACGCCAAGAAACAGGCTAATTATACCGACTAACCATCACACTGACACGCATATTACTTAACAAGTGCATGCGTCTAATTGACCAGAAGGGTGATGACTTATGACTTGAAGAATTTCACCGGAAATGCATATTTTTATCTCTACTTGTTGCCAACTTTATCCAGCTCAATAATATGTATAGGAAAAACGCATTGTGTGACTTCCGTCTGTGCTTTTGATTTCCTCATATTTTTTAAAATATTATACATTTTTCTTGTATTCTTTCATGTAAATTGTACGATTGTTCTACGTTGCACTTAGAGTTATCATACTTCTTCGTCCTTGAATCTCGTCTGGCGTGTGGGGCTGATGTAATGTAATAAATGTGTACTCTCTCCCTCCATCTCCCTCTCATTTCTCTTTCGTATGCTGGACACGACCCGAGTTAATTACTTTATTGCTACTTATTCTTCAATTGAGGAATAACTTACCAAAATGCTGAAATTGTTTTAAGTACTTTATAACAGTTGTGAATGTATCATTAACCTAATGTAAAAAAAATTGAAGAATAACCACCCAGGAGGGAAAAAAAGTTATCCGGATAGAAAAAAACCAAACAGTGTCCAAGTATACATTTTATAAAACGCAACCCTTAGATAATGCAAATGTACACCTTTAAAATATTTAATAACAACTAGTACAAGAAAATAACTAACCCATTGGATAATCAAATATACCTGATAGGGTTTTTTTTAATACCCGGTTTACAAAAATTCAAAAGGGATAATAATTTTTTCTATCAACTGAATATAAATCAACCATCATTCAAGTTTGAATATCCATTGGATGGTCGTATTTACGCATCCTGGCGAGGTTATATATTTTGAAAAAGATAATTTCACCCCCAGGGATAAATAATTTTAGCAATACAGTTTAAAATTTCACTATCCCTAATTATTTATTACAATCTGTGGATAATCGTATTTACGATCCATGCATAGGTTATATACTTGCCCAAGATAATTTCACCACCCAGGATAAAAAATATTAGCAATACAGTTTTAAAACATTTTTATTCCCCAATTATTAATTACATATCTAGGGAAAATCGTATTTAGCACCCTGGCATGGGTTAATACTTGACCAAGTAATTTCCACCCCATGGATAAATAATTAGCAAACTTTAAAAACCATTCTTTACACCCCAATTATTTTTTAAATTTTTAGTGGATAATTGATTTAGCTCCGGGCATAGGTTATATACTTGCCCAAGATAATTTTCACCACCCATGGATAAATTAAAAATACTGTTAAAATTTCCTTTCATCCTAATTTTATTAAATTACATTCTAGTGGATAATGTTTTTACGCATCCTGGCATAGGTTATATAAGGTATTGCCCAAAAGATAATTTCACCATCCTGGATAAGTAAATAAGCAATACATTTACAATATTCTTCACTATCCTTGAGTAGTATTTTAATATTGGGGGTAAATCCTTTTTACGATCCAGGCATAGTTTAATTATAACTTTTTGACAAAAAAAATTTTTGCCACCATGTAGGGGTATTTACTTTATAAAACCAAAGATAGCACTCGGCCCGACGAGCTAGGACTACCTATTAATACAAATGCTCTAAAATATACTCTTTTTTCGAGGGGTGACGTGAGGGGGGTACATAACTGGGTGGTGAAGAAGGGGGGGTGTTATGCCCTTTATTAGACATTAACTCATAAGAAAAATTTTATTGTTGAAGTTTCAAAAAATTTTTACTTAAAGCTTTCCCTTCCCCTCGGATACGCCAGACTCCCAAAAGGGCGACCTCCATGGAAAAATATTACATAATATAATAAATAAAAAATGATTTTATGGGGCAAAAATAAAAAAATAAAAGTGTGGAATTACCTGGGACCAAGGAATGATTTTTTTTTTTGTACCTTTAATAAATTTTTGCTTTCTCGATTTTCTTCAATTTGACGGTTCGGGAAAGAAGTACCACATTAAAAATAACAGAATGTAAAATATTAAGAAGTGACTGTTTCCCGGGTAAAAATTTAGGCGTGAGTGTCACACATTCTCTAATACGCACACTCATGCTAATAATTTAATATTCCTCACACACCCATAAAAATTCAATATTCATCCCTTTTAGCTTTCATCTTTGGGAGTTTGTATCCGTGCCCCATAGTCGCCTCCCCATCGAATTCCGGAGTCCTTACCGACCGGAAACCGACAATTACCAAAAAAAGATATATCAAAAAATACCTTTCATTGGAGAAGCCAACTGGCAAGGGGTTTAAACCCGGGTCGGGGAAAAAATTTAAAATTTTAGGCATAAGTTTCAGTTGGATTCCCACATGAAAAAAAACATTGTGCATATAACTTGCAAAAAAATCACCCCAAAAAAAACTCATTTTCCGTAATTAAACGGGGACCCCCACAATCACGCGTGTACCTTTACGCGTGGTTATGTATATTTTTAATCACTCACGATTTATCTCAATCACGTGTGACTCACGACGCGCCCCGCTCTAAAAAAAAATCACGCTTTGTGGGAAAAGTGGGAATTTGAAGAAATTTTCCATTGTACTGAAACAAAAGAAGTCAAATCGAATACAGACTAATATTGCTGAAAGCAAGAGATTAGAGCGTGGACCCCACCACACAGTGGGGCTTTTGCCATCAATCATTAACAAATTTTACTACTATCTAACAACCATATTATTAAATAAACAATTAAACACTGGAACAAACATTAATGGAAAAAATTATTGATTTAACATATTAAAACATTAAACCCGGGTAAAAAATTAATTTATATTAATATTAAAATACATGCAGTAAAAACTAAAAACTTCCGGCTTTTTTGTAAAACGCATTTCACCCTGAACCTTAAAACGGGCCCCCAAAACTAAAACGCGCGCACCGATGTTGATGATTTTGCGAACAGTTGGAAATCTCATTATAAAATATTGCTGAATTTTAAAAAACTATTTCTATTTTGATATCCCACGGGGTTGCAAATAGAAAGTTTTAAAAAGACCCATCAAGCAGAAGCCCAAAAATACGCCCCAACCGTTTATCTTACGAAAAATAAAAATTACCTGCGGGTGCGTGTTCACTTTGACTTAATTAACGGGGGCACCAGTATGCAAAGTGCGTAAAAAAAAATTGTAACTTGGAAAAAATTCCCAAAAATGACCAAAATTGAGAAAATTTACGGTGATTTCAATTTTTTTAATTTTCAAATAAATTAATTAATTTGGGAATCACGTACTAATACCATAGATACGTGTAGGTGTGAAATTTAATAATGGTGTTATAAACCGTTTGGCGTTTACCCGAAAAAAAAAAAAAACAGAAAGCTGAGCCCCTAAACTGTCTAAAGACTTTATTTTACAAGGCGAAAAAGCGGAGAAAACCATTCTGCCCTTGAAAAAGGGAGTAGCATTTTTTTCCCGAATCGATTAAAATACAGTTCATCCGCACTATCACTTCAAAGTTTTTCGATTTTTAAAAGAAACATTTAAAACGCATGAGGGAATAAAAACTGGGAAAAAGAAGGAAAAAGAAAAACACTAACATATTTTTAAAAAAACCCCCCCAAAATAAAAAAATATTTATATTGACGATCCACTAAAACTAATAAAGGTTTTTCTGCGCACATAGACTTTTTCAGGGAATAACCAATTTTTTCGGGAAAAAAACACTAAACACGAATTTTCATTATTGTGTTCTAATCTGAAAACGCTACAAAAAAGAACCTTACTTAATTATAACTTGATTATATACATCAAACGATCACAGCTATGTATCGGGATCAAAAAACAAAATGCGTTACCCTTAGTTACAAGAAATTGAGGCAGAAATTACATATGATAATATAATCACAATCATATTGTAACACATAAATTTATGAAAAAACCTACAAAAAAAAAAACAAGAAAAAATAAACAACCATAAAAAACATTTCGTCGCCACCATAATTCTTTACAGAAACCTTAGCCCTGTAGTGGGGTTTTCTTAAAATTCCCCTATTTTATTAAACTGAAGAAAATTGGGATTGCCCGCCTTACGCTAGTCCGTCAAACACAACACGAAAAAATCGATTTGAGTTTTATACTCTCAAAAAGTTTTGAAAATTCAAAACCATTCACGGGTATTTACTAAAATAATGTATTTTTAAAAAAAAACCCTTCTCAAATAATAGCCTACTTTTTTTATTTCACGCAAAAAAAAGGTTTAACCTTTTTCAAAATTTAAAGTAACGAGAAAGATATCAACTTTTTTATAATTAACCAATGCTAGGAAGAGAAATCTAATGTATAGTAATGGTTTGGTCAATAAAAGAATAGTCCAATTTTTGTAGGATCTTTTTGGGTTTTTTTTTATTATTAAAAGAGCTGTCTAGCTAGATTATATTACGTAACTAACCCTTTTAACATCTGAATTTTTCCCAAAATTTGAATCATAAAAAATTAATATAATAAATGCATTGAGTACTAAACTTGTTTCGCCCTGTCCCAGATTTTTTACACTCATTTATCCAGTGTGCCCCTCTTCAGGGCTCCGATGGGCAGAATTATGGGGGATAAAAACAGGTGATTCCAAAATTTAATTCATGAAGACTTTCCCTCATCCCCTGGGAATAAAAAAAACCTAAATATTGTCGATTGCTTTTTCCCCGCTTATCCGCTTTTATCCGTTATACCCCAAGTATGTTTATCCCGGGGAAAAACCAAGAAACTTTAATTTTTTTTTATACTTCAGGTGCCCGTTGGGCGCCGCGCCAACCCCGGGCGTACACCTAGGCCCCTATACGGGGGTGTTGGGGTGTTTTGATTTTTCCCCACCCGTCATAAACGTGATGGAATTTGAAAAATAAAATTTCAGGGGTATTATGGGTTCCTGACAAAACATGCCAAATTTGGTTGGGGTACATTTTCCTTCAAATCATGTTTGGCAAAAGGTTCAAAAAACAGAACAAATTCAAAATAAAAAAAAAAAAACAAAAAATGTAAACTGTACATTTTTCAAATAAAACAAACATAAACCAAAAAAAAATAAATAATTTTTTTGAAAAAGCATGTTTTTTTAAAGGTTTTACGCGTGTTTGATTGATTGATTGATTGTTTGATATTTGAAATATTTATATTAGCTTTTTTAAAAGGGGTTGGTTTTTTATTTACAATTTTTTTGTGTTTGTGGTATGATTAATGTAAACGGGTTTGTAAGTTGTTTTTAAATAAAAAAATAAATAAAAAAAATAATAAATATAATAAATATATAAATACATAAAAAAAAATTTAAAATTTAAAAAAATTAAAAAAACAAAAAAGAAAATAAAATAAAAATAATAATAATAATAATAATAATAAAAATAAAATATAATAATAATAAATAATAATAATAATAATAATAATAAAAAATTTAAAAAATACAAAAAATAAAAAAAAATAAATAAAAAATTCTGGCCCCGGGTTTTGGGTACTTATAGGCCTAGGCCAAGCTAAGTTATGAAGGAAGCCCAAAGGGTTCTACTAAGATTTTTTCCAATTTGTCTATAAGTGAGTATAACCTGGGAAATATTTAAATCGGGATTGCTATGGCTGGATCGAATCGAAAACTTCTCGATTCAAGTTGCGCTTTTGTATCCAACGGCCAGACTCAAATTAGAAATTTTTAAAAATTTTTGCTTCCCTCGCAAAGCGAAGAAGATCGGTCAGAACGTCTAACCAGGAATTTTTGAGCACGTGATTCGGTAGGCAAACATTTTGCATTTGCATGGGAAAGGGCTTGGACGATTTAAATACACATTACGAATTAAATTTAACATTAATATTTTCAATAAATAAATGGGACTAAAAACTTTTTAGATCCCCGGAAATTTAAAATTGGGGTAGCCGTCCATTCAAATAGTTTACGTGTGGGGACTTGACGAACTCCAATATTGATACTTGTCAATAAATCAAAGGGTTTTGATAAACAGCTTGCCCTTGAATTTCCCTCATGGGAAACTTTTACCCTTTTTTTTTTTCGTAAATCTATAAAACCCTTTTTTCTTAAAAGGGTTTTAACCCGCTAAACTCAAAAAATATTTCATTCAGGCTAACAGTAATAAATTTTAGCAATCAACAAAAAAATTATTGGGGCCACCATGAACTCCCAAAAAATTGTCAAAAAATGACAAATTTCGAGCTAGGTCCCATCAGCATAAATCCCCATAAGAAATAACATGGGGACGATCTTTGCCCGTGACCTGGAGGATTTTTGATAAAAAAATATCGGCCATTATTGACGTACTCTACAGCCCCTTTTCTGTAAATTTTCATATTTTTTTTTGTAATTTGGGCAAGTAGTTTGGTCAAAAATGTGATTTCCAAGATGGGGGGTGATTTTGGAATGACAATTTTTGCGGTTTGGGGTATATTTGGGCACAGCAAAAACGATGTAAAAAATTAGGGATTTTTAATTGGGATTATGCTTAGTATCTATGGGCCCAAAAAAAGGGAAACAGGATAAAGCCGATTAAGAATTTCCATAACACCAAAATTTTCAAATTTCTGGATCAAAATAATTTAAAAAAAATTCGTGTTAAATCACAGTTACAAGATTAATTTTTAAACTGTTATTTTTGGTAGTATTGTCTATAGATAGATCATGTGGGAAAAAAATAATTTGGTTACTTTTAGCCCCTTTAAAGTACATTGGTAAATTTAAAACGTTGGTGCCGGGCCGTAACAATGGTAATAGGGCAGGTGAGCGGGCATATTTTTGCTAGAATTGATATCAATCAAACTTTTTATCTACCCACAGTGTTGGCGGCAACTCTGATTCGGGAGGTCTCGGGTTCAAAAAAACCGTCGAGACCCCAATCCTGACGAAATTTTTTTTTCCCAGGTTTCCCAGTCGTTTTTGCAAATGTAAGGGGTTGAGTCCTCTTTAAACAGTCCCCGGACATCCCTTCACAAAAATCAACTCGAATTTCCCGAAGGCATGGGCGTCCCAATTTTTTCACAGAAGGAAAAGCCGAAGCCAAATAGGCCCTGGTAAATTTTTTTAATTACAAAATAGTCCCAACAACTAAACCCATTTTTGGCAATAAAAGCAAAAAAATAAAGGGGCATGATGTTCCAGTACAATTTGGGTGTTGTGTTTTAGACCAAATCTGGATTCATTAAATTTTAGTACGGGTATTACCCACTTTAAAAGTCTGTCGTATAAAGGGAGGATTTGCGCATGCTTATTGCAAAAAATTAAAATTAAAATTGTAATTTTCTTTTTGGTTTAAAAAAGAACCCCAAAAAGAATTATTCTAACTGCGGGAAGGAAAAAGAAATAGCCCTATTACGTGTTTGAAAGGAAGAGAGTTAGCTGAATTTACACACTGATTTTTTCTACTCATTTCTGAAAAAGGTAGGCTAACAACTATTTTATTTCAAATTACCCCAAAGGGTTTTATTTCTAAAAAAAAAAATAGTGAAACTTGATATTGTTGCAATGAAAGATTTTTTATTTTTAAAATCAATCAAAAACTGATCCCTGTGTGTTGCAACAAAAAACAAATTTAAACGTGGTTACACTAGGTTTTTTAACGATTTAAAAAAAAAAACCCAAAAACCATTTAAGCATAAGGGTTTCAAAGTGCTTCAAAACCGGATTAAAACGAAACCTTTGTAATAATAAGTCTCATTTTAAAAAATGGGGATAATTATTTGTAAATGACGCCCCTGTTTTATCAAACATGCAAGGGGGGGGACAATTACTTTTTTTTATGAGGATTAGTTGAATCCTACCCCTAGAATTTCGTAAAAATTTGACTGCAGAGTTGTCAACATTTTTTTTTTTTAATTTTTTTTTGTACAACTTTGTATTAAAAAAACGAGCCCAAAAAAAAAATTTGAAATAATTGGTTGGGGGCAAATCTCATTGATGTTCACTTTTAAAATGGTAATGTTGGCATTATTACACCCTGGGTACGTTTCGCACGAAAAAATATTGGGATAATGATCAAAATTTTTATTATTATTATTATTGTTAAGAAATAAAATATTTAGATCATTTCGCTGGTTCGTTTTATTAAATTTTCCCGACTTTTTATACGAATGTGCGTATATCATCTGAGGGAACACTGAAAAAAAAAACATTTGAGATTTTTTTTGTTGGGAATTCTTTTGTTTTTCTTTTGGGTTGGGTTGTCATTGTCCAAAGACTGACTTCTGATCTGCTGCTGCTGTGTGTTTGTTTTTTGGGAGGGTGGTTGTTGTTGTTGTTGTTGTTGTTTTTGTTGTTGTTTTTTGTTGTTGTTTTTTGTTGTTTTTTCTTAAGAGAGTTCCCTATCATCGGAATCATGTTTTGCTTAATTTAAAACCCCCAATATCCCCATTTAAAAATTTTTGGGGGGGCTTGGGAAATTTTAATCGACAACAGCCAACAACAACAACCCCCCCACCACCATGCCCCAAAACAAAACACAGCAGCACATCAAAGGAAGTCAGATCTTTTGGGCAATGACAAACAGAGCCAAAAAGAAGCAAAAGAATTCAACAAAAACAAACTCAAATGTAAAATTTTTTCAGTGTTGCCTAATGATGATACGCACAGTTATCGAAACGTCAGGGGAATTTAATAAAAACGAAAAAACAGCGAAAAGACTCGGGAAAATATTTAAATTTTTCTAAAATTTCGGGGTGTGAAAGCATCAAGCAAGAAATTTTTATTTTTTTTTTATTTCCCCGTTAAACCCAGCACTAAAAGGCTATTTCACCAAAAAAATTTTTACCATACAATATAGCATAACATAACAAAAAACAGTTTGAAATTTTTTTTTTCTTGTAACTTGATTTTACACGATTTTTTAAACTTTTTTATCCCGACGAAAATAGTTTTTTGGGGAAAACTAAATCGGCTTCATTGCTATTTTTTTTCCATGCACAATATATTAGACTAGGACATCTTCCAAACGAATACGCCCTTTAGAAAAACGTGTCTTTAAACTGTGCACAAATTTTTATACCTCAAAAAAAACCGAAATATATGCATTCCAAAACCACCCCCTCGGTATTCACTAACAGCATATTTTGACCGAACCCCTTTACTAAATACAAAAACAAAATATGGGGGGTTCCAAATAGGTTGACGCGTTCTTAATAATCTAAAATATTTGTTTTACTAAAACCCCCAAAGGGCAGGGGAGAAAGAACATCCCGGGGATGTTTTTTCTTACAGCGAGTTTTGCCGATTGTACCTATAGCTCGAAAAAAATACCCCTGGTGACAAGTTTTCTTAGGGTCATAGTGGAAATAAATCTGTTTCCCTACCAAAACTCATGTTCTATTCAAGAATAAATTACACGCCCCCGGGTTTGGGGTGCCCTTCATTTCTACCTAGAAAGGAGGGGAGGGGGGGGAGCAGACAGACGAAAAGAAGTTCATTTTACGTGCTTGCGACGCCTGGCGACTACGACCGTGTCAGTCAGAGCCAGGCAGTCAGCTCACTCAGTTCACTTTGTAAAGGGGGGCCGATGCAAGCGGCCGCAAAGCAAGGTTTTAAAATTTTTAATATAAACCCCATGGTCATCGTTTAATTTTTAAAAAAAGCTTGGGGAAAAAAGATCCATTTTTTACATAAATTTTTCTAAATTTCTCTTTTTGTCTGTTTCAGATTTTTTCAAACAAGCAGAAACACATGACCCGGGTTGTTCTATAAGATAAAACTTTTTTTGTTTTAGATTTTAAAGTCATCATATTGTTTGGAGACTGATTGACTGACTTCCATATGTTTTTAACCCAATCGAAGTTTAGAAAAGGAACATGGCAAAGGACTCGCCTTACTAACATGCAGTGCAGCCGTGGAAAAACCCGTTTTTGAATGAATAAACTAAGGTAATTTCCCCCCCCAGATTTTTGGAAAAACCGGCCCTAAGGAGAGAGCGTTACCATTTGTTACACCTTGATTGAAAATTAAAAACCATTTTTTCCCCGATCTAAAACAAACCAGCCGTAGAGGAGACAGCTTTACCATTTGTTTGACCTGTGATATTAAACCTTTTTCCAGATCTAAGCAACCAGCCTTAGAGGGAGAGCTGTTACCATTTTATACTTCTTGATTTATATTAAACCATTTTTTTCCAGATCTAATGTGCCCCGCCTTTGAGGAGAGAGTGTTACCATTTGTTACTCCTGATTTATATTTAAAACCAAATTTTTTTCCAGATCTAAGCAAACCCAGCTTAGAGGGGAGAACTGTTACCTTTGTTCCCTTTATTATATTAACCATATTTTTTTAGATCTAATGCTGACCCCCTTAGAGGAGGGGTGCTGTTTCCATTTGATACTCCTTGATGATATTAACCATATTTTTTTTTAAACTAAGCAAAACCCGCCTTTGAGGAGAGAGCGTTACCATTTGATATCCCTTTATTAAAATTAAAAAACCCTATTTTTTTTCCCGGGATAATGCGACAAACCTTAGGGAGAGAGCTTTTTCCCTTTGTACTCCTTGATTTTAATTAAAAACCCTATTTTTTTCCAGATTTTAAGCGACCAGCCTAGAGGAAGAGCTGTTTCCATTTGATCTCCTTGAAGATATAAAACCAATTTTTTCCAGATCTAATGCAAACCAGCCTTAGAGGAGGAGCTGTTACCATTTGAACTCCCTTGTGATATTAAAAATATTTTTCAATCTAATGCAAACAACCCCCAGAGGAGAGAGCTGTTACCCTTGTTTTTCCTTTATTTATAAACCATATTTTTTCCAGTCTAATGTGACCACCTTCTAGGAGAGCTGTTACATTGATACACCTTGATGATATTAAACCCCATTTTTTTTAGATCTAAAGCTGCCAGCCCGAGGATTTCATCTTTATTTTTACTAAACATTTTTGTTTTTTCACAGATTTTAAAGCAAACCAGTCCTGGAGGAATATGAAAATCAGGGTCAAGATTTCAACGCTCCAGCGGATATGCTTTTGATGTGTAAAAGGATGGTTAAAAAATTTTCAGCCCTTTATTATTAATACACCTTCATGGGTGGTGAATTTAAAGTGCATGGCCTATAAATATACATACTTTAGGTTTAAAAATTTAAGTAGCCCATGGATTGTTTTAAATAAATTTTGAATAGTTAAATTAGACAACATGGATTAAATTTAAAAATGTTTTAATCCCAAGGGGAATTTTAATTAATTCAAAAACCCCCGTTTTTGGTTTACCCAGGGCAATGATTTCAATGGTCCCGGGATACGCTTTTGATGTGAAAAGGATGGTTTTTAAAATTTTCAACCATATTGATATTACGCCATCCATTGGGTGGGGATAAAAAAAACATGGGGCTTTAAAATAAAATATCTCGAGTAAAAATTTAAATAGCCCAGTGGGTTGTTTTAAATACATTTTGAACAGTCAAAATGCAAGACATGGATAATAAAAAAGTATATCCCATGGATAAATTTTAAATTTTAATTTAAACCCACGTTATGAGACCCCGGGGGAATGATTTCAATGGCCCGCGGGTATAGCTTTTGATGTGTCATGGATGGTTAAAATTTTCAACCCTGATTGTATAATACCTATCCATTGGGTGGTGATCTAAAGAACATGGAGCAATAAAAACAAATCCAAATTAATGTTTTAATACCTAGTGGATTGGGTTTAAAAAACTATTTTTTAATAGTTAAAAAAATTCAAAAAAACCAAGGATTAATTATTAAGCTTTTCCCTGGTAGTAAAATAAAAAAGACAGTGGTAAATTTCTGTACCTAGGACGAGTTTTGTTGCAAGCCAATGGGTGGTATTTTGAATGTATAGAATAAATCTACAAAACCATGGATGAGGAATACGGAATACATGGATTGTACTAAAAATAAACATGGACAAACTTTGCTTTCCCATGGGTAAATAATTTTGGCCCCCCCAATGGATTGTAGATTTTCCAATCCTGGTCTTGAAACCCAAGCTCCACCCCCCCGGGTAGGTAAAAAAACCAGATCTTTTTTTACAGTGTAACAAATACAAGCTTACACATACTCTTACTACAACACCACAGAAGTCTAGGTCATGACATTGATAATATAAATTGACAAGAAGTTCAAATGTAAAAGGAAGAAAGACAACCACAAAACTGAATCTCTAATACGGAATTCTAGCCTAAGTCCTTATTCAGGAAAACTCTTCATTTGCGCTGAGGTGTACAAATTCACTTAGTTTTTTTGTGTATCGACATTAAATAACATTGTTTTAAAGATTTAATTCGATCTTTTAGACCCTAATTTACTTACATTTTACTAGATTACCTACTTATTTTCGCATCATGTAACAAGATCCATGATATTAAAAACCTACTTGATTACTTACTGCATATTATGCTTAATATTTGACTTACCTACTTTATGCCTCATATTTGTTTACTTGCATGTTTTCGTACTTATGTACTTGCACACTTTCTTTCGTAAATCGTACTTTTACCTACTTACTTACCTACTTATTTAAATAAATAAATAATAAATTGTTTTAAGAGTCTACCCACACAGTTACATAACTGATAATATCTATATAAGGTTTTTAAGCATAAGCCCGCTTTGAGGACATTATTAGTAAATGATAGCAGTTCTAATAAAAGTTTGCCCCGACTGGGGATCGAACCCAGAACCTCTGGCTTAACGCGCCATAGCTCTGCCAATTGAGCTACCGAGACAAAACACACCTTGATTAAACTGCTATTTGTATATATATATATATAATACGTACTTGCGCTGCGATCCTAGTTCAAATTATTCTGAGTGGAAAAAATTAATTATTGGAGATTAAAAGCTTATTTCATATCTTCTTTAGAAATTTCCAGATTTCCCGTGCTCTAAGGCACGTACAGTTAAAAGTTGTACTAGAAAAGTTTCGTAAACTCCATTCCGACCAAGACTAGGTGAAGTTCAGCGACAACACACTGCTTGCTAGATTACACACCCGTCAAACAAAGAAACAAACGCATGCGTTCCCTTCCAGAAGGCCCTGAACTCTTCTCTCTCATGTTGACACACGATCTTGCTTCGAAATGTCGGTGTCATGTCGAGTTAATTGTCGACAACATGAGGTGAACTTTAACAGTAAGTTTTGTCAATCAGCGCGGCCGGTATATTATACGATGCACTCGGCGCGTGGGAAAGTTCAAGACGGTCGCCGACTGGCATCGTTTAGATCTTAAGAAGGTTATGTAATCGCATCCTCGTGAAAATGTTCGAATCTTGTCGGAGCAAATTGGCCTTGCGTTGGTTTGGTATTGATCATTGTTCATCTTTCAATTTACCGAATTATTACGCAACTGATTGGAGATAACATGTTAACAATATGTATACTTCCAGGCGCACAACGAGGCTTGCCCCGCCTTACGCCAGTAGCGGTGGCCAGCCTAGCTGATAGTTGATTCAATTCAGTCCAGTTCAATTAATTATTTAGCTTAAAGCTATCTCACATGCAATTTCAATAATACAACATATTCACTACAATTTCAATTTTAAAATTAGGCCTTATTAAATAAAGTAACAAAATACATTCAATACATACAATTATAAATACATACAAGACAAATCAATATACTTAGTTACAAAATGCAAGTCATATTCCAGTCGTTATGTCCCTCATAGATAAAATTGGTTGATTATAAATTTAATACATTCAAATTAAAAAAATGCTATGCGTTGTTCCTGTTTAACTACTACAAACGTAGTTCATTATACAATCGGTATCCAGAATAAAATACGTGATTTGAAGTTGCCGATTTATTTACTCAATTTTCACAACAATATTTTTGTACTATTATTTTATTATTTATTTTATTTATTTATTTATTTAACGTCTATCCTATTCAGTTATAAAAACTGATTTACAAAGGAGGACAACTAAATAAATCTAATTACATAGATGCAGAAACAACAATAAATTACATTTTCGTAAATATTTGAAATAGTAGCATTACAACAACAATGCATTTAACACAAGAATTTTGGTAACAAATTGAATGATATTATATGCATTCAATGAATGAATCAAATATAAAAAAGGGTGGAGAATGAAAAGAAAAGAAAGAAGAAAGGAAGAAAAGAAAAGAAAAGAAAAGAAAAGAAAAGAAAAGAAAAGAAAAGAAAAGAAAAGAAAGAAAAAAAAACTTAAAAAAAAACATGCTTATTTATTTATTTAACGTCTTTCTTATTCAGTTAAAAAACTGATTTACAAAGGAGGACAACTAAATAAATCTAATTACATTGATGCAGACACAATCAAGAACTATACTAAAGTAAAGTTTGAAATAGTAATATTATAACAACAATGCATAGGTAATACAAAGTTGAGATTGTAATTCGGAGGGAATCTCTAGTTCACTTCCAGCTCAAACGGAAATTTGTTTTTAAAGAGTTGCTTGGGTAAATGCTAGATAGTGTCCTTCAAATAATATCGGAAGATTTTTCTCAACTACCCAAATATCTTCAACACAACTAGCTTCTTTGTCATCTGAAGATACAAGTACCAAACTATGCCTAAGCTTTATGTAAATAGTATAGTATTTGCATACAAAATGTGTCTGATTTTTTCTTTGATTTGTTTCAATACAAAACTGTCGATCATGATTTTATTAAATTTTCACTTATTCAGCTAAATGAATTTAAATGACAAATACGTCGTTATTTTGTTATTTATTTATTTACAGATTGATTTACATCCCTTTTTGGAATATTGGGTAAATCAATTTTTAAATGTTAATAAGTCAAAAGAATCGAGGAATTAAATTTAATAATTTTAGAAGCATATGACAGAAAGATTTTCGTTAGTGATTTAACTACATACGTCTCTAGATTAATACAACTTACAATATTTAAAACTACTGTAAATCCAAAAACTATTCCTTGGATAAAATGTCAATAATACAGTCTTGTAATCTGCCAGGAAAGTTTATTTATTTATTTATACCTTTAGAACCACTCGCTTTTGTATGAATATTATTCGATTAAAATTATCTATATAATCGTTGATAAACATCTAACAATTTGGTAAAACACGATACGTAAGATTTTTATCAAATAACGTACATCACGAAAACTGCACATATTACTCCACAATCCAATAAAATGAAAGATACAAAAATAACTTTAAGTAAGATGGCAAACATCGAAACGCCCAAATGATTGTTGCTTTTACTGTTGTTGACGGCTATAAATATTACGTAATGTTTCTCAACACATATTCACGAAAATGACTTGTTAGACCTACTCACATGACATGACTCAACTCAATTTGAGCCAAAACACATATAGATAGAACACTTAGTTATAGGTGATATAATTAACCAACAACCATTGCTCCCCAAAACTCAATATACGCCAATTGAAATGTTATTATGTCAAATTTGTAAATACAAACAAGCGTTAAAAAAAACGAGCATATTTTTAAATATGTTCAGACCATTAAACCAAATAGAACAATCAGTTACAGTTCGCTCAGAATTTAACGGATATTATGCCTAGATAAATCATAGGCAAACAAACATAGTCATGAAATTATGTTTTGCTGTAATCTGTAGTCAAAACCACTTTCTTGTTTTATACTTTACCATTCGCTGACATGAACACATTTGGATGTTGATTGTTGACATTGCTAATATGTATTTATTGTATCACATTTTAAATAATGAACGTCATACAAATTTGATATCATATATCATAATTTTTCTTTACTGATGTCATTATATCATCACTTATCTCACTTCTGTGGAGCATTTACTTATATTTTTCTTATGTATAATCTTGCATATTTTGGAGTATGGATGAAATAAATTATTTGTAAGCATCGTAGGAAGCTTCAAATACCGAGAAGAATATTATGGTCTATTATTCAAGGAATATGTTGACATCCACAAATGGTCGTATATTCATACCCCAACCTAAATTTAAGCACCATTCTCTGCGCCTTTAGATCTTTTATATAACCATCTGCCGCCAAAGCCTCGACCACCGAAAGTAGTAGTTGCAAATTAAACCATCACGAGACTGACTATCGTTGCAATCGTAGAGTATTTCAGCTTCAGTTGATAGGATCAGTCCCTCAGATAAATATATCATTGGAATATTATCAGATAACTCACCGCAACAATCTCACGAACTATTATGAGGAAGGAATCAGCTATGTCGTGGTTCGAGATCACCTCATCTTTGCGGAAGACTAAAAATAAGTAAGTTGAATTATGTAAGGATCCATGACCCTAGTTAATCAAGCCATCAATCTTGAGGAGTAGCGATAATTAGTCGGTGATCGGGCCTAGTTTAGATTGTTTTGTAATCGGAATTGCGTTGGGTTCCCGGATCAAGAGGCCAGATAATTGTGCCGAATTACTGGAGCCAATGCGTGCGATGTTACTGACGTGTATATTGTATCATTGTGGGATGTAACTTCATTCTTACACATCTTCTGTGTTGCGTAATGTTAAAACACGACGCTGTGGGTGCGATACCCTTTCGTCCTGATTTGAGTTTAAACGTAAGACAAGACATCATGTTTGATGTCGTTACAAGTGTGGTGAAATCTAGTATTTTATCTCAAGCTGGATTGATTTACATATTTTTTTATTTTTTCCATCACACTTTTTTTACAGCTTAAATAAAATAAATAAATAAAATACATTCGTAGAGTCTACCCACTCAGTTATATAAATGATATTTAAGGAGACTTTAAACCAAAGCGGCCAAGCCAACTCTGTAGGCCCCGACGCAATAGACGAGTGAGCGATAACCAACCAAAGATCGATATTTTTCAATAGGAAATAATAGCAATCAGTGGCATGGACAGTGCGAACACCTGCGGATTAACGTCAGAAAAATTAATGTGTTAAAATGTATCAGAATATTAAATTTTTAGAGCACAACTAAATTCAACATAATAGACACATAATCAGTAAGTAGCCAACGTGACAAATCGAATAAAAAATAATGAAAATGAATACCGCAGGCTACACCATAATTTGTCTCCAAACGGTAATTGGAATAAAATGTTTTACATTATGTGCATAAGTAAAAAAATATCCAATTTTCAATCTATATATTTTTGGCACATAATTATTGATAAATAAAATTTTCATTGAAAGTAATACTTAAGTTCAAATGTAATAATATGGGGATGACAGCCGTGCGACTGCTTTACCAGTGAACGTACTTCTTCTAAAGCACTCGCATGTTTATGTCTATGAAAACTGTAATATTTTGAGCTTTGGTTTCCTATCACGTTGAACTCGTATTTTACTATAATCGAGCGTAAACAAGTGGGTAACACAACTTCCGTTTTCTTGTTGGTAATATCTAAATAGTGCGAAGATGCATCAAGATGCACTCCACTTTTCCTCAGAGAAACTCTTTAGATGTCAGGAAAGTTATAAAACCTGAATGTATAAAAAACTTTGTTAATAAATAGTGAAAATTGTGTAAAGTAGGGAAAAGCTTAATACATTGAACGTTGCTGTGTAAATTAGAAAAATTAATTCGTGCTTGTTGTTGTTGTTGTTGATAAACATTCCCAAACGTAATCTGCTTCGTGCGCTGAATAAGACGAAATGAAATTTACGGAATGTGCATTTTTAAAGTTCGTTAAGAAATAGTTTATTTCCTCAAGAACTAAATTCCAGTTCATCTGCAATACTAAAGTAAACGATCCTACCACAATCCTGTGAAACATCCCGAGCTTTTCTTTTACCAATGTCGAAAACGTTTATGAGGAATGCTGATAAATACAGTCAATTACCTTCTTCTCAACCTTTCAATAAATCAACAAATACCTCACCTGTCGAAATTATAATTCTGCAATCAAAATTTTGTGTCAAAACTTGAATTACAGTGGTGAAAGAATTGGTGCAATTTTTTTGGCAATAACTGATATCTCAGCATAAATTAAATATTGCAATTTTAATCTAGATCATCTAGATTTCTAGCGTTATGATGTAATTATGAACTTATTTTTACTCGTCGTTCCCTAACAAAGGTAATCGTCAGCGATTACATTGTGTAAAAGACAACACAGTTTTTCTCGTGATCGTCTCTGACCTGTTCAGCCGAAATATAATTATACGATGAAATACATGACGACGATGAGGGTATTAAATCACAACAATTAAAATGAAACTTCCTGATTTGCAATACGTGATCTTTTTCGGTCATTTCTTTCTCGTTGTTTTGTACATCGTGTGCAATACTTTAGGCATGCTCTAAATTATCAAAAATTGTAACATCCATTATGTCATAATGCCCCTCTTACAAAAGCTTAAAAATTATTTTTAACGAAATTATGGCACCAAAATAGACAAACCCGGTGGGATTATCTGAATTTATTCGCGTAAAATTACTTTATCCTGTAATTTCAGAGTATGCATTCAATTCATGCATTATGCTAACGAGCATGGTAAGTGAGTTCCCAAAATAAAGAGTAGACATTACCGTTGTATACAAAATTATATCTCCTTAAAATTGATGGTGGAGGTGCCGGGTTGACAGAGTCACCGAAACCGTTCTGTATAAACCTGTTGATGAGCAATATCAACCAGAAACCGCACGTCATTAAAAGGTAATATTCACTTTATATCGTGGGACGTGACACAAGCACTGGGACATACGAAAAGGAACCAAAGTAATAAAAGGAAGCTTCGCTCACTTACAAACCATTTAAAAGTAATAATTTAACTTATTTGAAATTCAACAAACAAACAAACTACAAAGTTTAAAATAGTATTAAATAGTAGTAATATAATAACGACAAAGTAATATTTTTATCCAAAATGTATATACCTTCATTTTAAACTTTTCAAATAAAGTTATACATAGGTTTTGCGTTGAACTTTTTTAGCAAACCGATTTTCTCAGTATGAATCACCAAATTTAGCAATTCAATCAAATAATTTGTTTGTTTTAGAAAATAAAGAAACCAAAATATACTTCATATTAGTACGTATATGATTATTGGTCCTTCAAAAATTGTGCTTTACCATAATTTAATACTTGGAACGTTTATTCAATCATATTTATCTACTTAAAAAAATACTGGACCGCAACGAAAACCTATAAGAATTGAATATTGTCAAAATTGAAGTCGTCGAGAGAAACACATGTGGGTAATAAAGAGAGAGATGAAATGAACAAGCAATTTTAAAATATATTTACTTAATATCGGCTATCCTATACAGTTATAGCCAATGATTTACAAAGGAGGATAATAGAAACAAAACTAAGATTGAATAAATGTACACAGTAATAAACATAAATTAAACATATTAGAAACCACATAAACGTTTCACGTTTCGGTCCGTCCAATAAAAGCTGAACAGGACGTCCAATTGACATGTTTTTTGTTGGCGTTGCCTTTCAACAAGGATGATACAGAATGTTTATGGTGACCCGGGTGATCCGGGGGCTAAAGGGGGGCAGGCCCCCAGAAAAGATTTAAAGTTCATGACCCGGCACCTCCACCATTTTGAGCGCGAGATCGAGAGACTAACTTTTGGTAGCCTAGACCGGCGCCTCCACCAAAAATATCACCCCAAGGTGGATTATTTCACCTCTTCCACTCTTCTTCATCGATCCGAGTTGATTTTTCAAAATCATGATGAAAGTACAATAACAATTTACAATTTACAATTTACAATAACACATAACAATGATAACGTATTTAAATTGTATTTTTAAAATGTAAAATTAAATCAATCAAAATTTAATTAAACAAATTGAAACAATAAAATAAAAGAGCGTTAAAAAAAGAGTTTTGGAAAGGTAGAAAAAAAAGTGGAAACTCTATATAATTTGAAGTTATTAAGTACACATTTTGAACTGTTCACTCTCATCTTTCAAATATTAAATATACTAAAGCAATGCAATTCTTAGATTACTATCAGTACCCACTTGTTCTAATAATCTCAATCACAATAAATAAATTGTTACTCGTCGATTCCAATTTGTCTAGTAACGGAAGACTTGTTTTCAATCCCAGTCGGTGTTAATTTTCTCAATTTCTTTATTGTACCCTAAATAAAGACTATTTTAAGCAATTAGTTTTAACTAACACATTCTCCTTAAATTGCATCTCGCTCCGTTACACCCAGGCTACGTACATCAGTCGTGTAGGCGACATGGCTATGATTCAACGACCTTGTAGTTGTTACAACAACACGGGTATCATGCGAGCACTATGGCAATAACGTATACCCATACGCAAGCAAAGCTATTATCCAACCACATCACATTGCGTGCACCTGAAGAAGAAGTTGACAACAATGAACGAAGCCCAGACACGTAATGTCGGAGGATAATCATCATTACCCCCCCCCCCCCCTCTCATGACATGGGTCGTCTCATCAACGTGAAAATCGCGAGGGCGTATCTCTATGTCCCGATTGCAAGAAAAAAACTAAAACAATTACTTGTCAGGTTGTTAAACAATGGGCGAATGAGGAAACGGGTGTGGCCTGTCAATCACGAAAATAGTTGATTAGAAATGAAAGGAGCCGTCCCACAGTGCCGCTTCCCGTAAGGCCATCAACCTTTTTTTTCCCCCTATGCCATCATTACTACCTGTCGATAAAGACCATGTTACACTTGTTGGCCTAAGGGGAATTGATTTATTCCCCTTAGGCCAACACCCTGCATTTCATTATCGAAAATACAAAGAAGGTTTGTTGGCGTTAGGGTAATTGATTTATTCCCGTTAGGCCAACAGCGTAATTGCATCGTTTACGGTAAGGAGCGGGGTGTTGTTGGCGTTGGGGTAATTGATTTATTCCCGTTAGGCCGTAAACGATGCATATACGCTGTTGGCCTAACGGGAATAAATCTATTACCCTAAGGCCAACAACACCCCGCTACTTACCGTAAACGATGCATATACGCTGTTGGCTTAACGGGAATAAATCAATTACCCCAACGCCAACAAACCTTCTTTGTTTTTTCCATAATGAAATGCAGGGTGTTGGCCAAAGGGGAATATATCAATTCCCCTTAGGCCATCAACGCTTCCTGTAACATGGTCTTTATCGACAGGTAGAAATGATGGCATAGGGGGAAAAAAAAGGTTGATGGCCTTACGGGAAGCGGCACTGTGGGAAGACACCAATGAAACTGTTAACCATAGAGAACGTATTAATCCCTATCTGTTTGAAACGAGACTTCCGCTTTTTTTTAATGATGGTTGTTTAAATATTGTAATTATACCCAAGTCCCAGTTAAGTCCTAGAGATGGTATTTGTTCCATGAAAGTCATTGTCTAATCGTACAAGACCCGTTTTGTTATTTAATTGAAATGTTGGAGGTTCTTCCATTGTTGATATCTCAATTGGATAAAATTATGTAATACCCAATGTACACACAGTAAACAACTCTTCAAAGGAATGCCCGCTGTAGGCTACACAGCAGATTTACACGGTGTTTGGTGCGTTAGAGGTAAGAATAGCTCACGGAGAGGATTTTGGGAGGTTGCGAGTTCGGTTGCCGACACCGACAATCCTGACTAAGGTTTCTGAAAGGGATCTTTAGTCGAAAGACTGATAGAATGAACTCTGATTATAACAATGTTTATTAATTAGAATTAGTCCTGCTTTTGTTCATTTAAAAAAAAAAATTTAATTCCATTTATATTTTGGGCTTTTACTTAGCATCAAAAACAAAAATCGTATCTCTCTCAGTTTTTTTTAGATACTTAGCTAATTGTTCTTTTGCAAAATGTTCAAAATGTTGTTTTTTATATATGAAGCTAAAAATACATGTTTCAAAAATGTTAGCCATAAGGTCCCTTTTCACATTCCGCGTTACAGATCAAATTTGCGTTTTTATCGACTACACAGCTATTAAAGGTATGTTGAGTCATTTGTTACTTGGGGTTTATTTGGATTTTTGAAGAGAAAGACAATAGAGATATGTATGTGTAAGCTGCACACTAATAAACGAATGTCGACAATAATACTCGAGATAAATTTATAAGGGAAAACTATATTATATAAATTGGAAACATGATCGATAATTCTGTGTTTTGTCTTTTCCATGTGCATGTATTTTTTACAACATTATCTGTGGGGGCTTTACTCTGTTGACGCTGAATTTTTAAATAAACAAATATTTTAAGATTAAGATTATTTTGTCTGGTCATTTCACCGCGTTGATTATGACCCGAAAAAATCATCTTAACAAAATTGTAATATTCCGGGTCGCAAAAGCCTACGTTTTAAAAACAGATATATAGTAAGATAGAATATGTCAAAAAGTCAATATGTCATTGCTATCCTTCGGTTTAACCTTTACATTAGAAACAAGAAATAGAGGAAGTGATATTCGAAATCGATGGAAACGGACTCATTTCTCTTGCACATAATTGCATCTTTGGCATTTCCCAGCGCAACTTGTCACAGTTTTTGAATCAATTTTATTGTCTTCAGAGCAACAATACGGAAGAGCGAGACACGTTCGACAGCGTGATACACAGTGCCATGTGAAATGTGCCTTAGTTCATCGCAACAATGAACTAAGTTATGACCTGCGACTTGTATATTACCTCAACTCAGTCCTTGTGTTTCCCATTCAATATAATGACTACATCACGAAACACATGACCGAACTAATCCATACATTCTTATCACTTCACAATCTTATTTGCGATCTCAAGAATATACAATTGTGGAAGTTTTTTATTAAAGTTATCAATAATATTCTAGAATTTTAATTTGAATAATAATGTTTGTTGATGAGAATAGATACGTTATAGAATAATCGCATCGTTCATCTTGTTAGGGCTCATGGAGAAAGCATAGGTCAGTTATACTCATCATATTGGATGAGTGGTGCATTACCTAACAAACCAGTCCAAATTGAAGGCATTATCTCGCGTTGATGGGCTACTAATCATCTATTTGAGTGATCTAGATGATGAAGAGTGAAATGTAATCTGGTAAGTTGTAATCTTAAATTACATAACGAGTTGATGTATTATAGCTTGATACATTTTGTGTTCCAATTAAGTAATTGGTCAATATTTAGTGTTTAGGCCCAACATCATTATTTTTCATCGTTTACATCGAGTTGAAATTTTTAAAATTATCTAAAAATATAGGTTGTGTTTTTGCCTTCCTCAAGATTCAATAACACAAGGTAATTCTATATGCAAATTTGTTTGTTACACTGTCTTGATTCATTGTTGTATGGGTGAAGAGATGATAGTTCTGTTGAAGACGTGTACATGCAGAGATGGCGCATGCATAACGCGCGAGACTCTGAATCTGGAGGTCTCAGTTTGTATCCCGTCACCGGCAATCCTGACTGAAAGTATTTTCCGACGTTTAGTCGTCAAGGCAAGTGCTAGGTATTGACTTAATAATCGTAATCGCCGCCATTTTCCCAGATGGCCGCTAACGCACAAGGCGGATTTTGGCGGTCTCGATGTATTTTGTATTAAACAACATTCTTGAATGATTCTGAAAAATCATTTTTCGACTAATTTTGTCTGGGTCGGTAAAGGATTAGGTTAATCATCTCTCCAAACGTCATTGGACATTCCCTTCACAACTCTCGTCGTTAACCAGTCACATCAGATATCTCTAATGTGCACCATCCATAATTTTAAAAAAGTTTTTAAAATCTCGAATTAATGGAAGATAAGAAAAGCATATAATAATTTTTACATTTCAAAATCTTCTTGTGCAGGCAGTGGCGTAACTAGATGATGAAGGGCCCCGGTGCAAATACAAAAAAGGGCCCCCCCCCCATCAGATTTTTAAATTTATGAAATTCACTGCGGTGACCTACCTCGTTGAACCGGTACCAAAATACGTGTAAAATATTCAAACCTGAGAAAAATTGAAAGTACTGACTTACCAATGGAATCAGGAACAGAGTTACTTCAGATTTTTTCGTCTCGCCTTTTGCTCTGCAAACATATCGATGGTTTTGCTGAAATCTATTTTCCGAGCTCTCTCTTGTTCAATAGATAAGATTGATAATCCGGTTAGTCTTTCTTGACCCATAGTGCTTCGAAGGTACTACTTGATCAGTTTTAGTTTCTGCACGTTCACAATAGTAAGGGCACACCTAAACACTTCCCTTGAAATTATTTCGATAATGGGACATGTTTTCAGCATTCACGTTTGAACGGCTTTTTTGGGATTGAAGTAAAGGCAAGAAGTGAATAATACACGGTAGAATTTGTAATTTGTATACACCGGCTACTGGCGCCGAGCTGCATCCTGTGTGGGCCCCCCCAGGCCGTGGGCCCCGGTGCAACTGCACCACTTGCACCACCTATATTTACGCCACTGTGTGCAGGATACAAACTCACATTCGGAAAGAATGTGACGTCGTGCAAAAGTGGATTATTCAGTAGTATTCTTACTCATTTCAACGGAATTCAACCGAGAACCGGATAATTGGTGCATCCGTTGCAGTTTACATTTACACGAGTGAAAACAATTTACAACGTGTAATTACTTAGAATTAGTTGGACGTGTGCAAGTATTGATGCAGCTGTACAGTGAGTGCACTTACAGGACAGCCATACGGCATGCCTGCATTCAGTTAGCTCTACTTAAGAAATTGAGGGGGGTAAATAAGAGTGACCTGTAATGTAATTATTCTCATGAGATAATAATATAATACTAGGAGTAAAAGAAGGTGTCAGAATGGCTAACGGGGGTCCGGGTTGTACTGCTTAATGACGGCCTGCCGAAACTAATTAACAGGGTCGTACAACGTGGAAAGTTGGGAGACATTTTGTCATCGGGATCCGAAGCTATGAAGATCGTACAATAATTCAAAATATGTTGTTTGAGTTGAGCAAAGACTTACAAATAGTATCTGGTTTTGTATATTATATGATTTGAAAAAGCAGTTATTTCTTCATTATTTTTTCTAAAATAAGAGTGATAATTTTCTTTTCATTCCTCCCCCTTTTTTATATTTGATTCATTCATTAAATGCATTTAATATCATTTTTATTTGTGACCAAAATTGTTGTATTTAATGCATTGTTGTTGTAATGCTACTATTTTTTAAATATTTACTTAAATGTAGATTATTGTTGTTTATGCATCTATGTAATTAGATTTATTTAGTTGTCCTCCTTTGTAAATCAGTTTTTATAACTGTATAGGATAGACGTTAAATAAATAAATAAATAAAATAAAATAAATAAATAAATAAAATAAAATAAAATAAACCAAATCATTTTTCACCACTTATTTAACTGAAAATCAAAATCAAGTCTAATTTCGTTAAGAAAGTTACTACAGTGGCGTACCAGAATATATTTTTATCAATCTGTCTACTATTGGAATCTTCTGCCAAAGTGATTTAAAAAGTGACTTAACTTAGTTATTAAAAGGTTTTTTACTTAAAAATTAATACATTTTTTGTTTTTGAGGAACTGTTTTTAATATGTTTCATTCATTATTATGTTGTATCTATATTTTGATATGTAATTTTAACATGATACGACATTCTTTTGTAATGTGGGGGTATAGCAAGGGTAACAGGTACGAAAGTATACTACGGGGCAAATGCTCTTTCTGTTGCTCTTGCATTCAAATTTCTTCAGTATAATAGCCATTTGTATATATTATCATAAAAAAAATGAATGCAAAATGTTGATAAAATTCAATCAACCAAGACTAAAATAATAATGATGCTTTTTACTTTGCTTTTTGCTGACGGTTGTTAAGAGGGCATCTCCACTGTACCAACATTCTTTTGGGGAGTGGGGGGGAGGGGGATAGCATTTCAAATTTCGAGTCAGATTCCCAGTGGCTGCATGTACCAAAGACGACTTCACGAATCAGAGATAATTGCAAAAGAGCCAGCATTATCAGACACTATCAAAATTTTGAAACTAGTTTCTTAATACATTGAGGTAATTAAATATATCAATTATATAACCCTAGAGAAAAAATCTTCATCTCTGGGATGCATATAGAAATTGAAGCGGCGTTTTTCAAAGGATATTCTAAAGAAGATTTAAGTATTAATTAATTATTATACTAATTTCATCATGTCTCTTTTCTCCTAAACATCCCATGCTTAAAGTGTTATATAATAAATTAATTATAAACGATGAACCATCATTGTTTTAAGTAACTACGGAAATAAGACATAGTATTGAGATAACCTTTCGCGTATAATGTTTAATGAGCTAATTACCATTTACTCGTGATTAATTTATATTTTGTAACAGCAACACTTAGGCCATTACTCTGCTGCTGAAGCGAATTCTACACCGAACCTTTGAGATTGTTTTCTTCCCATGGGCAGACGCTATTCTAGCAGTGAATTTAGCTGGGTCACTCAGGTCCAAGCACCAATTAGTCTAAGACTCAACACGAAGGTAAAGCGATGCGTTTTGTCGTTTAACTTCATTACTCTCAAGTCTGCATGAAAGTATAATGTTGATTACGGCTTAAGAGCGTGCGGTGTTCCTTGCGTTTATCTATTTGAACCATGAACCATGAAAACACTTTATTATAATGTTATAAATTTGGTTATACATAGCAGACTATGAAATTTTAACGGTCCTTTATGAAAAAAGTTAGAGAAATGATTCCTGTAAAACAATTAAGCGGTACTTTCATGATGTTGGTACAATATGTCCTTTTATTGTCCTCTTTTGTAAATTACTTTTTTTAACTAAATAGGGTGAATAAAAATAAATATTATAACTATTTATTGAACCATCTATTAACTGCATCACACATTGCTTTAAAAATTAATAATCATGGTGAAGGCTAAATACGCATTTACACAACATAACTTGTTGAAAGATAAGTATAACAAATACATTCAAGAAAAAGTACACAACGTTAAAATATTGTTAATAGTTACATTGGCTTCATAACAATAACTTTCAATTCTTAGTGACTAGTTACTATAAACTATATAAACAACCTATAAAAGCACAAAACGTAAATCGTTACAAGATAAGGTGAGTCTGAAATCACTTATTGCTTTAGCCTTCTAGCCTAGTTCACTCATGTGTTGGTATAGTGGCGTCAAGAAGTTGTGTCCAAATGTCAATAGAGACTTGTATAAGGCTAGCTGCCAACCGTATAGTTGTCCTCCTTTGTAAATCAGTTTTTTTACGTGAATAGGATAGACGTTAAATAAATAAATAAAAATAAATAAATAAATAAATAAATAAATAAATAAATAAATAAATAAAGTGGTGACTACGACACAATTATCACAATCGGAATCGTAGTCGTCTCACCCTAGAAAATATAACATGCCCAGCACAGGCGCCTCTCCTCACCCTCACCCTGCAGGGTAGTTACCTGCAGTGCGTGATGATCCAGTACAACTACTCCCTCACCCTCACCCTGCAGGGTAGTTTCCTGCAGTGCGTGATCAACCACTACAACTAGGCCCAGTATTTCCGCCATAAGAAGTGGAAAGTGTTCCGCTGCTATCTCATCTTGCCATTGTACTGATGACGTGTAACCATGGGAACACACTCTTTTAACTTTAGGACGGAACTGCGAGAACGGAAGTCCATCTCTGACAGTGAAAGTTCACGAAAGTGAAGAAAATAATCTTGAACAATTAAATAGATTATAATTTAATTAATAATATCAACAAACTCCCTGTTGATTTGATTATCAAAGACAAGTACAATAATCATGGTGGGGTGTAACGTGTAATAGTTGTGTCTTACATTAGAATGCGTGTTCTTAGAAAAACATCACATTTACATCTCATCATTAGCTTTACATAATGTATTATTTGTATTGCGTTATCCAGCAAGTGTTCTAGTAAGAGATATGGCACAACGCTAGCATACGAAAAACTTGCTGGGAAGATAGAGACAATTTCGGGGAAATAAGGTTTTTTCCGAGTATTTTTTTAAGTAAAAGTCACATTTAAAATAATTTAAAATAAATAAATTCGTATTTAGAACCGATCCAAACAGTCAAAAAATCAATTTTCAACGCGGGATAAATTCATATTCATCCTTTATTGCTTTCTTCCAAACTAAAACCAAGATATCTATACATCATTCGTTCCTAAATTTAAAGTTTGAGTTTAAGCTCATCCATCAACGTGACTAGAAAAAGCGTTCGCAAAGCGACCTAGTTATGTAAATATGGCCTATGCACTGAAATACATTGACGGCATCACTACTTTGATCAACACAGAATAATGCATCAATCAAATACTTATGTGCCAATGTTATTACTTAGAAAGATTACTCATGTGACAATGTATAGCAGATTTAAAAAATAAATGTCAAACGTAAAAATAGTATGTATTATTTTAACGTATAAACTAACAGCACTAAAAGTACGAAATTCAACAATTTAAATTATAGCAGAATTATATATTTTGAAGGTAATTTAGCTGTGTTCGGTAACTTAATAGGTACATCTCAACGTTTCACTTTAAGAGTGTGAGTAGCGATACGCACCATCATCTGATACGTCCGCATCGAATACAGTGAAATGATCCGAAAAATATATAATTTCTGTAAACATGTTTCGGGCTGTGAAAGCAAAAAGTTTGAAATCTAATTACTCAAATGAATTGTCTCCTTACACCACTACGCGAAGCAGTGTTGCAGCTGTGAATCTAGTCAGATCGTGACTGTCTTCAAGACGTTGTTAATTGTTTCTGACTGCTCTCATTTCGCAGCCTATTCACTCCCTTGCAACGCGTTTCCTATATCCTTCGCTCGGGTCATAAAGTTAACTCTCTCGTCTCAAGCAAGATGCAAGACTTATGTCTGCTGTTTCCACGTGAGAGTTGGGCTACTAGACAAACTAATTTCGTTCGAGGAGATAGTTTATGCAATTCGCTTCTAGTTCTAGACCAAGTGATAGGAGACTGTTAGGTTGCTTGGTTTAGTAGATGAGGAAGTTAGGCTGATGGTGATGTGTTTCTGAGAGGATTGGAAGATTGATTGATTGATTGGATATTGCTTAACGTCTCATATTAATGCACTTTGGCTATTCGAGACGATGAGTGGTGATAGATGAGGATGAAGTATGAACAGAAGGGAGGAGGGAAAACCCGGTACCGGCACGTAGCCTACTCCTTTCGAAAAGTACCAAGGGGACCAACGGCTTGACGTCACATCCGAAAGGACGGTGTTACTTTGACAGTCATATAGGTTCCTCCACTTATTCCCAGGCTGCCGAGCAGACGTCGAGGAGAACGAAGCCGTTACACTAGCTCTCAAACTCAAGAGTAACTGAGAAATATACATTAAAAGCAAAGCCATAATACACGCAACTTAGCTCTATTATTTTTATAAAATAACAATGCACATACTATTACTATACATATTTAAAGATTAAATATATATATGTAATCGATTCTGGGCTTAAAACCAGCAAGATCGGAAACAGTGTAATTAAAAGTTTCACTTATTTGGGTAAGCTACTTTCATGATCGGCATTAATGTAATTTAAATAAATAATAAACAACAAATTAAATTAAAAGTCTAATTAGTTGCAGTCTATTTTGATTCATCAATCAATTATTGCATAGTATGTACTTGCAGACAGTAATCGATTAATTAAAGCAGTCATACACTATTACATCTCTAGCCATCATCATTATCAAGATTAAACATTATTCATTCATCACGGTATCTACATTAAATGTATGTACGCGTTAATTGCTTTGGACATGTTGGTTCTCAGTCAGCTGTTATCGGAGATAATTATCACATGATATGACTTTTCTCTGAGTATTTATTGTTTTATGTAAAGTGTTTGTGAGAATGTCTCAAGACTTGATAAAGAAATCAAATGCAATAATAATGGACAACTCAAAGAAATTATAAACGTTATAGATGAGAGCGGTTAAAGCGAGAAAACATCGTCCCTGGAACGTTCATATGAGTAATTCTGCATGTCTTTAATATGTCAACAAACTGTGAACAGGTTAATCAAATTTCGATCACCAATTATCGATTATCAAAGTTTGAAACGAACAGCGATTATCCCATATAATGTATTCTCACACAGGCAAATTATGTGAAAACTGGAATTTCTTAGTTTTAGTTCCGTTTACACGCCTCATTTAGTATATTATGCTAATAGCCAACAATTACTTTACGGTTTATGAATAAATTTAGTTTAAAACTAATTAAGTGTACAGTGACGTAATCATCATTAAAATCGTGTTTTCAATTTGTATCTAAGTATGAGAGAACTCATTATTCTTTTCACTTTTTCCCAAATTTTACATTTGTTCATTAAGTACAAATTAGATCCACCACACCAGTAATTGTTCATTGATATGAATAACACGCAGTACCATTTTATTTTTGTAAATAAACTATGAAAAGAGTGACACTTATCAAATTGTTTCAGTGACAGACGAAAACAAGCAACAGTTTGTTATTATAATAATAATAATTATTATTATTATATCCATCCAGTAGCTTGCAACCGGTTTATTTATAGTTTATTTCTAGCATATTATTTTGATATTTCTTTCTTTAAGAATTATAAATAACATTTTCTGGACAGTTGCAATATTATGAGTTTTAAATGCTTATTAATTGACAAAATAATACATTGACTTAATAATTTGTATATTTCAATTAATGTGTTTTCGAATGGTAGACTCTAACAAGTTATTCTTTTGCCAGGTACTTCATAACAAAAGTAATCTTAACTCATTTCTAATTACGGCAGGTTGAGTAGTACTTCATATTTAAATATATCCAAATATATTGATAGTTATTGTTATTGGCCTCTGACAACAGCTAGGTTATAATATATCAACCCATAAGTTCCAGCTAACTAAATCTAAATAATTAAAAGTACACATTCATCACAGTTTAAAACCATACAAATACGTTATACAAATAATTAAATACGTGAACAAGTATTATAAACTTATAAAGACAGTAAGTTAAATTTTTGTTTAAAGGTGTAAATATACAAAACTACCCGAAAATCCAAGATAAATGAAGACCAAAAAAATAAGTTTTTAAAATACAAAACTAGTGAAGAGGTGGTAGGAGGGATTAATAGTAATAGTCATATTGGATAACTGGCAACAAAACATCTGCTCCGAATACCAAATAAAAACATAGATGAAAGAGGTTAGGGGGAAGAGATGAATCTCAACAATATAAAAAATGTGTTAGTTTTCCGACAGCTCTCTCGTACGTACGCATCACATGCCAACACGCCACGCATCAATACGCATGCGCTAGAAATCAAAGCCTCGTGGAAGTCATTGTATATCCGCAATTATTAATAATTATAAAAACTGATTATCATGAATGGCAGCGAGCGAGCAGCGTTACAACACGAGAAATTTCAGCGGTGTGTCGTGATAGCATTGTGCGTCGATGAAACTGTGGGAATCGGGAATGTAAATATTTCTTTTTTTACTAACTTGTATATAATATTACGAAAAATATACAGCAACACTTCAGAAGAAGTGTATTTTTACTATGTGGTAATAGAAATGGAAAATGAGAATAAACAGCTAGCTAATTACTGTAGGAATCAAATGTGTGCAATAGACCTAGGCCTATATGAAAAGTAGTAATTATACTTAATTTAAAATGCAAATTGGTTCAAAATACACAAAACTTTTGTAACATTTCATTATGCCAAAGTTTGTAGTGAAACACTTCAATTATCCGACTTCACGTTTGGTGTCGTAGTATTCGTTGATGTGACAAAACAGTGTCGGATTGCACTTGCACCGAATGAAGATTGACGAACGAAGTCCTTCATTCAACTCAATGTGCGTTTGAAAGTAAGGCAGCGGTTTTTCGATAATGATAAATGCAAGTATGAAAACGTTTTTTTGGAATGATTTTATATTAATAAAGTAATCTTACACTTGAAGAAATGTTACAAAACCATTCTTAATTATAACAAAGTATGTATAGTACTTTTAAAGTTAATATAATTTCGCAATTAAATTAATCGGGAAACACTCCCGTATGTGTGATTAATTTTAAGAAAACCATTCCAGAAATTGCAAAATCTATCTCAGTGGGGTAACGAACCCCCGTTAAAACTGTTGAAAATATTCAAATTTGCATATCAATTTATTTTGTTGTAGTGAAGGGGGGCTGGGTTAGCTTGTATCTATATTTTTTAAAACATAAATTGTAGTGAAGCATGCATGCATGAGGAATTAGTTACCGCTACGAAACATGCTATGATAATTTACTGCTATTAATGATAATAATGGGAGCTAGAGATTATTAAGTAACTGACTCGGTCGTTCATTTGGCTAAGGTGCCCACCCGGAAAGAAGGAGTCCCGGATTCAAATACCGGTCGGGTTGTTTTATGTATTTCCTAGTTTGCATTATACGTTATTAATTTCACCTACAGAAGTTTTTATCGTCCTCGCGTTACCAAATAATAATTATGTCATAATGTCACAATTATGCAAATGTGTAATAAAACATTACTGCATTCATTTTAATTTTAATTGTACTTAAATCTGTCATAAATTTTGTTGGTAAACACTGAAGATGCAAGGTTTAAATTACTTTTAAGACTTATAACGTAAAGTGGTACAAAATTAGTACGAATATTTACCAAGAGCAATTTTGCAATTTGTTGTAAATAAACTCGAGTGTTTTACAGCTTTATGAGTAACAATATATACATCGAAGATGATAACGATCTTTGCTACACGTTTTCTTCCTGAAGTTGTATTTTTGCTACATAAATAATGCCCACACTTTCAATTCTTGTAAAACCAAACAAAAGATTTTAAGTTTAATTCGTTAGAAACCACGCGTAGAACAATCGTTCAGGGTCGGTTCACAGAGGTTGAGAATCTCGTACGTGCACTGTCTTCCTGTCCCTAAAGTCCGGGTCAGTAGGAAGCTTATACAAAACTTACATAAATAAAAATAATATTTAGAGTCTTCCCTGTTCACATATTTGGTTTTCAGTGGGTAAATGCATATTATAATATGTATTGGGCATTCTATCACAGGTTTGTCATTTTTAATTTAAGGCTAATGCGGCCTGAAATTGTAATATTATTTTTTTAATTGAACGGGACATTTCAACGTTGATTATCTCAAATACCCATCAACGTTCAAGCCCAAACTGTGTTGGCTTTCATTAGAAAACTTTGACGAATAAAGACCGAAATAAGCGGATCAAGTAATTATTATATTTAAGGGCCTATGACCTCAAAAATATTTTTTAAGTCACAAGGGGTATGTTCCTGACCTAGCCTTTATCAGCTATCATTGATAAGTAACTTGACTTGCAATCTACTTGTTGTTATTTATAATCACCTTTGGTGAAAATTATGCCTTTTGGCTTTTATATTATGTAATTGTTACCGACCAACCTTTTGTCTATGTAGCATATAGGGCTACTACGTACGTATATCTATGTGAGATTGGCATCAGTAATATGGATTGAACAGATTATAAATAATTTGATTTTTGGACTATATTTTGTGTTACTGATAAATAATGTTATTCATCCGCAGCAGCTGTTAAACATAAATAAATAAACCCACATTTTCTAGGTTTTATATACTTATTATTATGTTTGGTGTATATAAATAAAAAGAGTGCTGTTTGTTGATTTGGACAATTACTTTGGCATTGGTTTAATTAACAACCGTTGAATTTGTTGCTGATGGTAAAAAGTAAAATATAAGATTCAAGTTTTGGTGGAGGTGCCGGGTCGAAATCCGATTTATTAAACAATCTTAAATTACTTTTTATTATTTTGATGTCGAAAGCTCGTTTTTATAATCGTTTATTCTTCTTTAATTATTCTGATAGTTCGTTGCATTAATAGATACAAACGTTTGTTTTCTTACAATAATTGAGTAATTAATGTAGCGAAAAATCAGATACTTAGCGTCGACTGTCTACATGATACTCGTAATAGAAATTATCGATAGTTGGGTAAATAAGAGTGTGTATGTGACATAAATGACAAGGCTGCAACAATGTTTACATAGTCGTCCATTAACTCAAAATGGACAGTGATGTGTAGGGGGGTGGGGCTACATTTTCTCAATAGGAGAGTTGTTTTGCTTTAATTTTTTTACTGTCAAAAATACAATTCCTTTAAAAATGTAATGAAATAATCATTTGTATGATATAGCTTATATTGTGTTAACATGTGAATGGAATCCGTGAAAAATTAAGGCATCATCATATTGAGATGGCGCGTTTTAGCTTGTGGCCGTGAAAGTATGTCCTCGAGCAACTATTCTAAACCAATACCCAGTTTGTAAATATATATATCCGAAACTTCACTGGAATATGAAGTTGCTGAGGTATTCATGCAACAGTTCGTCATTTACTCCCGTGTCATAAATAATACATAGGAACTCCAGAGTACGTTATTATAATAGTCATCCTTGGCTAGCGCTGCAACATCCACCTCGGATAGTACAACAGATTGTCAATGTGGGCGTGTTATTTTCCACATAGATTTGTCAATACCTTTCATTCGCATTCAAGTCCATGGCTTTCTTAACATTATGTGTTTTGCATACACACTGCATAGCAGATTAATCATAAAAGAAATGCATAGTAATTTGCTCTGTACCGTAAATGCCTACGATTTGTAGGTCAAATCATGACATTTTAAATCGATTCTTAGTACTCAAAGACAAGTTTGACGAATCTGTCGATCTACGTAATTCTTTATGAAATCAATATCTCTAAATGGTTGACATGTAGCTGTTAGTCAAGGTTGCATTGTGCCCGCCAGTGATCGAACCTATAGAATTCTTGGTTGGTTTCTAAGAGAATTAATACTTTTTTGTGGGAAGCCTGCCCAGCGTGTAATTCATGCCCCTTTTAAGGTGTCTTAACAGTAACAAGGTACGTTTCGGATAGGACAATTGTGAAGGGATGTCCGAGGGCTGTTTAAAAGGACTCAATCCCTTGCATAAGCATTAACGACCGAGGAAAACCTCGAAAAAAACCTTCAGTCAGGATTGCCGGTCTCGACGGGATTCGAACACGGGACCTCCCGAATGAGAGTCGCGCGATTAACGCTCGAGCCAACACTGACGGTGGTTTCAAAGAGGTGGGCGTGAGAACCTCACAACCAACAAGCATTGATTCAACACCGCCCACAGGAAACACCATTGTCTAATGATAGGTACACAATTAAAACCGATGCAGGTATTTTCTTAATTTATTTTCACTTTCGGGAATCAGAACCAATTAAATGGTAGAAATGTGAGTTTTGGAGAGAATCCATGACTTTGTGTGATAAGGTCAATGGTTCATTGTTTTGTTTTTTAATCTGAATTATCTAGGATATCGTGTATTGTATTTTACATTCACTTGAAATACATTAATTTTGATAGAGATAGTTGTAAGTTCACATTCGGCCAGGTTGTTAAATTGCACAGGTAAAATTGGCATGGTACATAAGATACTACCAGAGTTTGATCAAGAGCTTTGATTGCCGGTCTCGGGAATTTATTTCATTTCATTTATTATTCATCATACTTCATAAAATATGACTGATTAGGTCATTTTACAAAAATGTAAATTCCGTTTATGGTTATCACAAACATTAACCAAAAAAATCAGACACTTTATAGTTCATAGAATTCACTTTCCAATAGATTTTCCTTAAAAACAGGCTTAAAACGATGTAACGAGTCAATTTTCTTAATATCAGTCGGAACCTTATTGTACAATCTTTCACATTTCCTGGGCTTCGTTTAAAAACACCTAAATTATATTTCACTGTGTGGACATCTTTCTGTCGTCTGGTATTATACGAATGAATTTCATCATTCAAAGGAACTCGAGACCTCCCGATTCAGAGTCTTGTGCTTTACATTTGAGCCACATTTGACGGGAGTCTTTAACAATCTACATCAGTACTAAACATAATGAAACTTACTATTTAGTGAAATAGTCAAAAACGCAGTCCAAGATGAGTGCTATTTTAGTTTTCGATTATATTATGTTTTAAAAGCTACATTTATACAAACTACCATAAAACTCTTTTACTTTACTCTTCTTATCTAGACACACATTATTTGATTCTCGACTGTACAGTTGTACATCTGGTCGTGCTATAGTATGTCTTCTGTTTTCAGAAACATTTTAAACTCCTCAATCCAAAACCATACACAGTATAACTCATGTCTAGATTGAAAGTATTTTTACAATACCTAAAATAGCAAGCAATTTAAAAACATAAAAAAGGATTTGTATCTTGGTTTTTAATTAAATTTAGAGGGACACAACACAACACATTTTAGGCAAAATTTTAACAAGTGATCTCTAGTATAAAGCCTAGTTTACAGTTGACAATCAAGTGGACACTATAAGTTCAAGATTTATATTCCAATGGACGCATACACGATCGGATATGCGTCAACCGTCAACTTCAATGTTTAACACGACCCAACTTTTAAGTTAGCGTTGACGCCCAAGTTAACGCTGATGTTCATAAAGTAGCCACTTCCATCGGCCTAACACAACAACACCATTCATAACTATTTCAAAACTAGAATCACAAGTTTTGAAGATTCACACACAAAAAAAACTGCGAAAGTATCTTCATTATTCCACCGAGTTTAAAATCAGTTTTAAACCGGTGTGATCGAAAGAAAGTGAAGCCTACAGAGAAAGGATCGTGTCTTTGAAGTGAGGGAGAAAGTATATTGGGGTACCTTACCGTTAAGTGAGTTATATTAGCTGCAATTGATAAACATCGTCTCGTCTCGTTCTCGATGCAACGGACTTGTCAAGTGTTTAATAACGAACACGACTCCTCCGCTCCAGATAAGATTATTTATAAGATGCAGGGGGAGTGTACTTTCTACAACGTGATGACAGAACATCGCTCACAGATGTAACATTACGTTTAATTGGATGTACATGGATCATGTTCCGGGTATTTTATAAAGATCATCAATTTCGGCATTCTGTTAATTATTGATTTTGATTTATTTATTGATTCATTCAATCGTTGCAGGGTCGATGGCAGTTCCTCACGCAATTTTAATCACGTTTATTAATCTTGGCCGAATATGGCGGAACTAACTAGTCAGAATTACATGGATCCAGATTGAATGATTAAGTATTGTTCACCTATCGATTTCTATAATGTTAGAAATGAATACTTAATCAAGATTAAGTATACTTTCATAATAATTGTAAACGTAGATGGATTTTATTAGTGCAATTAACATTGTTGACAACATTTTGCATTTATTGTGTGTGATTATTATTGGTCGCAAAGATTATTTCAAATAATAAAATATAAGCAGAAAAGTAAATAATATATAGTATCACAGGCCTAATAACAGAGTAAGTTATAAATTATTGTAGAATATAGAATTCCGATTTCAAGGACAATTACTCTTCTTAGTTCTTAGAATCAATTTTTTTTTAAAATTTACTCATAAAATATGTTAGTAATCATTCCAAATAAACTGACTTGTACGTACTACCTTCAACTTATTAACACTTACTATTGTACAATACTTGAATCATTATTGTTTGATAACGTACACAGTCTTGAATAACTATTAATTTGACATTTTTTATTTATCGGGTTGTTTCGTAGCGGCGGTAGTGATATCTTTCTGTCGACCCGATAAATAAAAAATGTCATCAACGGGTAGCGAGACATTTAAAAGTTTTAACTATTAATTTATTTTCTTTTGAGAAATGTAATTTTACAAATACAATAATTTTGAATGATCGCATATCACAGCCCAACAATCAAACCTAAACCTAATGGACTAGTGTAAATTTATGGCTCCAGAAATTCAACATTGTGTTGTGCATTTTCTCCAACCACATCACATATCCGTTTTTACCAAACCATTTAAATGTTCACAAAGTAAAATATGTAACCAAATAATTATTCTTCATAAGTTTGTAGTTTTTGATTTTGTATGTAAATGTATTGTAGGGGATGTAGGGATGCAGAGCAAATATTAATGCATGCTAAGGCATTATAAGTTATTATAATGTGAATGGTTTGCCATTCATTAGCTTCATACAAAACGCGTCAAAATGACATAAAAAACAAAACAAAATCTTCCTTCGAAAAACATGTCAATTAAAAAGAATATTTCTTTAAAGAGTATAGCCTAAAAAGTAAAAACATTATATCCGCGGGTCATAAATCTAGTCATGAGTCATGACTCTCGAAAAACATTGTGGTAGAATATGCAAACCCAAAAATCACGAAATTAACATGATGAATATCTTTTTTCCGCATGACTGGTGCATTTCCCACAGAATTCAAGCATCTAGATCCAAACCTGGTTGTTTCAAGGCAATTAATTTTATCAATGAACAGCGACGTTCCGAAATCTAGCATCGAGTTCCTTCCTCCTCTCGATATATTCAAACTGCTGACCCAGGCCTTGAATGTTGACCTAGGGAAAGTGCTTTCTCGCACTCCGTCTCACCTTTGACCTGCCGGCAGAAACGAAAGTGTTCACACTTGGATAAGCTTGCATATTGTTCACTTTTAGATGAATTATCAGCGATTGCTGTATGTGATTTCTCCGGCAGGTCAACGACAAAGTTCTGACGCATGCGCAAATAACACACGGATGAGTAGGTGATATTATACTTGAACCTTGTAGGCTGGTCATTAATGGTTGGATTAAAAACAACGGGTTATTGAACACCTGTGAATGAGATGTTTGGGCAGGTGGGGAACAGGAATTTGTGGGCGTTTTTTCATTTCACTTTCGATAATAACAACTGAGCAAATCAAATCTTCTCTAAAGATACATCTCAATTTTGATAGTCAATGATAAACTATCATCAATCACTTAACGTACTTTTCTTTCTTTCTCTTACAGGATATTCATAATTTACTATCAATTACAACCAACTGAATAACCTTTGTTTTACATCGTTAGATTTCAAGTGTGACAATTAGACAATAGACGTTTGCACAAATGACACAAATACGCTCGAACTGTCATTAATTAAACCCACTCCCTCCCTCGCAGAAAAACTTCAAAATCCAAGCAATTATTATTAGGTAATACCGAACGGATTAGACAGACAGACCTTAGGCTCTAGGCTTCTTGCTTCATTTAAGAGTAATATGCCTTCCTTATAATGGGTAAATGATAGCAAATCAAAATATAATCTTAGTTTTGTAGATTGTACTGATTTGTAGATCGTTTTTGATAAGTGAATGAGAAGCAGGAAATTAGGATATTAAATTAAATATGTAAATATGAAACCTTTTTTATGGAACGTAAAACTGGTTCTTAACAAAAATCACTTTCATATGACATAAAAATTATGCCAAGTCTTGACGTCAAATCAAAGGGGTATAACAACAAAAGTAGAACATATGATTGATAAAACACGTTACCATTTTAATATAAATAATTTATTTAGAACCTCTTGTAAATTAATTGAAATATTTCGAAAGGATATACCTAAAATTAAATAAATGACAAAAGCCTTTAACCATCTTTAACCATCAAAATTTAAGCTTATGTACGTCATTGGTTAAAATACACTTGAACAAAAGCGGTTCCTAACCGATTTCCAAAAAATATAGATAATGCCACTCCTTGCTAAAAAGGTGTCACAATTATGTCAAAATATCAGCTCTAGACTTCAACATTGTTTTACTTGTAATATAAGGAGGAACCTATTCAAATGTAGGCCCCAGTCAAAACTTTCTTCTTCGTTGCCTTTTCGGGAGACATATTCTGCGTGGGATTCTGATTTGTAGGCTTTGAGTATCAAGTGTGTTGAAAATACAACCTAGGTTAGGGTATTAGGTTTCTGTTTAGACTAAATGAATTCACCTTTGATATATCCAAGTCAATCACAATTTACATACAAACAATCTTGGGGAGGAACGCGGGGGGCCTCGGTTTATGGGAACGAGTTCCTTTTTAGGGAACTTATGAAGGAATAATAATAATCTTCATATATTGACTCTTACATCCGAATTAATTTTGTCAGCTTCCACATTTGCACACTCTCATCCTGAACTGTTTTTAACAAATGCAATAAACCACTCTCATAAAACGCGTACTAACTCTAACATATTCATTCCTACTTTCAACCATTCACTATTTAAAAACAGTCCAAGCTACCTCTGTAGTAAAATTTACAATAAATTTCCACAATCCATCAAAAACGATACTCCAACATCATTTAGAATTAAAATTAAATCTTTTCTCATTCATAACCCTTTTTATTCCTTAGAGGAATTCCTTATTGCAAAAATTGAATTTAACTAACACATTTTGTGTCCCATCTTCCTTCTTGTCCATCACATAACGTATGTATGTTTATCTTATCTATTCTTATTAATTGTTCTCTTAAATATTTTATTGTATTACTATTTATATTCTAATTCTAATAACTGTGCTAGTTATTCACTCCCTCTCTCTCAGGAGAGGGTATATTTTTACTATGTACGAATCTGTGAATAAAGAATGAAATGAAATGAAATGAAACGCGTTTATTTTACATCACGAACTTGAAACTTATAAAGAAACTTCCTATTTTATGGTAACTGGACCGAACTTTTGTGCAAGTTCTTAATGATGTCGTAATTCTGTTGAATTCACAAGTAAACAATTAAATTATTAAATTTGTCTACTTTGTCTATTTTACTGCTTGAAAGGTAAAACTAACATTATTCTAGTAATTTGAGCTTTTTATGCTCACGATAATAGAAAGGTACAATACTTTGTGTAGATTTTCCAATATTTTGTTTTGGCAACAATTACCTCAATATTATGTTTACATTATATGTTTTTATGCGTTCAACTGTCGTCGTTAATGAAGAAATCTGGTTGTATTTATCTTAGCAATTTCACTTACAAACTAAGTTGTCAAAAATTATTCCCTTTTGTAGTTGGTATGTTCATTTGTGAATAATAGGCTCCATGTGATTAAAAAACACATAAATGCAATAGGATAGTTACAAATTTTTACTCGAGGTACAGTTATTCGATTCTCATGCTAAATACAATCACAATTCTAGTTTTTTACACACCTTATATAATTAGTCGGTTATAAATTGGACGAAAGTTGCAAAGATATTAAAAATCAATCAACTTCCTTCCGTATCACGTGGCTACTGACAGTGAAAACACTTTGGAGTCATGGATTCAAGACCTCGAGGTTATAAGTCAAACACAACGGCATCAATGTTTGTGTTCATCTTCAATCATTCGAAACATGCCTACGTAACTTTGATAGGCTTACACATTTTAGTGCGTCATTAAACGAGAGTGAAAACAGCTATTGAACCTTCCTTCTTAAGTCACAAGTGGATTCAGTGATGAAGCATCCCCAGAAATACTCTTGAAAAATAATGTGTATTTTATCTGTTTTTGCCAACACTTTTGACAAACTGAAATTTTATATCCACCTGTTTGACTAATTTTTAGGCAGCAATATCTTCATTGTGTCCAAAAAATCGTTATTTTATCTTTATTTTGTTCTCATTAACACGCATTAGATTTGAATTAGTATTTTGTATAGTAATATGAAAGTGGTTTAACTTAGATTAGGAACGAAAAGTTGTATAATATAGCTTTAAAATATAACTTTGTCTAACATATTAGTTAGGTCCAAATAGCTTTTAAGGTAATTTTGACTCTTGAGGTAAAAGGAACTTGAAATTACAATTTCAGGAAGCTTAACCTCTTTCTATCCACGCAAATAGCAGATAAACTAAAATGTGTACCCCATTTGACCTAGGTCGTTTTCTGACCCTGTAAGTACAGGGCAATGAAAGTATTAAGTTGTATAAGCTTATGAGATTTACGTACAAGATTTGAACCGTTTGAGCTCCAAGTAAAATCTATTATCGTATAACCTGTACCCTACACGACCTGTAGGCCTACCAGTTTTATTATACAAGCTCTACGTAGGTTTGAATATTGGAAATAACATAAGCACCCATCACTCCAATGCAACACAATTTAGAGAAAGGACTACCGTTACAAGGGAAAATATTTAAATATAGTATTATGATCATTGCAGCTTTTAGTTATGGAATGTATTTATTTTTTATAGAAATCAGCACTTATTATCAAATTTTAATGGCTTTTTTTCGTGCAGGATATGGTTATAACACAACTTAAAAGGAGGACCAATAAAATAATTACATTCAATTTTGCGTATCGTTTTGTGAGATATTTAGGCTATTTAGCGTGGTTTTAATATTGGCGGTTGTGGTAGTCCTTCCTTCCGCCTGGAAACATAATACTCAAATTACGTGTGATGTTGAACAGGAGTTATTGCAAAGTGGGCTTAACCGCAGGATCGTAGTCTTGTGGTAAGGAGGGAATTATCCTGGGCACGAGACGAGCTGAACAGTTGAGACGTGAATACCGTTACAATTATCACGACAAACCTTGTAGTGTCAATAACACTTTTACAGATTAATCTTTGTATACGATGATTAAAACTTAAGTGTGTAACTTATTTCGGAGATGTGATTGAACTAAGATTGGTGACGTGAACAATGCGGATGAGAATACCAACCTAACACTTTCTCGGTGTGGTTAGTCGGGAAACACTCCCGCAGGTGGAATTGTTCATATTTAATCTATAATGCAACTACATTATTCAGAAGTTAAAAAAGCTGTCTCGGTGGCCTAGTTGGCTAAGGCGCCTTCCTGCAATGTGGTAGACCCGGGTTCGAGCCCCGGTCGGAATGGATTTTTTAATTTCTGAATTGTATTAAATACTACCTAACACTGTCACGTAATTTTGATTTCTTAGCCTCTATACAATACTTTGTATACTAATCTATGTGGCTCATATCAGAGAAGATCTTGAAAAAATTCAAATTGAACTGACAACGATAAAAAATAATATTTACCATAATATTATTATGGTAGAGACGTGTTCTAATAATAACCAAATAGTGTAACAATAAATATGAGAACAGTATCATATAAAATTATGAATATTATGAACATAATGCTGTATCGTTAAAACATTTACTGTTCCATTTAACTTTAAGGGAGTGAAAATCCCATATACTTTTACTGTCCGTCCGTCCGTCCGATGTACGTGTGTCACGTCATGATAAAAACCAAACTCGACGTCCGATTGACATGTATTTATGTTGGCATTGCCCTTCAACGACGATGATACCCTGGTTTCAACTCTTACAATGTTTCAACTCTGGTCGTAAGAATGGAGTGTCTACTAGCACCTCAGAAAGTTTGAAAATTCATGACCCGGCACCTCCACCAATTATATGAACCAGCAAAAATATGAACGCACGGCGTTGTGGTTATTTTTGGCTCGTTGGTTTGTGGTTAGCATCTTTGCTTCCAAAGCAGAAGGTCCAGGGTTCGATTCCCGCTTAAGTCAAAAGTTTTTTAACTTCTGATTTGGACTTAAGTCCATCAGTTCTTGTATTAGGAATTTGTAAACGGTGACCTACTTTGGAGCCGTCGTAGCAATGAGGCGCATTTAAAGTTGTTCTAAATCGGTCTTGTTGATTCTGGCGTTGATCCGCGGGTGTTCGCACTGTCCATACCACTGATTGTTACATTTCCTATTTAGAATATCGATCTTTGGTTGGTTATCGCTCACTCGTCGAATGCGTCCGGGCCTACAGGGTTGGCTTTGTCGCTTTGGTTTACTGTCCCCCACTGAAAATCAGTTATATGACTGAGATGGGTAGACTCTAAATACGAATTTATTTATTTATTTAATTGTTTTATGTTTGTATTCTGGTTCGACGTCCTGTTCTCTCCCTCTTTGCACCTGCGTTACGCACGAGACTTTTATTCTGGAGATCACTGTTTCAAATTAAACAACCAGCAATCATGAATGAAAGTCTTTTTCCAAGGTTTTATTAAGTCAGGCAAGTGCTGGAATCGAATCCTTGTAAACAGACCTTACGAAAAAATTAACTGATTCAACTCAAAATTAAACCTACTTCCCATACCTGTACTAATGTATTTTTAGGTTACAGTACATAATATTCAGATCTGTACATTCCTGAACCAAAACGTAGCTTGCCATATTTGACATCTTAATGAATGTTTTGAGGAGAAACCCCCACGCCTCTCAGTGTATTCTTTAAATCTCATCCCACCCATGACGCTTATTAAAGAAAGTAAGCGTGTTGTTTTGATTCATCAAAACAGTTATATTATCTTGAAAGTTATTGGAATCGCCCATCGTTTGTAATTTTGGGTCCACGAATAATGAGAGAGAAATCAAGATAATTAGCTAAATAAAATAGTTTGATAGGAAGGTACGTGTATATATTCATACGCCCACAGAGCATATTAACATTGTTTTGTGTGACTACGACCAAATCCCGATGCTAATTTAGATTGTAGTTGTTTTGTTTACGTTTATATTAAAGGTGACCGATAAAGTTGGCTGAAGGCTTCTTTGCAAGACCCTAATTCAGAAGGTCGTCGGTTCCGTGTGGTCTGGGAAGGTTTTGCTGACAATTCCTTATATCTCATATAGGGGATGCTAGGATTAGGTCCGACTTACCCGAAATGTATAAACTCAATTTAGTTACCTAAAGAGGGTCTACCCGTAAGTCAACATTGTTTACACCGATAGAAATAGCTTATGAGTAAAGCGTGTAAGACTCTGATTCGGGAGGTAACGTGTTCGATTCCCGTCACAAGTAATCCTGACTAAAAATTGATTCCTAGGTCTTCTTAAGTTGTCAGTGCTAATGCAAGGGATTTAATCTTTTAAACATACAGCCTTTGGACGTTCCATTCACAATTACCTAGCACCCTAATAATAAAGTTGTTCACCTGACATAATTATTTTTAAGGAGAATGAACAGCGTTGTAAGATAAGCAAGACAGGCATCACCGAAGGCCACAACACACAATTTTTTTTTGTCTATTCGGATATGTCCCTTCTTTCAAAGCAAAATGTCCTGGGTTTAATCTCGTTATGTGTGTTAACAGTGGCATTGATTTGTAGCAAACATAGCATTAAATCACAAAATAACTGAACGAACTGCATTCTGAAGTTTCTGGAATGTATAAAATATTGACTTGCATTAAGTTATTCCGATCTAAATCGTTCGCAAATGAATCGTTACCAACAGCTGTCGGAATTTAAACATCGTTTGCTACAGTTGGACATTATTCGCTCTTAGATGGCATTGGCGTCCACAGGGTTGTTATTAGACATCCAAGGGGCAGATTTATTAACTGTTACGTCAACTTGTCGATCGACAGCGACAACTTTGTGCAATAAATAAGTTGTACGATGATAGTGTAACATTTGTGCTTGTCATCACTAAAGCAAATGTTAGCACTTAAGTCAATTTAGTAAGTTGCCAATGTCAAACGATATGTTTAACCCATCGGAATACTTAGACGTATCATACTTATCCATTTTCGGGGGAACTTTTAAGGGGTACATTTTTTTTTAACATTGCATATTTTGAAAGGAAATAATTTCTCCAAATTAAAAAAAATGTCTTTCAAATTTGCTTTCTAAATCTTGTGATTCGCATGGCTAGTATGAATCTACTTTAATGCAAATCCAAGGGTGGAAAGGACAAACAGAGAGAAATTTGTAAAATCTCAGTAATTTCAAAAGGCTAAGATGCTAAATTTTTAACCACGAAAATGTTACACACATGAAAAAAATCAGAAAAAATACCTTTTCAGACAACTTAGAAATAACGATGTTTTTATAAACTAATGGGCTACTTCCAGTCCCAATTTTCATTTTTTTTATATTGCCCCGAACTAAAGTATTAAAATTAGCAGAAAAAATAAACTTTATATTGTACCCTAAGAATCTGAATTTCTTCAATAAAATAAATGGTACTCCAATAAGGATTGCTTATTATATTTACTAAGTTGTCCCATTCGATCGACAATTTGTCGTTTAGGTGTGTTTCCGTGCTGTGATGCAAAATATGCGTGTGGAGCTCTACCCGGCACCTCCACCACTGACTTTAATCACTTTATATCGTGTAATGTAAAGTAACCCCTGGACATTACCTGAAAACTTTCGTCACACCCAACACCAACCAACCCTGTGGATGCCAATAAATAAATAAAATCTAGAAACATTTATTCCTGGGAAAGTTTTCCAAAAACAAAAACTCGTACTTGATAAAATTTGCGGCGAAAGTAGTTAAGAGGGGTGGTCGAGACGAAACCTAGAGTTTTAGATAATTCCAGCTGAATATATCGTATCAATATCATATTTCGCAGAAATCTACACTCAGATACACAAAACTAGCTTTAAATAATCATTGTAAGCACAGAAAGATATTGGTAAAAAATTAAAATCATGAGTTCCAATTTGTGAATTTACGATTTTTGAAATTAGCCTGCGCGTTCAAGGTTGATTTGAACGGTGTTACCATAATATGACAAATTTGTTTAAAAAAATCCCGAATATTTTTTTCATTCTAACACACGCGTTATTTCCTAACGCAGAAAATTACAAAAATATCTTATTCTTCGACGTGAAAAAAATCCCGTCATCACTTATATTTTTTACGTTAATATTCGCAAAAATAGAAAATAATATTTTTTAAATAAACTTATTTTTATGATACTGTGTTTTGTAATGTTTTGCCATAAAAACCAACAAAAGAATAATTATGATTTTATTTTGACCCGGCACCTCCACCAAAATACAATTTTTTGTTTCAACATGCTCATTTTGTTCTGAGCACATGTGTGCGGTGAAACATTTAATATTATCATAGTTTCTTTCATTTCCCGATTATAATACAGACCTAAATCACTCACTCAATCTCCCACTGACCGATGGTTGAAATACCTACCTCGACGTAGCCTGAACTTGATGTTGCATCGACACTCTTGGCACACACTTGATCCACACTCGCTCAAGGACAAGTCTACAATTCCTGGGTTAGGAATGTGTAGACGGCGAAACTTTAGAGCCTTCCTAGGCACATAATAAATTAGAAGCTTGTTCCCAACATTGGCCTTGTTAATTCTGGCGCTCTCCTCGTGTCCAACTTGTTGTCTCGAGTTAGTTCGCTCGTCGATGGTGTCGGTGCTAACTTGTTGACTTGGCCTGCTTTAAAATGTAATATTCCCCAATGAAAAATCAGTTACATGACTGAGTGGGCAGACTCTAGATTTATTTTATTCTGTATTATCTCAATGAAATATCTTGTATATTATACTAGGCCGCTTCGCGAACGCTTTTTTTAGTCGCGTTGATGGATGAGCTTTTTTAAAGTTTTTAGTATGCGTGGGATCTCTTTACTTCTTCAAGTTCCATTGCAAAATCATTTTTGTTAAATTAGGATAATTTTTATAAAGTAGTACTTTGCTATGGTAATTAGAATGTCAAATATCTTTAGGCCCGAAGATTGCTTTAACTTAAAATGGAAGTTGACACAAAATATGGTTGGTTGGCCACTTTACTTATTTTACAAAGAAAGACCATTATTGTTAATTAAATATTTTATCCCCATTTCGGGTAATCCCACCAAAATTGTGGCACGACAAAGAAACCCGTAACCGTGAGTTGTGTATGTGTGTCCAGTGGAACAGAATCTACGTGAGGTGTAAATCGATTCATTGTTTTGGAACAATCAGATGCTGACACCATGTTGTTTAGAACATTACACTTTCCACAGATCTTCAGGTACAGGAAGGTTGTGTCATAACTTAATGATGCATCAAAAATAATTTACCTGCAGGCTGCAGCTGGGATGCAAATTATTATATGATGTAAACTTTTTGATCTCGTATGATATCCTGTCCCAATTATTCACTTTTCAAATATGAACACCCTACCAATGTCTATGAACATGCAGCAAATTGTAAATATGGGTATATAAGGTACAAGGCAAACACAAAATAACGAAACAAGATACAGAATAAACGTTTATTGCAAGCCCAATTTCTACAATGACAAAAAATTCCATTATCTCACTTCCATATAATATGTGCTATGCAAATGTATGTATGAGAAAAGCCCTAGTTCTGATATCTACCCCTAAACTTGTCAACGTTAAATTAGCCTGGTCTGCGATGACACTACATTTAAAAGCTACAACCGGCATTCTGTTGATGTTGATGGTTTCATAAAAAGCCCTCAACCTCTACATAAAGGTATGCACAAGGCAGAAAAAACTAGATTTTGTGCATAGCAAATAATTTATTCAAATCTAACAATACATTGCACACAGCAAGTTAACAACTCTTTCACAAATTAATAATATGATTTCTCGATTTGGTTAGTCGGGAAACACTCCCGTGGGTAAAATTGTTAATATTTAATACAATTCAGAAGATAAAAAATTCATCCCGATCGGGGTCCGGGTGGGCGTCGGGCAGGGTGCCGTTTCCGAGCCGTCGACGGTGCGGAGTTTGGTGAAAGAGGTGGCTCCCAGCACGTGTGAGGAGTACGGCAGTCCCCGCTTCTGGAACTCGAAGGCGTAGACGTAGTTGACGACGTGACCGAGCATCCTGACCGCCTCATCAACGTGATCTGGGCGTCGAGACGGAGCAGGAGGTACGGGATGTATGGCACGACTTCCGCGTCGGTGTAAATGTTCTTCCTCCTGGTGAAGGACCTTCCTCCCTGCTCGACGGTGATTGTCTGTGGAGGGAAGCGCTATCTGTACATGTCCCGACGTAGGCGTACTTTTCACAGCTATTATTCTTTAGTGTTTAACGTTTTTAACGGAAAGGATTTCGGATGCGCTCTTATCGATTATATCCTAGAACTAGCGCGGCGCACTGTAGTCAGCGGAAAGTTCGGCTAACCTAACGAAAGTACATAGAGAACTCTGGAGAAAATAGGCTGCGTACGTCGGGACATGTACAAATAGCGCTTTCCGTCTGGGGACGGCCCTGCCTCGAACGTTGAAGGTGGTCTCGTTCGAGTAGGACTTCGGGTACCGCTTAGAAAACTCTCGCATCTCCGGCTACCAGCACAGCAAGGAGCACCTGTTGAGGATCATCTTTGTCGTGACGAGTTTGTAGAGTATCGGCTCGGTCACGGGGTCGGATATGTCGGCCCCAATGAGCCTGTCGAGGTCCTTGCCGGTGGGCAGCTTATCGCAGTCGCGCTTGGTGACGACGATGTGTGCGTGAGGAAGTCCCTGCTTCTGGAACTCGATGGCGTAGACGTAGTTGACGACGTGACCGAGCACCTTCTTCACCATGATGTCGTCGATGAGCGCCTCCACGGATCTGAAAGGCGGGCACCGTGAGGTCCGGACGGTTGTTGGCCGTAGGTTGTCGGCTATCTCCGACCACCTGGGGTTCTCGCGCATGGTGATCAGGTAGTTAGGGCAGCTACCCGTTCATTAGCATTGTCGACATCGCGTCCTGGCAGTTCTGAGCGAAGAACCGCGGCGAGTTGACGTGGGTCGCGGGCATCACGGTCATCTTCCCGACGGCAGGGCCACGCTCTTCCGCCCTCCGGGCCACGTGGTCCGCCAGTCCGACATACGTTTTGCGTCTCGGAGCATCCTGGTTGTCGGAGATCCAGTTCAACTCGTTTCCTACGGTCTTTATCCAAGCGTCGACTACGTACTGCTCGAATAGCGTCATGGCCGAGTGTAGTAGGCTCCACCCCTCCCCTGATGGCGATCCTGAACTTGTAGAACTGACGCATCGTGAGGGTGTTGCTGGTCTTTGTGTGGTAGTCGAGATAGTGCCGTAGTCCGAACCGGAAGCCGAAGTCTCCGTGGGGGGAGAGCAACGGGTTCACCAACGGGTCGACGATTCTGCTGGTCTGGCTGACCGTCATCGGGGGACCTCCGATGGAGTGGCACTGCACGTCTGCGCTGATGGGTGGTTCGTCACCGAAGAAGACGACGGCAACCTCGCTGTGGCTCTGGGGGACGCTGCTCATCCGGAGGTCGGTGTTGGCGTCGACGACAATGTGTGCGTGCGGTAGTCCCCGCTTCTGGAACTCGATGGCGTAGACGTAGTTGACTACGTGACCGAGCACGGGGAAGACGAAGTCGGGGGCCTCGGGTCCTTCGGTGGTGTCCGGGTCGTCCGTGGTGCCGTCTTCCGAGGTGCGATCGGTGGATGTGGTACGACGTGAGGCTTCTTTCCTTTGTCGTCTACTTTTCTGAGATGTACGCTTCCGACGGGGGAGTGGTTGGTGGGTCACGTTTGGGGTTGCCCTCGATGCGCAAGAGTACCGGGTAGTGCCTGTCCATGTGGTGTACGCTCGTCATGCCGGAGAAGAGCAGGTGGTGTAACGGGGACTGTCCTCCCTCATTCATGTGGCGGTAGTTCAACGTGACGCGCTCTTTGCCCACCAGCCTGTGGATCATGATGTTCATGGAGTGCATCCTAAGCGAACGCGAGGGCCTCATGGTCGGAGCCGTACTCTCTCTTGGTCGACATCTGCTGGCGATACGTGCCCACGTTGACGTCAGTGCGCTGAATGGAGAACTCTGCCCAGTTCGTGCAGACCTGGTCGACGGTGTCACGTCGGATTGTGGCTTGGTCTTCCAGGTGCCCGACCAGGAATTGACTCAGGCATCGGAAGAGGCAGTTGCCATCTCCTGGAATGGGTACGACTACGTGCTGCTGGAGTAGGTTGGTCAGTGTGGTGTCCTGGATGTCGTGTCTGGTATCGCCGAGGGTGTCTCGGCTGGTCTCCGAATCGGTAGAGCAGACGGAGGCGTTGCGGCTACTACGTCAGAGAGAGACGTTGCTTATGTCGTCATCTCCCGACGCGCTTTCGGTAGACAATCTCCTCTTCTAGGTGGCTGCATTGTCCGGCAGTTGTTGCACAATCGAAGGTAGACGAGCTAGTCGTTTTTGCTCCTTCTTCTCTTCTTCTCAACAGGTTATGACCAAAACAGTTGCTTTTGATATTTACGAATGTGGTATCAAGATGGACCTGGTCGGACGGATTTTTGGCAAAGTTAGGGGGAAAACAGCTAATTTAGCAATTTGCCAGCTACGGTGACGATTTTTGGCATGATTATAAAAAAAGCTTTGTTTTTGGTATTTACGACTGTGGTATGAAGATGGACCCGGTCGGACGATTTTTGGCAAAGTTACGGGCAATAATACGGCTATTTTGCGTATTTTTCAAAATCCGCGGAACTATAAAATATATATATATATTTATTTTATTTTTCAAAATTTTATCCTGCTGTACTCTAGCTGGAATGTGGGAGACTCGGGTTCGAACCTCGATCGGGATGGATTTTTTTTCTGAATTGTATTAAATATTAATAATTCCATTCTTGGACCAGATGTTAATTACCAAATTTAAGTGTAAAAACTTACGACATTATGAAACCAGCAAGTGTGTGTAAAGTTTATTAACTCTTACATTTGATAATGACAAGTCTATGAAAACTAACCACCTATTAAACTAAAAATATATACTAAATAACATTTCCTCAAACTTACTTCAATCTTAAGTACAAAACTTCTTTGTTGGATAAAATAGCACATACACATTGACTTTGTCACTATGGTGGTTTAATCTATACTAAAAATGTCTTACTGTCTGCTGTCTGAACAAGTGGGCCTAACTTCAAGGATTACTACAAGGATCCACCAGTCATTGGTTAGGCTTGTGACTGGTGAGAAACTTTCCAATGTGTGTACATAATATTATTGTCACAAGTTAAAGCACCATAGTGTGAATTAAACTTTTTCAAAAGCATTAAAAATAATTGGCAACCTATGTAAGATATTTACAATACATATAATATTGCACATTAATCCTTTGTTGCTATTCCATTGATCATTTTACATATTTTTAAATTTTAAGCAATAAATAACAACATTTTTAACTAAGGATAAATCACAGAATTGTAAAATAACTGATAACAGTTTTTAATTGGTCAATAAAAGTAACTACTTCAAGTTAAAATTCGGTACATCACCAAAAAAGAAACTTTAAAATTACAGAAAGTTTGAAGAATTGCTATAGCAAGCATTCAGGCTGGTTTTTGAAGGATAATTGATTAAAAAAATTACCTAGTATACACCGTACAGGAGTGCATACATGCAGTACAATTCCATGAGCTATGTGTATTGTATTATAATTATTATTATTATAATTATTATTATTTTTATATTATTGTTATAAATTTGCGTATATTATATTTTATCTGATCAAAAGCAAGATTTGTAAAAGTTTTTGTTAAAATAAGTTTAAAATGTTTCCTAAAAGAATTTATGCAAACGTTGTCAACTATTAATCAAAACAAGATAAAGTAAACTTTTTTCAGATATAGTGTCCCTAAAATGAAGTTCAAATGTGTTACATCACTTACATCCAAAAAGTAATGTCATTCTTATCCAAATATACCTACTTGTTACCTACGTTTGATCCTGGCTACGCCCCTTGCACTGCCTTATATATGTTACTTAAGCATGCATTTATGTATGTATGCATGGCGGTGGGGACTATACAATAGAAAATGGATGTTATTCAACCGTCAATCATAACCTAATAAATAGTGAATACATTATATACCTAACAACTTAACAAGTGTAATTACTAATTACTAAGTGCCACCCACTTTAACAAAACACAAGTACATGCATGCGATATGTTTAGCTAGCTCTCCAACAAAAAAATGCATATACTTTGTAGTGGAGGGGGAAGAATGAATGGGCGATACAAGGAATGCCGCCTTTGTGTATGAAAAATAAATTTATTTTACCAACACATAGCAAAAACTATCTGTGCTAGATCACAGAGTTCCTCCGTACTAGATCCACGCTGAGCTAGTGTAAATACTAAATAAGAGTTGACAAAATTGTTATTTATTATTTAGGGAAAACAATTTCGAGCTATCTGCATTCTTTCGTTGGAACCTCTATGTGACTAACATGGCATGGATATATTTTGTGAAATATTTTTTTTGTATTCCTTATCATTTAAGCTGACTACCTACTATTAAAAATCTAAAAAGAATTTGGCAGCAAGTGCACTGATTACAGATATTTACCATGATGATTATTTCCAAACTATCCTGTACTTTCACAACCCAAAATATTAGAAAAATCATATAGGATTACTACTTTGCAAGTAATTTTGCTGTTTGATTTCTATTTAAAAATCTTGACATTTCATTAAGAGCACATCACCATCATATGAGGAAGACTAAAATAGTGATTTTTATCCTTAAAACTTCTATTATGAAACCCAACTCTATGTTTTATGAATGTAACCACTTTCCTTACTGACATAGAACATGACTTTATAAGTGTTTGCCATTTTCTTTACAATCACATTTGTCAACTTGTCCTTTTGTTTCCTTATAGTGAACTTCGGATAGATTCCGCAGATTCTCCGCAGCAACTTCGGGCGTTAAATCACGCTGACTTTGAGCCAACATTTCGTACCTGGAACAAAATTAATGAACAACGGTCGGTAAGTGAACAACTTCAAGTTTGATATATTTATACATCGATGGTACAAAAAGTGCAAATTTTAATGTGAATCCGATTTTGGCAAATATGAAAATACTAAAATCTAAAAGCTGGAAGTAGGAAATTAATTGAATGAACATAGCTAGCAAGGTAAAGACTCAATTTAAACACAATAAAAGGCGTGTGTTTGTTGTGTTTCTTTGCACTCTTACCAGTCACATGGCTAGTCTGATCTGCTTGAAATTCTCAAGGAAGCTTTAATATTCATAATCTCAGATGTTTGTCGTATTTATTAGTAGGCTTACAGTCAATGTGATAATGCTAATGAAAAACGCACTTTTATGTATTGATGTCACATGTTGTTTTATGTTTTAACTGAATTTATTTGGAAAAATTAAAATGATACAGACATTTGTTGGAAATTTTCAAATATTTTTAGTTTTGCATTGTTAGTTGGTATAACCATAGAGATTGATTCCTTGGTACAAGTACTACTTTAAAAAAAAAAGAACAGGAAAGGAGGGCTCAATACACCCAAATTGCTCGTCCATCAACATGACTCTGAACAGAAGCATTTGCAAATCAGTCTAGTTATTCATCCACATATTATATAGTGCCAGTAATCAGGAATACCGTTACGACATACTGTATTTATGCGAGTATAGGCCTTGGGTATATTTGAAATTATCAAGTTCAAAAAGTGGGGTGCGGGCATTATGTGAAGCCATTTATCAATAGTATTTATAGCAAACTCTGAAATCTGAGTGGTCAAAATAAGGGTGCGGCCATTACTCGAGGGCGGCCTATAATCGAGTAAATAGTAGGCTGCACTATACTCAAACTTAAAAGTTACCAGTATCATTGATCTCATACATATTTTATGTCATCCATGGATTCAATACTAGGGAAACGCCAAAGTCGTTGTTAGACGAGTGAGTGAGCCATGTGTTGAGTACTCGGTAACATTCCTTTTCTTCCCCTTACATTAGGCCTCCCTAGCCTATCTTAGGCTACAGTGGCGCATTATGACCTTACAGTTGACGCGCCCTTACACCAACTAAACTTAAAAACCCTATTATTTATACAAATATAATTACATATTAATTTTAAATGCAAATGTCCCCGGGTACTCAACACATGACTCGCTCACTCGTCTCAACGACTTTGGCGTTTCCCTAGTCTAGTTGGCTAACGCCATTATACCCAAAATGTGGGAGACCTGGGTTCCAACCCCCGGTCGGAAAAGATTTTTTATTTTCTGGATTGTATTTAAAAAATTATTACTATGGAAAACATAGCCAGTACAAAATATGAGTAAAGATTGCAAGGTTTACTCAATGTCCCAGCGGAATTTGGGGAACCTTGGTCGTACCAGATTCGATAAACCTTGCTCACAGCTATGCATGTAATCACGGCCTACCAAAAATTATTTGATAAAAATGACTTCTTCAAGTACAAAGCATTGTTGTTAAAATGAAAACTATACATTGGCAGTCTATTTTACAGTTTATTATTTCTTGTAGGTTTAAATCGAATTGGATTGTGCTCATTTTGTTAGCAGTTCTCAGTTACCTGGTCACGGATGTCTGTTTAAAATTTCAGCTTAATCTATTTGGCCGTTCGACCGTATGGGATCGGACAGACAAACATTTAACATACAGACAATGCTCACGGCCAAGGCCCGATTGAGTTTAGCGTTAGGATTTTAGGAAAGACTTCGTTTCGCTGCGCTCACTCGTCTAATTATGTTAAGGTTAGGGTGACCAGATGGGCAGGAGTGAATTTCGGGACACTCTTTCAGGCGAAACAGCAGGGGGGTTTTTAAAATCAGGGTTTTTTGGAGTGATTTCTGAGCGTTTCAGAAAAAATATCGATCTGAATTTAATACTGAAATACTGTCGTTTGTGTAGTCAAAAACCAGAAAACCTTGTAAAAAAAAAAACTGCAATTTGCTTTGTGGGCGAAATCGTATGACCTACGAATCCATTTGTAGGTAGTGAGCCAACAATCCTTAAATTTACAAAGCCGCTTCTTAGATTTCTTTGCTTTTTTGTTTTTATTTTCTAGTTAAAATTTCAAATTTTCTAATTTTTTGAAAAGCAAATAAAATAAAATTGTGAATTTACCAATTTCGGGACAAAAGGCGTCCCGAAATGAAATATTTCGGGACGCGGGACAATTGCGTCAAATTCGGGACTGTCCCGCATTTTTCGGGACGTCTGGTCACCCTAGTTAAGGTTATTAAATAGGGTTGCCGTTCGATGTGAAAATCGTGATCGATAATCGGAGGCATCGAATCGATTATCATATCGAAATATATCGATATCATAGACCCAAATCGATTATCATATCAAATTCCAAATTGAGCCTAGGAAGCAGAAACACGGAAGAAACATCGCGAATTCAATATAATTGGGCAGACTGACGCTAAGAAGTTACACGCACAAACACGTCGAGCCGTACTGAATACATCGCAATCGGGCACGGCGATGTTTTCGATCGCCTTTATCGCGCTGGAGCGCCATGCCACTGGCGCGTGGCGTGGCATTATACTTGAGCAGACGATTGGCTACTCCGAAACCAATCGGCGCGTTGAATACGGATAGCGCTGCATTTTTAAGCATGGTAAACCCGAAAACATCGATGTCACTATTTGAAATCGATAATCATATCATATCATATCAAAATACTTGAATCGATTATATATCATATTACTGATATCGATAATCGATCGATATTTCGATTCGACGGCAACCCTATTATTAAATTAATTACGGTTGTTGGTTTAAAGCGAAACCATAGTGTTTGGTTGATGGTAAAGTAACTATTTATAAATGAATATAGTACATGAATATACCTGTTTTCATTTTGTCAATACGATTGCTATTAATATTTTATTATTTTAAATATTTATTTGGAACATGTATTTTAATACGATAATATACCCAGTTTGTACATAAAAACATAACAAAATATAATTCACAGAATGAGGAGTAACAAAATAGCATTATAAAAACAAACACATTGAAACAAAAATAGTTTGCCAAAAAGTTAAAGGAAATAAATGGGATCCGTACGTTTGAGTTAGAGAGGTATTCCTGGAGTGAGTGAATGCTCTAGGATTCACATTAGATTAACAGAAGGTCGTTTACAATTACTTTCAATTAGACTGTACCAGTATTTGGGAGATAGGAGCTGTCCTCTCATATTGGGGATGTGCACATAGTGTTCTACATTTCTACCCAAGGTATTTAGTGAGACGGTTGACTGTTACAAAGGTCGTTTCTCATACCATCTAATACAATGTTAATTTTAAATTACTATCAACACTTACCCAACCATAAACTTCTTGATAGTTGCTGATCGGAGCAATGGAGGGTAGTAGATCCCATGGAATACCCAGTGGTCGTTGTTCTCCTGTAGTTGTGGTCCACTCGGAGCCCCTGTGGAAATTATGTTGTCATTAGTAATTTGTTCACTGGAAGTATAATACCAGCGTAGCATTAGACCTACATATGAAATAGGGTATGTTCAAGGTACGGTATGACTAAGTTTTCAACCACAATTCATCAGTACTGGCATAGGGAGTGCTACGTAAAAATTAAAATCATGAAAGAGTCAGTCAAAAAATATACCAAATTAGGGTACAGCATTTATTTTGTTTTCTTTATAATTTATATTGTATTTATATAAAGTAAATTATCACTCAATGATAACTTCTCCTTGTGACGGATTTTGCTTTTTCCATCGGCAGACAATGAGGTTGCTTAGGAGGACCCAGTTTTCATCAAGAGAATTATGTAAGTAAGCTCGTGTCATAAGTATGATAGAAGGTTGATCTTAAAGTTTTCTTGCAGTTCTTACCATGCCATCCCATAGAGTACGGAAAAGACGTATGGAAGAGGTTGTCGTATTTCGTTGTGATACGTTTAATAATACTGGCCAGACTATCGATTTCCGTGGAACTTAGATCGGAGAAACGTTTCAAGTGTCTTGTCGGCATCAGCATAGTTTCGTACGGCCACGTCGCCCAGAACGGTACGACGACCACCCAATCTTTGTTCGACACCACCACCCTTACCTAGGAGAGGAAGGGAAAGTGTGAGTCACAATCAATGCTTATTTGGACGTGTTTCTCAGCTTGGTTTGAAGTTAGATGTGCTGACGTTAACCTTGTTATATAGTCACAGTTGAGAGCCATAAGTAAATCCTCTGGAGTCAGGATAGATCAATGCAACAAGGCTTACACTATACACCGTCAGAACATTTCTGCAAGTTTAATGACAAAATATCTGGTTGTAGTGAAAAAATGTAATATATTGTCATACTAGCAGCAAAATTCAAATGTTTAAAGATGCTCTCCTACTTAATAAATTATAAATTATTGATTCTTTAAATCAATAGTAATCTAGATAAGCAGGGTTTTTAGTACCAATTCAATTGAATTATTTGCATTTCATTTTCATTCCCTAAAAACTAAACAAGAGTGGATATCATAAAAGAAGAACATTATTGGCATCTAGTCCTATGTTTCATATAATGATATTTCTTTCTTCTTTTAAACCAACATTTAATCTAAAAAATGTTTATGTAAGTTAAGCACCATTACCAACAACACATAGACTTACCTACAAAAACAAAATCAAAATCAAAACTACACAATGTGTGAGATGAGAAAGTTCCCGTTAATAATAAAGTGTGATTACTGATTAGGAATGAAAAACAGGTGGTTGAGTCAGTTAAATGGTAGAAGTTAAAGGGTAGAACAGAGAACAATCATACATCATTCACAAAAATCATACTTTTTGGTGTAGGCCACCTATGTATTTTTTTAAACGAAAGTGTCATTTGGTGTAAGCCCTACCTTTTTTTCAATCTCTTTGGCCACGTAATCCATGAGCAAAGGCCGCCCATGAGTTTTCAGGTACTCCCGCTGAAAGTGGTCTTTAATTCTGGCCTCGTTTGGAACAAACGATGACGCCCATATCTGGCAGTGGGGGTGTGGATTGGAGCATCCCATGATTGCGCCCTTGTTCTCAAAAATTTGAACCCACTGGTAAATCTTACCAAGCTCAATATCCTCCTCAATCCACCTAAAATTCAAAACATGAGAGATTTGTAGCAAGTGGAGTTACGTGACTAAAACTTTGGGGCATAGGAAGTAAAATTCATAGTTTGTATCAGGTAGGGACATTTTTAATTTCCGTGTTTTTGCTACAGCAGCAACCAGTAGCTTAAGGCTATTGTAACACCTCTGGCCGATAATTTGAAAGTCGAAGAAACATGTCTGAAAAGTTTGCTGAATGAAAGAAGGCCTTTAAAATAACAGAAAAAAATGTGAATTTTTTTGGACGGGACATAACCTCACTTTTGGAAATTATATTTAGATTTTTGGACAAAAGTGTAATATACAAGACTAGTTCAAAATTAAATTTTGAGAATCGGTTTTCTGGACATAGTTTCTAAACACCTTTAGCTATAACTTGACTTTAGCTAAAATAGATTTCTGAAAATTACAATTGGTGTACAAATTTTTTTGTCAAACGGTACAAATAGGCTACGAGTTTTGTACCGTTTGACAAAAAAAATCGTACACCAACTGTTATTTTCAGAAAACTATTTTAGCTATAGTCAAGTTATAGCTAAAGGTGTTTAGAAACTATGTCCAGAAAACCGATTCTCAAAATTCAATTTTGAACTAGTCTTGTATATTACACTTTGTCCAAAAATCTAAATATAATTTCCAAAAGTGAGGTTATGTCCCGCCCCAAAAAAATCACAATTTTTTTTTCTGTTATTTTAAAGGCCTTCTTTCATTCAGCAAACTTTTCAGACATGTTTCTTCGACTTTCAAATTATCGGCCAGAGGTGGTACAATAGCCTTAAATAGGGATGATTCAGTATTGATGATGATGATCTCTATTGCTTAACGTCTCAGAAGCAGTTATGAAAATAAGTGTGGTAAAGAGCGACGTTGTAACTATGTCAGGAGAAGGGGACACAGGGAATTATCAAGCACAGATAAACATTGGAGGAGAAACCCTGAAAGTGGTGCATAGTTTTAGCTATCTAGGTAGTAAAAAGTGTGTGTGTGGTGAAGTAATGGCAAGTGGGAAGCTTAAAAAGGAGATTAACATCAGGATACAAAAGACCAGTAACTTCTACCAGTGTGTGAAAGGCCTGGTGTGGGATAGGGAAATACCTATTCAGTGTAAGATGACACTATATAAAACCTATTTCATACCGATCACTATTCATTATGTATGCAGCAGAAACCTGGAGAATGGGAGATAGAGAGGAGAGTCAGATGTAGGCGGCAGAGATGAGATTCCTGAGTATAGCACAGTGGGTAAGACAAGAAGAGACAGAATAAGAAACTCAGACATAAGAGAAACGCTGGGTGTAGAGAAGTTAAATGACAGGATAGGTTGAGGTGGTATGGACATATGGAACGAATGGGGGGAAGTAGGATGCCCAAGAAAATGTATGACAGAAGGATTGAAGAAGGAAGAAAAAGACGGAGTAGGCCAAGTAAGAGATGGAAGGATACCGTAGCAGCAGACTTGGAGGCAAGAGGAGAGAGCTGGGAAGGTGTGGAAGAGATACAATTGTGGAAAAATAGAAAGAAGGGGAAAATTTGGTTGCTAAACCCAAGCTGACCATGCCAGAAACAGGAAACCGTGCTGGATGGATAATGATGATGATTAATGCACTAAGGCTATTTGAGACGCTTACATGAAAAAACCATGCCCTATGTGGAATTTAAATTATTGGTATAAGTGGGTTACCTAGCTTATACATTTTTTATTTTTTTATTTATGTTATTTTCTATTGAAATGCACTGTGTGCCAACTCAGGTCACACTGAACCTAGAAAACCTTCACTTTGAAAATCCAGCTTTGAACTAAAACGCTTTGAATTAAAAGCCTAAAAAGATAAAACCAAAGCATTTAGCCGCCACATTTTGAATTACACATAAATTTATATGAACAAAGTTTGAATGAACTAAGGTTAATTAATACTGTATATGATAGGGACCTACTTTTCAATGACGGTTCGTATCTCCGGAATGCTCATGACGGGGAGAGTTACATTTGACTTGGGATGAAAGCACATGACGCGACATGTCCCCTGAGCGCCGCCTGTTTGGAACAATGGGTCCTTTGTCGGCTTCGGACTAGGTACATCTTCGAGTAATGCTGGAAAGTCATTCCTAAATACGAATGTTGACTCATATTGAGGATTTACCTACAAATGAAAACAATACATTGGTTTCTTTATGTACACAACAAAGCTACAAGTGGCAGTACAACATAAGATATTTATTTAGGATTGAGTAACATACAATGTTAGCCTATAGACATAGATTATATTATTATGCAGTGGCGTGGCGAACATACCAAATCGGAGCCCAGGCACCGATACCAAAAGGGGTGGGGGATCCATTACTTTTTAATGAAACATAATATTTATATACTTTATATGACTATTTTAATTATTATCACACCTACTGAATTGTATGGCTACATCTCTTACTTACTTAAAAGAGTTTTACTGGACTATTGTAAAAGTTTGTCTTAAATCATGATTTAGTAAAAGTGCAGACAACATGCATGATGGATATTCATCCAGTAGTTCTCAACTCAACTAGTAACAGGTAGCAATTCAACAATTCTGCTAAATGAATAGACACGTTTGTTATACTATAACTTATTTCACTTGATTGAATAGATTGATTTGAGGAATTTATAAATTAAATAACAGCTGGTGGCATGGAGGAAGTCTAGAACATTTTCGAGTTTTCTGTTTTAATTTTTAAATTACCGTCTTATGAAGCAGGATTATCGACGTCGTGAATGCAATAAGAAGAACATTCTTGGATCTATTTGAATTGAAGTATTTCCAGTACAATTTCTAGATAAAAGTGTATTGATTTCAATGAAATCGAGACAGCAAGTTTGTCCGTAAAAGAATAAAATCGTATCTTTTCTCTTCAAATATTGCTAACAAAGTGTTTCTCCAAAACTCACAGATTTGTACCAAATTACCTTAAATAATCATTTTCCCGGGGCAAGCCCACGGAGCCCCTAGTTTTCATTATTATGCGTTTCAGTAATTTCTAAATCCCAAATAATGGCTCTGCCAATAAACGGAGAAAACGAACAAAATAAACCAAATTGATTTCCAAAATGCACAGATTATCTAACAATCTAGGACATACAATTTTTTTCAATTGGGAAGGCCCCCGGATTCCTCTTGTAGGTACCTACTAAATTCTTCATTGATGTGTATTTTTCCCCAAATTCTGGCTATATGCCGCTACGAGGAGGCGAAGAGGAATAACACACCGTTGGCTTTATGAGATAAATAATTAAAACATAAGCGCAATCTGTTCAAGCGAATCGGCTGATTTTTATAGTACACACGCACACACATGCACAGTCATAGAATAAGCGCCGTTTATCTTGAATTGTGATCCTCATTTGCTTCGCTCACTCGTCTAATAAATCAGATTAATTGCCGGTAAAACGCACCAAATCCATTCTAGGATCACAAAATTAAAAAAATTCCCTGCGGGGCAAATCTGGGGAAGACAAAAAAGAATTACAAACCGTTGGCTTTATGAGTTCAAAAAAAATTTATAAATTTTCAGCAATTTCATTAAAATTTCATTACATAAAAATGAGGCTATCGAAATCTATAAAATCATATTAATTGCTGGTAAAACGCACCAAATCCATTCTAGGATGACCAAAATTGAAACAATTCCTGCAGGGCTAAACTGTGGAAGACTAAAAAGATTGATAAACCGTTGGTTTTATGAGTTCAACAGAAAAAAAAATCAGCCATTTCATTAAAGTTCATACATAAAAATGAGGCTATTAACATCTGTAAAATCATATTAATGCTGGTAAAACGCCCAAATCCATTCTAGGATCATCAAAATTGAAAAAATTCCCTGCGGGGCTGACCCCCTTGTTGCCCACGAAAGTATAGGGGGTGGGTATAGTTAAAATATTGTAGGCACCGATCATTCTTAGTAGTTCGCCACGCCACTGTTATTATGGATGCTAATTCTGTTTATTTGTATCCGTTGACACATTCTATTCAAATAACATAGGTAGGCTACCTACCTACCTACCTATACAAATCAATCAAATTTCAAGGAATCTTTACTTGAGGTTAACATTTTTTTAAATATTCATCATCATTTAGGGCGACGGTCGTCGCCCGCAGTCAAGCGCATGCGACTGCTTAGGCGACGACGAACTTGCAGCCATGTATACAGCTACCCGAGTTGGGGGGTTTTCAGCTATCTGCACACGCCGCCCCGAAAGAGTTACAATCTTGAAACTCGGTATATGACCTGGTATGTGGTCCATGACCTACCAAAAAAAAATTCAACCCGATCTGACAACCCGTTCTGTGTTAAAAAAAGGCTCTCAACATCGTTAAAATCCTTCCGGCTGGCTGGCTGGCTAGCTGGCTGGTTAGTTAGTTCTCCTCGGAGCTATATTGAGCCCTACAGAGAAAGCGGTAAATCTTAGAACTATGAAACTTGGACCACACTTAGATGTACCTCAGACGCAGTGCATTTTGCTTTCAAAACCAAAATCGGGTAACAGGGACCGGAGAAAATCAAAATTTGGGTGATAGGCCTAATCAAAATACATAATTACCAAGGCGTGGTAATTTGTACAAACTTGAAATTAAACATGCTCTTAACCATTATTGGATGAGCGTAGCGAGCGTAGCGAGCGAAGCGAAGATTCCATTTCACTACACTGGAAAAAAAAATCCGGAATGTTTTTTTTTTTTTTTTTTTTTTTTTTTTGTATTTTTGTGTGTCTGTTAACACGATTCCGGCTAAACCGATACTCCAATTACGATGAAATTTTATGGAGACCTTCGAAATCTCTGAACTTAGAACTGCCACGTTTTTGAGTGAGATCGGAAAATTATTTAGCATTAAAATCGAAATTTTACTTATTTTTCATTTTTAAAACAATTCTTTGACTTATAACACCTACATGCTTTATCCTTTTGTAATGATTTTTCACAGAACCTTAATTTTATGAATTAATATATTTGTGTAAAATTTGAGCGCAATCGAATAACTATTTCTTATGAAAATTTCATTTTTGCGATTTTTTCTTTTTTTAAAATTACGATTAATTAAAAAATAAAGTTAATTTTTTATTTAATTTAATTTATTTAAAAAAAATCTTCGACTAATCAATGATTTTTTCACAGAACAACAGTAAAAATCCGCGTAACACATGGCAACTTAGTGCACCAATTACGCTCATCCAACAACGCGGCGGGACTTAAGCGTTTTCCTAGTATTAGTTTTTCAATTTTTAGTGCGATATTTTCGTCACATTTGGGCCGATTCTGACCAAACGGGTGGGGCTACAACGTTAAGATTTCACATGGACATTAAGATTATGGTAATGTAGTACCTTTTGAAAGAAAAAGTAGAAAGAGTTATTCAGAATCCACAGAAATAAAGGTTTTAATATGAGTTTTTTTAGGTTTTTATTTTTCCCAATTAAAAAGAAACAATAGAAAGGGGGAACAACAATAAACCTACAATGCTTCCCAAAAAGCACTTGAAAAGGGAAAAAAGTGTAAAAAAACCCGAAAAAAACCCGCAAACAAAAATTTAAACAAAAAAAACGCTCATCCATCAACGGGGGGGGCGGGACTTTAGCTTTTTCCTAGTATATATTCTAGCGTCAAAACAAAAGGGGCCCCAAAATTTTTGGGGGGGGGAAACCCGGGGGCCCCAAAAATGAAAAAAAACATATCTAACTTTAAGAATGAATGGGTTCAAGAAAAAGGGGCCTACAACTGGGGATGTTTCAAACGTAAAAAAAATACACTTTGATATCTCTCATATTCAGATTCTTTATCGCTTTTGAATATGGAAAGCAAAATTGGGTCCATTTCAAGCCATTTTTTTTATGATTGCCAATACTAAATAATAATTAGGTCTAACTCTATGGCAGTATGTAAATGTGATAGCTCACATCCTATTCATAGGGGTAAATTAAAATTAAAAATTATTTAAAAAAAAAAAAAAAAACATACCTCTCCATTTCCCCTAACGGCACCTGGACAAAGAGGGTTCTTGGGATCAAATTCTGGTATTTCGTCTTCGTTTGTTGCTTCTACCTGACCACTCCAAGGTCGTTTGGTTCGGTGAGGAGAAACAAGGATCCAGTCCCCGCGGAGCGGATTGTACCGCACATGCTGGTGTTCTGGAACAATAAAGATATTTTGGTTTTCTCCATGATTTGCTGTTCTGACTTTTTGGCAATCCTCGATTTGTTTGAGGTGGGCTTAACTTTACAAAGTTATTTTTTAAATAAGCCAAACATGTTTTTATTTATTTTTTGTTCAGGTTCAGCAGGGGCGTTTCCGTTATTGGGTACTGATTGTTTGAAACAATGTGAATGTTATTAGTTTTTTAATTTCAAAAAACTTCAAAAATTTTGTTTTTTTTTGTTTTAAACAAGCTTTGGCAAAAATTAATCAAAAAAAAAGTTATCCATTAATTTGAAAATTTTTCCCAATTTATAACAAACCTTTTAATTTCCTTGTGGAAAAAATCCGGAGTCATTATTTTCCAAAGGCAAGTTTACCCATTTTTTTGAATGCCCAAAAAATCATTGGTCCTTATTTCCCTAAAAATAAAAAAAACCCCTTTTTCCGGAAAATTTTTTTAAATTGGAAACTTTAAAATCTCAGGAAAATTTCAAAAAGGTTTTAATTTTTGGACCTTTTTTTTTTTAAAAAGCGTTATAAAATCAGTTTTCCGGTCTTTGGCCCTCAAAAATAAAATTAATGCCGAAACCCTATGCCTTGGTTCCCAAAAAGGGGAAATTTTTTTTAAATTAAAAAAAAAATTTTTTTAAATGTTTTAAAAGGGGAAATTTCAAAAATTATTTTTAAATTTTGCGTTTTTTCGTTTTTTTTAAAAAACCGATAAAGCGTTTTCAAAAGGGCCCTTTTTGGCTTAAAAATAAATCAGGCTTTAATTTGGGTGCCCCCTTAAAGAAATTTTAAAAATTTTTTTGATTTTTTTTGGAATTCCGTTTTTTTGGGGCCCCCTTGTCTTTTAACAAAAACAAAAAAAATTTTCTTTAACTTTTTTGATGCTTTCCCCCCGAAATATTGGTTTTTTTGGTTTTTTGGTGTGTTTTGGTTTTTTTTTTTTGCGTTTGATAGATGTGCCCTATCATATCGGGATCCTGTTTCCTTTTTTGTTTTGGAATTCTTTTGCCCGGGGGCCCGGAGGGGGGGGGGGGGAAAGGGGAAAAAAAAAAGGAGGGGGGGGGGAAGGGGGGGGGGGGGGAGGGGGCGGGGGAAAGGGGGGGGGGGGGGGGGGGTGGGGGGTTTTTTTTTCCTTAACCAAAAGGGAATGTTAAAATTAACCCCCCAATTTTTTAAGGGGTTTTGGGAACCATGGATCCATGAAGGGAAACACTCTCAAGAAGGGAAAACCCAAAAAAACTAAACCAACAAAAACAACAACACAAAAAACCCACCACTGCCCCAAAAACAACAAACAACCCACAGCCCCAGCATAAAAGAATTCAAGTTTTTTTCTAGTTTTTTTGGACAAGGGCCCAATCAGAGCCAAAAAAAAAGCAAAAAAAATTTCCCAACAAAAAAAACCCTAAAAGGGTAAATTTTTTCAGTGTTTGCCTCGATGTTTGATACGCACAGGGTCCTATCAAAAAACCGTCAGGTTTTTTTTTAATACAAACGAACAAAAGCGAAATGACTCGTAAAAATATTTGTTTTTCTCTAATAATAATAACAAATAATAATAATAATTAAATAATAATTAATAAAAATAATAATAATAAATAGAAAAAAAAATTTAAATAATATTAATACAATTTATAATAAAAAAAATAATAATAATAAGAATAATAATAATAAAAATTTAATAATTATAAAAAAATAATAAAAATAATAATAAAAAAAAGAAACCCCTACAAAACCTAAACCCAAGCTTTCAAAGGAAATAAAGGGACAGGGGTACACATAATAAAACCCCCCTTTTTATCAGTTTTAAAACACAAACAACTTTTCATTTGCGACGTTTCTTTAAGGGGCCCAAATTTTTTTGTGCCGCTGTGGGCCGGGGTTTTAGATTTTTGGGGGGTTTTTAAAGGAAAAAACCCGGGCAACATCTTCAAAAAACAAAAAAAGGGGAAGAAAAAGGACGAAATGGGAAAAGGGGCTATTTTGGGAAGAATCTTTGAGTTTTTGGGAAAGAGTTTATGGGGTCGACCTTTAAAACAAATACCAAAGGGGTTTAATCGATCTAAAAATGTAAAAAGGAAAACTCCAAAATATTTTAAAAGTTTCCCAAGGGTTTCACCAAAAAGCATGAAACACTTAACGAATTCATTCACGAATTTTTTGGATACATTTAAAAACAAAAAGAAAGGGTGCTCAAAGCTAAGAGATTAAAAAGATATAAAAAAATGTAGATTAAAAAAAACAAAACCGAATTTTTTAAAAAAAAGGAAAAACTTTTTTTAAAACCCCCCCAACTTCTATACCTAAAAAAATAATAGGAAATGGAACACCAACTAGACAGAGATAAAATTTTTTTGGGACAGGTATGGGGTAACCCGTACACAAAAACCGGGTTTCAAAATGGTTTCCCCGTTTAAAATTGTTTTGGGTTTAAAGCGATTTTAAATGAAATAAAGATTCGATGGTATAACTATTTAGGGAATTTTAAAGTCGACAATCGTGCTCCCACATGCGGGAAAGCACCAGGTAATGAAATTTAAAAATTTTTGGTTTTAAAAAAATTTCCCAAAAAACAAATCAAATAAAATTAGAAAATTTCCCCAAACAAATTTTTATAAATGGAGTTAAAGAAATACCCAATTTTTTAAACTGAAGGAGTAACCTTTCTCAAACCAAAGGACAATGACACGAAGAACCCCAAAAATATCGGGCCCAAAACATGCTTCCAAATATAAAAAAAAATATTGACTTCAAAGCATAACAAATAAAATATATAACATTGCGAAGAACACAATATCATGGGCCGGGAACAAAAAAGGGTGCTGTAAAACCCCACGGGGGTGTAAAGGGAAAAACTTTTTTATTGACTCTACTGGGAATGAATCAGGCCCAAACAATAAAAAAAAAGGGAAAATTTCAAAGGGGAAACTACATTGACTACAAGAAAGCCTTTTTACTTTTAACCCCCACACACATGGCCCTTTTTAGATTTTAAAAAATATTTAAAATCAAAACCCCGTAATTGTAAAATTTTTGAAGACAGTAATGGGGGACATGGGAACAAAACTTTAAAAAATAAATTTTAAAAACCAGCGGGTAACTACCGATCCAATTTTTAAAATTTTTTGGTTGGGTTTTCCAAGGGGGACCCCATTAAAATGGGTTATTGGGGTTTTTTTCTGTTTATTAAAACCCACCCGGTTTACATATGCTTAACGAATCGACAACGGAAATTTAAAAAAATTTAAAGGGCAATAATGGGGTATTCACACAATTTTTTCCCCCCTATTTCTACATGGGTGAAACCCAAAAGTTTGGGGAAAGCATCAAATTTTGCTCAACTAAACATTTTAGTCAATTTCAAAATTTGAATTTAGTCAAGATATCCCGCAAAGGAGTTTGGAGTAGACAAATGTAAGACGCTACAAAAATCGAAAAAAGGGTAAGGTTACCCAACAGAAGAGTTACAGCTAATTTATGGAATGGATTGGGAAAAATGGAAAGGGTAACGAGTATACAAATTTTAGGATTTTCACCCAAAAAGCCCCCAAATTTAACATTTAAAGGGTTTTGAAAGGGAAAAATTTTATAGATACCCTCAAGAAACGACTAAAATCTATCCTCAAAGGGCGCAATAAAGGGAAAAAACAAGATCACAGCAATAAAATTTCATATGCTGTACCCGTAACGGGGCATTTTTCTTCGAAATCATTAAAAGGGCGGGAGACAGACATCCCAAAGGCGTTGGAAATATTAACTCGTACTTTCACTTTTCCAAACCCCCGGGAAAACATCATCCTAAACAGCAAAAAGAGGTTGAACTTCCAAGGGGAAAAAGGAGGACGGGGCCTACCCGATCTGAAAAAACTTATATTATTAAAAAAAAAGACATTTTTTAAGGAAAAAACTTTTTTTACAAAGAGCAACCAATCCCCCACTGCATAGGGGGGTGTGGGGGCTAGCTGACCCAAACAAATTTAAATCCACTCAATCTAGCAAAAAAAAAATGTCAATCTACAAAAGGGGAAAATCTAAACTGACGGGTTCAAAAGGGGGTTAAAGTCTCTCGAAAAAAACCCTACACAAAGACATTATGATTTAAAATAAAAACAAAGGTCACGGAGAAAATTAAAGCATCAAAAAGTTGGTTAAACAACGGGGAAACTAATTTGGAGAAACAGAAGGTTTTTTTGATGGCTAATTCAAGGGCAGAGGTTTATTGCGACAACAATTATAAAAAATACATAAACAAGATGCGCAGGGAAAAAATTTAATGTAGAAAATGTAGTGGGGAAAGGGTGAAACAATTTGGGACCTTTTTCCCTATCCAGGTGCAAGTCCCCCATTCAAAAACAGATTACCTTTTACAGACATAACCAATTTCTAAAGCATTTTTTTCATTCCCAAAAACTACAATCAAGTCCAAAACCCCATTGGGCACACCCCACACCTTACTAACCCAAAAACAAACCAGAGAAAGTTTCTAGGGTGTAAAGATTACAAATTATATTACGGACCGCACAGTTTTTTAAAAAAAAACCAAACGATACATCAAAAACAGCCCGGATTTTTAAAAATAATTTTCAAGAAGAAAAAAAAAAATTACCCTTATCGACGTTGCTATCCCAATGTGGGCCCTAACGTCAACCAAGTGGAAAAAAAAAAATTGACAAGTATAGTGAAATTTGCAATTGAGATAAAAAAGATGTGGGGGAAAAAAAAAAAGGTAAATACAACCCATTCAAATTAAAATTTAAATCCAAACCCGGGATCATACCGAAAAAGCTACCTGAAACATTAAACAACTAATCTTCAACCCAATTATACATCGGGGCTCAAAAGGCAGGGAATCTCAAAACGTGTAAAAATATTTTTGTAAAATTTTTAAACTAAAAAATGATAAATTCAGATTTCCAAAACAGCTTCCATCCCCGACCTGGTTTTCGTGGTTTTCCCCCCTTTTCCCCCCCCCCAAACAAAATTTCTAGGATGGCCGACGAGAAATCGGCCAAAGACCGGGGGACCAGCAAAAGAAAAACATCAAACTACAAACAATATTTCAAATTTTAAATGAAATTATTTTTGTTAGAGTTAAGACAAAATTTAAAAATGGTTTTGTAATTTGGTACCAATTTGGGAAATACTTGACGTAAGTCCGTACAACAGGGTTTGCTCCGGTTATAACCGAAAATTTGGGATGAAATTCATCCAATAAAATAAAAAATAAAAGAAATCTTTTTTTTATATTTGGCGAAACTTGAAAGGCCCCTGAGGGGAATTTTTTTTTTTTTCTGCTGAACCAAGCACAATACAAATTCCAAAATTTTTACAAAAAGTAAAAAATAAACCCCATAGGGGAAAAATAGGCTACCAAAAATATAAAAAAATAAAAACATAAAACTATTTCAAAATTAAAAATAGGGAGGGGGGGTTTAATTTTTACTTTTTTAATGTGGTTTTTGGGAAATATAAATTAAAAAATTTTTTTGAGCGACCGGAAACGACGTCTCCACTTTACCTTTTTTATTCTCCAATGTCTTTTTTTTTTTTTTTTTCTGTTTCTTTGGGGTTATCGGGTACCGTTTTTTTCTGTTTTACCTTTAAATTTTTTCCACATGGGACTACCACCTAGGCCGGGGTTTTTCTGTATAGTTTGTGGCAAAAACGTTCCCAAAAAGGGAAAAAAAGGGGTTTCATTAAAATTAATCGAAAGTTTTTTTTTTCCAAAATAAACGGGCCCACAAAATCTTAGGTGGCCCAAATTTATTTAGAATGTCCGTCCATCCAAAGAATATGTTATTTTTTATTTTTTTAACCGATAAGGTTTGGTGTAATTGGGAAAAATTTCATTATAACAAAAGGGGGGCCCTTTTCCATGGGCAACGGAAAGTCGCAAAAAGCTTTTTTGGGGTCATGATAGCGGGTTCAAAAAAGGAGGCTCGGATCGAGTTGAAAAATTTTTTAAACCCTTTTTTTCCGCAAATTTCGTTCCCCCGATTGAATGCCTTAGTTTTGTGGCAAAAAACGGGTTTTAAAAAGTTATAAAGGTTTTTCATTAAAATTTTTAAACAAAAAATTTTTTTTTTTTAAATAAACGGCGGGCAAAATCTTGGGAAATAGCCAAATCAAATTTTGAATGTCCCGGGGGGCCCCCTCACGGGAAAATGTTTAATTTTTTTTTTTTGTCCCAATAAGTTTTAGGGGGGTAGATTTGGGAAATTTACCCTTTTTTAAAAAAAGTAACGTTACCAAAGGCAACGAAAAATCGCAAAAAAGAATTCTGGTCATATGTACTGCCACCTAGAAAAATCAAGAGTAAAATAGGGTTTTCCCCAAAAAAAATGAAAGTCCCAAAGGTCCTCTAGATGGGGGTGGTTTTTATCCATTTCTCTTTCCTAATTTTTTCCAAATTTTTCAGGGCCCAAAACGATCAAGACCTTAAAGATATTGGTATGTAACATTATGGGAATGTCATTAAATCGGGGTCGTGTTTTCACCCTACCCGGGGCTCGCTTTAAAAAAAACCCCGTCCAACTGACCCTTTTTTTTAGTTTAAAAAATTGGGGGCGGCGGTAGCGAGCGTCCCCCACTTGACTTTCCCAATGGCTCGAATGTCTGTTTTTTTTTTCTGTTACTGTTTCGGAACAGGCAAACCCGTTTCTCTGATCACCTGAAATTTTTTTACACATGTTCATACCACCTAGGGGGGTTTTTCTGTATATTTTTTTGAACAAAACCCGACTTTGGTTAAAAAAAAAAAAAAAAAAAAAAAATAATAATAAAAAAAAAAAAATGTACCGACTTTATAAATTTTTTGCAGGTCAATAAGTAAAAACATTCTCCCCTTTTTTTTCCAAATTTTCAGGTAAATCGGTAAAGCCCTAAAGACTATTGGAAATCATATTTGAAAATATTTTAAAAAAATGAAGGAGGCAGTGAAGATAAAAAGTCACTTTAGAAGGCTGACGTAATTATGGCTTTTCCATTGGCCGCACTCAGGTCGCACTATGCGCCCTATGCGCACGGGTTGAAACTTGTCTTTTCTTTTTGTTCATTTTTTGTAATGTTATTCAAGTGGAGTTGAAAAACAATGACATTATGCCTCGCCGGTGCATGCCAATGGAAAACGCCTTGTACAATGCAAAGATGTGGAATAGTATATTAGTGTCGATTAAAATATCCTTTTTGGAAAACACTGGGTGGTGGGCCTTAGGGGAATGTCGTACTCGGGTATTTCACGTCCGGTGCTCGCTCAACAACGCTTAAAACTGGGTTTTTTCCCGTTGCACTTTAAACCATCAATCATAATAAAAAATACAAAATACAATCAATAATCATAACAAAAAACTTATTAAAACCACAATGTTTTAAATTTTTCAAAGAATGAACATTTTTTTTTTTAAAAAAAATTTGTTGGATTACAAAGAAGGATCAAGAAAAATACAAATGCATTTTTTTTTAAGGCGTTTAGTTTGGTAATGCAAATGTTTAAAGGGAAATTAGGTTCCTGTGGGGCAGCAAAAAAGGAAATGATTTTTTATAAAGGAGGTTTTATGTTGGGAATTTTTAAAGTTAATGTTATTTGGTGAACGTGTGTTGTTGTCTGATTGCAATTTAAAAAGATTTACATATTGTAAAAAGAAAAACGGGAGCAGAATTGTTGAGGGTTGGTAGAAGAGAAAGAGAGTGATACACACTCTTGCTCAAAAGGTAAGCCAAACAGTTCGATTCTGGTGGGGTCACTATCATAATATTTAAATTTAAAAAATAAATTTCAAGCAAACATTCTGGCTTTTGCAGTTTGTTGGATTTTTTTTTGTGTGGATTTTTACTGAATTACATCACAGTACCAGTAAACAATTGTGGAAAGAAGATTGCACAAGCATGATTTTTTTCTTTGTTGGTAAGAATTCCTAAGTTCTTGAGACCCGTGCATTGTTCTAAAAAACTTTTGACAAATGTTTTTATATGGATCTGACCAAGTGGGATTCATCCATAAACGTCCAAAAGGGTTTCTTACTGTTCGAGAATAGCTAAGAGTCTCCATTAAAATTTAATTTTGGGATAACTTTTGTTTAGTTTAGATAGAGAAATTTTGTGCCAAAATAAAGTTGTGATTTTTTTTGGATTTAAATTTTTAAAACCCTTTTTTTGTCATTTTTTAAAACCAACACATCAATCACCATTAAAGTTATGTAAAGCTTCAATAAGAAATTTAATCGTAGTAATTATGTAAAGCTGCAAATCGTCGGCATATAAATGATACTGACAGATCTACAGAACAGAACATTCAATGAATCTTTTATGTGATTTTTTTTTCCCCAATTAAAAACTAATGGCCTAAAACTTTAAATTTTTTGGGTTTGGGCGTAAAAAAAAAAATCAAAAACTTTTTTATTTTCTAAAAAAATGGGAAATTTCTCCTTTTGGTGCGGTTTCAAATTGTATTTTTTTTATATATCTTATGAAAAACCTGTTTCAGATATTTCATTTTTTTGCTGATTGCAAATCCCTGGATCCCTACCTATGCCTCTACAGTTTTAATGTGAAAGTCAACGCTTTTATTTTAAAGAAATTGTGATCTTACCCTACTATTAAAATAATTACCGGGAAGGTTGAAAAAATGTATACAGCATCTGCATAGTTAATAATGGTTTATTGCAGGTGTGTAAAAAACTGTTGTATGGATGTAAGCAATGTAGGCTTAGGGATATTAATATTATTTTGCCGATATCAGATCCATGAACGAAAGTGGAATTTGTTTGCAAACGGGAGAGCTTTTTACACACTATTTTCAGGCTGTTGAAAGGGGTAAGCATTTTTTTTGGGTCTTATTTTCTATTCTTGCCATTTGGGGTTTGTTTTATTTTTCAATGCTGTTAGGTCATGTCAAGTCCGGTACTAGTATTTTTTAAATTAAATTTTCATTTTTTTGTCAGTGTTACATTAACATTAATTTTGAAAATATAGGACAAATATAAAATCTTACCAAGTCAGTAAACTCTATAATGTTTCCATACTAAAAAAACTTTTTTGTTTTTCCCGCTAAGGTAAACCCCTCGACATTGAATTTCTTCACAACATCATTTACTTTTTTTTGTGTGCCCTTTTTGCCTACAAGCTATTTCTTATCAAAATCTTACTTGACTTTATCTGAATTTAGCCCTTTATATTATTTCTTTCCCTTTAAGATCACACATTAAAATAAATACCATTGAATTTCTTGGGCTCTTTTGTAATGCAGCGTTCTATACAGATTTAAAAAGAAAACAAAACTGATATGATAGAAATAAGACATAGTTACGGTAATTAAAAAATTTTGGGACCAAAAACCCAAAAACAAGGCTTAAAAAAGGAAACAAGCAAGATATTTTTTATTTAATGATTTAATTTAATATTTATATAGGCTTGTCCCTTAAAAGATAGTAGTGGTATCTTTCAACTATAGGGCCCAGACCAGAGTGTAATTGAGCAAAAATCAATATAAAGGGATAAAAATAACAAAATTTCAAAAAACAGTAAAAATAAAGATATATTTATAAACATCTAAAAAGAGACCCCTACTTCAATTGTTGCCTAGAGCAAAATTTAAAAAAGTATTTATTCATTAACGAGGGAGCGGGCATGAGGTACAACCAAAACAAAAAATCAAACGACCTTTCGTGATTCTGTAGTGTGTTGTGTGTACACGAAAACCCCCGAATCGCTTTTAAACCCCAGATTGCGCTAAATTTTTTAAACGACACCCGGTCAGTTGACTGGAACTGTTTAACAAATCGTAGAAAAATTTGATTAAAATAATAAATTGAAAAATAGCCTGAAAAAATGTTTGGGAATTTTTAGTGACAATGGTTTTTTTTTTGAAAAAAATACTTTGTTTGTATTTGTCAAGCTGTGAAAATGCAGTGTCCAGGTCCAACTAGTTAGATGTTAAACGCCTAATTTTGCTGTAAGTTAGTATATAGTAGTAGTGTAGGTTAGTATTTTATTCCAATACAAATTTACTTGTAGTTTGACCCATCTAATCCTCGTAAGGATTATTACAAAGGGTATTTTTAAAAATGTTTTAAAAATACATTAAATAAATAAAAAGATTTCCATAGTAGGCTATATAAAAAACTAAGAAAATTAAAACAATAAAAAAATAAAAAATACATTAATATTACACTTAAATTTTTAATTAGAATAAAAAAATATTTTTTAAAAACCATAGGCCCCTAGTCCTAGTGCACTTGGGTTGTAACCTGGACATATTGAATTTTTTTATTGATTTAGGTATCTTTGAAGGCCTATATGTTTTTGTCTTCTAGGTATTCTTGAACTGAGTAATATGCTTTTTTTTAGAAAAATTGATTTCAGCTTGTGTTTGAATGAGTTTTACATTTTTTATATTTTTTTTTCTTGTGGCAATTTGTTGTAAAGTTTTGAGTTTATGTATGATAAATTTTAAATTGTAGTGTTTTTAGTTTTTGAGGTATTGTGTGTGAATAGGGTTTATTTTGACGGGTGTTGTGAGAATGGATGTCGCTGTTGAGGGTTGTTTCTTGGGTTTTTTGTGTATGTACAAAGATGGTTTGCTTTATGTATAAGCTCTCACCCTCTGTCATACATAATTAAAAAATCCCTCTCTTCAGGAATCTTTCCCTCCAAATTAAAATTGCTAAAGTAATCCCATCTATAAGCAGAAAGGCAAAAAAAAACGACCCTAACAACTATAGGCCAATCTCGCTTCTATCCTCCTTCTCAAAGATTTACGAATATATTATGCATGACCGCATCATTTCTCATCTCAACTACCATAGATTAATCTCTCCACACCAACATGGTTTTCTCAAACAAAGTCCACAAAAACGGCGATCTTTAATTTTCTATCGCGTCTTTATTCCGCCTCGACTCGGGCGATACTGCGGTTGGTACTTTTATGACCTCAGCAAGGCTTTCGACTCCATCGACCATCGTGTCCTGCTATGCAAAATGGAGAATCTTGGTATAAGAGGAATCGCCTTGAATTGGATATCCTCCTACCTGTCTGGTCGTTCCCAAAAAGTCGAAATAAGGAATACATTAAAAAACTCCTCTAATTCTGTCTATTCAGAGCCCATCGGCAATCACCAAAGGTGTCCCAAAGGCTCAATCTTGGGACCCCTCGCCTTCCTTATAAATGTTAATGACTTAAACCCGGGAAAACTTGCAGGAGGGTGCCATCACATGTATGCTGATGACTTTTCCTGAACTGCTAACAGCCCCAAAAACTTTAGCCCAAACCCTCCCCTCCTTATTAAACAGCCAACCCAGTTAATGGCAACATTACTGTAATGACAATCAGCTCACTCTCTCCCCTCCAAAACTACTTACTTCTTTCCACACTCCCCAAAATGTACCCCTTTCGAGCCCCCGCATACTACTGCAGAACAAACATATCACTCGTTCTAACTCTATCGCTCTCCTAGGCCTAACTCTATCTGAAACCCTAGACTGGGCATCCCATATAGACAAAGTGTCCTCCAAAATTCTTAGCGGCTGTTACATGCTCAGACAATTTGTCATATATAATCACCAGAAATTCTTAAAATAGTCTACTTTGCCCACATCCACTCCCACCTAGCGTATGGCATCCTCTTTTGGGGCGCTTCCCCACACGCCAAAAGAATTTTTACACTCCAAAAGAAAGCAATACGAATATTGACGCGAGTCTCCCGACGGCACACCGTGTCGCCACCTCTTCAAAAAAGTAGGAGCTCAAACGCTCACTGGGCTTCTAATACAGACAGCCTCAACCTTTGTTTGCCAAAACCCCTCTCTATTTATACAAAACTCCCAGATACATAGCCACCTAACCAGATCCTCCAAACTTATTCATCTTCCCTCTCACAATCTATCCCTATTTTCTAAAGGCCCCAAATATTTGTCATCCATCCTCTATAACAAACTCCCGATAAAGTGCTGTCCTCCTCATCCGATACCTTATTCAAGCTTAATCTGAAAACTTTCCTTGTTGAAAACAGTTTTTTTACATTGCAGGAATATCTCGCCCATACACCCAGTCAAACCTAGATTTTTCTCCCCTGGTTCTTATAAATTTGTAAACTTTTGTATGCCTAAATAATATCATCTATTCAAATATTCGACCATTGTATTAGGCTACATCTATTTTAGTATCACTTGACAATGTATATAATTATCTTACTATTACTTAGATCTAATACTATCTATTTTTGTAAATATTTTATATTCTATTATTGTATCAGCTTACATCTAGCCCTTTGTATTAATTACATGACAATGCCCCCATATCTGTACCATGTACCCATCAACAGGCGAATAAAACTAAACTAAACTAAACTAAACTAAAAGAATGTTAATATCTTATTTTTATAAAATGTTCTTTACAGTGAGGTTTTATGAAAGAGTCTTTTCTTTGTCTTAGACCCAAAATGATCCTGAGAGCTTTTTTTTGCAATGTGAAGCCATGTGTTTGAGTAACCGGGAATATTTGCATTTAAGTTTGATAATTATATTGGTAGACCTAGGCCTAAAGTAAATAATAGGGTTTTTCTTTTTAAATTTAGTTGGTATAAGGGCGCGTCAACTGTAAGGCCATAATGCGCAAATCTAGCCTATGATAGGCTAGGGAGGCCTAAGGTAGGGGGAAAAAGGGAATGTTACCGGGTATTTAACACATGGCTCACTCACTTGTCTAACGACTTTGGTGTTTTCCTAGTTATTTAAATAAAGGTTCCAACTTCCAATCCCTGAACTTAGGCCTACTTGTGGCTCAAAAATATTTTTTACCCACTTAAAAATCATTGCTCTATGCCTATGGTAATATGAATTATGTATTGTAGCACAATTAGATAGTAGGCCTACCTAGAGGTAGTTATTTTCATAGTGGTGACACCTCACGCAGTATGACAAAGAAATTAAAATTATACAAGCAATAAATCTAACACTACCTAATTAATTTACTAGCATCTATTATCACAGAAATAAAATTAAGTAGGAGGGGCTTAGGGCCTACAACCTGTGCTCTTTGAGTTGTGGCATACATTTATTTCATACATAGGCTACTTATACCGATACCGTACCTTAGCCATATTAGGCTATGTGTTTCTAAACTAGGGAAACGCCAAAGTCGTTGTTAAACGAGTGAGTGAGTGAGCCAAGTGTTGAGTACCCGGGAACATCCCCTTTCCTCCCCTATACCTTAGGATCTAGCCCATGAGGAATGATACCGGGTACTCAACACATGGCTCACTCACTCGTTTAACAACGACTTTGGCGTTTCCCTAGATATTTAAATTGAACATTTGAAATGCGAATCGTGTTCAAAACGTATTAGCGTGAAACATTAACAAATTTCCAAGATAAAACAAAATCACCTAAGTTTTATTTCCCATTTAACACCCCTCAAAAATAATATGTGGGTGTAAAAATATAAAAAAAGTTCGAGCTAACGGGAATCGAACCTCAACCCTCCGTGTGGTAGCTAAATTTACTTACCAATAGGCCATGCAAGCCACGTAGAAGCGGTCCCGATAGCTGCTACTAAACAAATGCCATCGATATTTTAAAAATCACATTTTTATTTATTGTAGGATTAAATCGCAATGGATCTACTTGATTTTGTTAGCAGTTCTCAATAATTTTGTACCGGATGTCTGTTTAAAATTTCAGCCCAATCTGTTCAGCGGTTGGTCTGATTTACGACGTACAGACAGACAGACAGACAGACAGATAGACAGACAGAATCACAGAATGAGAATTGTTCGAGTTGAATGGAGACACTCGGTCGCTCCACTCCCTCCTTTAATGACGTCATTACTATATTATCTTACAATTAGTGTGGAAAAGGCCAACCGGTTAGCTTAATTTAGATTGGAGAAGGGTTGACAGGTTGGGAAAACATAGAGAACATAAAGCTGAGGGCAACAAAACATTTCACCTGCTGATGACAACTGCCTGCAGTTAATTTAAAGTTGTTTGTTACCTTAATCCACGACGCGTTTCGTCCTTCTGGGGAAAAAAATCATCTAACTACATACCTAGGCCTACAAACAAAACTCACAACACATAACCAAACCTGTGGTAGGGCCATGCAAGAAGTAAATTCTGCATGCATGTTGTCATCATCAGCAAGGTTACTTCACACCATTCATACCGAGACACACAGTCAGCACAACCAGTAAGGGGGCTTCCCTCCCAACTCTGGTGCTCGGGAGACAAAAAATCCATGACTTACCCTGACTTAACTCGTCGATTGCGTCAGGGCCTACAGGGTTGGCTTGGTCGCTTTGGTTTACTGTCCCCCACTGAAAATCAGTTATATTGACTGAGTGGGTAGACTCTAGGCCCTCCGCCCTATATATACGAATTTATTTATTTATTCGTACCAGGACCCTTGACAACAAGAGAAAAACTGCCCCTCCTGCTGTTGCAGGGCCAGGGTACCCCTTCATTCATTCTAAGAGAATAGGTTAGAGATAGGAAGGGTGGATAGTCACAACACAGCACAACCAGTGAGGGAAGCCCCCTCACTGGTTCTCAACCCTTCTAGAGTCTGATGCTTGGGCGACAAAAGAACCATGTCTTACCCTGGATTTGAACCAAGACCCGTGGCAATGAGAGAGGCTGCCCTACTCGTGACTGGAATCCGAAAAAGAAAGGAAACAAAATATAGGTGCCTCACGCTATCTATGGACTTGCTTACTAGGGGAAACTGCACTCAGGTATACCCCCACCATCGGACCTCGACCGGACGGACAAAGGGAGGGCAAGCGATCGAGATGAATAAAAAATGGGAGCGTGGCTAGAATACAAAATTCCCCTGTCATTGTTTAATATCACTAGTGCCTAAAATATAAAATAGAGGTTAATTGTTACTTTTGCCTACGAAATCGAACTCAATTTGGCAAATACGACTCGAATTGTCTTTTTAATTTTAATTTTGAACCAAAATGAAGCTATTTTCCGTACTTATGAACTACTTATAACTACTTATGAATATAGAGTACAAGCTACGTGACGTCCAGGAGAGAACCAAACAAGCACAATAAACGTTGCACCCTAAGTATACCATGTAATCGATGTGTAATAAAAATGGCAATAATCAAAATAATAAGCCTACAATAAATAATATTCAAATTTTACTTCACTGTAGTTCATTGTTGTGTCTGCATTTATGTAATTAGGCCTAGATTTATTTAGTTATCCTCCTTCGTAAATCGGTTTTTAACTGAATCAGATAGAAGTTAAATAAGCTTAGGTAAATGAATATGATAACACAGGTTGAAGAGTGCGTGTTAAAACAACTATTTAACATCAATATTTCTGAGAAGCTAATAGTAATTATTTATATTTATATATGTTCTAACCCACACTTAACCTGCACTGGACCTGAAAAGCAGGAAGGGTTCTACGTTGTAGAACACAAAAATGTCGAATCTTGACACCAATTGGATTACCAATACTCTTCATCTGCTTTGATATTTTACTCATTTTGTCGGAATAGCTAAATAAAGTTTATCTACACATTTTTACATGGCAAGCGGGTTATCAACCCATAGTTACGGCTATGTTTATCTTACTTTTCTTTCGCAAATTAAATTATAAATCGATGCTAACGTATAGCAAGATTGTGCACCCCCTTACAAAAATTTTACATCGTAAAAGCTTCGCCAAAACTTATCCAAAAGGTCGTCACTTTGCCAAAACATATTTAAAACCTATCTGAAACATATTCAAACACTAACTATGTTTTGGAAACCTTCCTGCAATCTTTTTTAGAGTCGCAGGAACATCGCGAAAAGGTAGTCAAAAGTATCCTTCATGGAAACATAGAAAAAAATCTCAGGTAATAATGACTATGTTTTGGATACCTCCCTCCCAATTTTTTTAAAGAGTCGCAGAAAACATCGCGAAAAGGTAGTCAAAAGCCGCCATTCGCCAAAGCATCGCAGGAACATCGCAAGAAGGTAGTCAAAAGTATCCTTCGCCAAAACATCTCCAAAGCATCGAAAGAAAACATAGTGCCAAATTAATTCTTATAGTCAAATGTAAAACTATTAATTTTATGCAGGATAAGAAATGACATTTTTCCATTTCATTAAGATTTAACCATTATTTTTATTAAATTTTTGAAATATGTAAACCGTATTTTGTTCGAAATTATAATATACATGGTCATAGTTGAAATAATTAATTGGAACTTGAGTGGTCGGAACAAGCCAAGTTGTGCAAGATGGCGTCTGTCAACACATGTGCTGATTGTGCTCATCCTGGAAAACAGTGTACCAGTAGCCTCGGTTTTGCATAGCTTTGCACGCATACAATAATTAGGTAAGTAATTTGGGTTTTTAAAAGTAAATGTGTTCAATATTCATCCACTGTTTTAAGCTCATATTCAGACCATGGTTGGTGCACTGGGGTTTTTAGTTAGCCTTTGTCTTTAGGTTATGGGGGGCCTACATGCCTAGGTTATCTCTAGCTTACCTAGGCCTAGGGCCTAGTGCCTGTGCCTGGGCAGGGATATACCTAGGCCTCAGGAAATGTAGGGGCAGGGTTCTAACTTCTAACTAAGCCAGGTACAAGCCCACTGTTATAAAATGGTAGGCTAGGCCTAGAAGTAAACATATAAAATGTTGGGTTTTTAGGTAGGGCCTACTAAGTTAGGGATGATCCGAACCTAGGACTAGGGTAGCTCTCAAGTTATTTTCTTATTTTCACAGGTCTTGGACCAGTCATCATGTCATTCGTCGAGGGAATGCAACACCTACGCCTGGGCCACACTGCTCCCCATTACAGATCCTTTGGAACCAGTGCTAGAGACTAAATAATAATGTGTCAACCCCAATGGCATACGGTCCCTTTAAACTCAAGAGATAAATTTAAAACTTTGTTAGGCTAGGCCTGGGCCTACTTGTAAGGCTTCATGCCAAACTTGCACTCATATTTTAAATCTTTCAAAAAAAGGAACAATAGTGCGAGTTGGATGTTGTTAGTGGTCTGGTGTTGACAAAGAGTTGTGAGATATATAGGCCTATCTGTGTTGTGTTTGGTTACGCGTGGTTTTAACAAAACTGGAGCCGGTTGTAACATCCTAACTCTACTGTATACCGGTATAAACTACGACCATGTAGCCCATCATTCATAAGTCTTCCGGGATCATCACTGACTACGTATATCACGCACCCCCAAAGCCCCTTTGGGTTGAAATCGCCTTCAACGAATTCGATTGGGATCCGCCCGTATATCACCCCACTACAAAGCGCTTTTTCTTCCAAGTCGGTTGCAGAGTGCAGAGTCCACGTGAGCTCAAGGCGAATTGGTTCCTTCCAAGTCGATTCTAAAAGCGAGTTGAACGGAAGCGCTTCGAGGCAAATTCAACGCATATATCACAGTCTGCAATCGGCTGGAACCAAGGCGATTTCAACCATGGCGCTTTGAACGGTGTGAAAATACGTAGTCAATAAAATCATAATGCCTTATTCACTCTAGCACAATCACTCCGATCAGCCATTTGTCAATACAAGATCTGAGTAAGTGGGACATGGCCTAGCGGCTAGCCTATGTGAATTTTAACTCCGGCATCCGACTTTCTTTAGTTTGCAACCTAGCCCAGTGTGGACAAACCTTTGTCTTCGGTCGGTACGGGTTGGTTACGGTTAAATGCACATTTTTTCTCTCTAGGTACTACTGTGTAAGTAAGTCAAGTCAAGTGTTATCACACCACTGGGGTTATAAACACACTCAAATCTATTGCCAAATAGTTAGGCACCAAATTATCAAAGTGCTGATTTAAACCAACATCACTTTTTCTTGTACCTCAATTAAAAATAACAGTTAATAGGAACATAAGTAGGCCTACCGTTCTGGTTGGTCAAAGGTATGTTTATAAAGGAGGGCCTAGACTTGCAATTTGCGAACTCAAACTCAGTTCAAAAGTACCTACGTACAAGTTCGGTTCGAGTTCGAAAAATTGAAACGTTGCACACCCCTGGCATGCGTAGGCCTGCAGTGCAACATAAACAATTGTCAAGACTGTACCGCTATTGTAGGCCTATCTAGTGATTCTGGTTTGTGTTGCAACTTGCAATATCATAATATAAATATTTCGGTACGGTAGTATCCCATTCATCATTCGCGTCTGCTAGCAATCGAGGGAAACTTATGGGTACGGAAGGCCTATATGACATTGATAGGGTGTATTTTTCCCTTTGATTGTGATTGCAATTTAAAGTTGTGATTTTGTGTAGACCTATTTGAATTCTTCAGTACCGGTACCTATAAAAGTTATTAAGTAAATTATATTATTAATTTTTTAAAATTATTAATAGGCCTAGTAGGCCTACTTTTATTATTTGGTAGGGTATATCTTGTAGCAATCTGGCATTAATTCTGGCAGTATGTTTTTGACATACTCTATCCATGCTATCAAATTTTTTATCAAAATAAATTTCTTTAATAGGCCTACTTTTTCCCTTTGTCTGCTGGGCATTTTTCTTTGGGGAATTAAGTATTTTGCCACCGACCTAAGCCTCTCTCATTGATTTCTGTCAATAGTTCATGCCACAGAAACAAAAAAGTAAATACAGGCCCCACAGCCTAAAATTGCTGCATTTGGGGGCAGGGGGGAGTTGCCAGGGTGATTGATGTTATCATTAGATACACGTACGAGCACGGATAGTAGGTGGTGTCCTCAATAAGGTTTATGATATGGATGAATATGATGACGTTAGTGATGCATATAGGTAAATGGCATTGTGCAGGGCCCCCCCAGATGTATTTATTGCCACACACGCCATTTTTTAATTTTCCATTTTCAAATGTCTGTGACAAAAAAGTAGGCCTAATTACATTAATTAACATTTAATGTAAATAAACCTAACCTAAAATAAAGAACAATGTCTTAAGTTATGTAATTTTAATTTCTCCATAGGCCCTAGGTCCCTAATACTGTTGACGATGTTTTTGCGATGCTTTGGCGATGTTTTCGCGATGTTTTAACAACCTTTTGAAACCTTCGCCAAAAGGTCCGCGGGAACATCTTTAACTATGTTTTGGTGATGCTTTGACTGCAAAAGGGTCAAAACAGGTAAAAATCCTTCTGCGCGAAAAACCCTTTGCCAAAAGGTCGCGGGAAAAATCTTCAACTATGTTTTTTGGTGATGCTTGACTACAAAGGGTCAAAGCAGGTAAAAATCCTTCTGCGCGAAACCTTCGCGAAAAGGTCGCAGGAACATCTTCAACTATGTTTTGGTAAGGCGTATTTGTAAGACAAATGATGTTTTGGTTGTGTGTCGGATACTTTCTAAAACATCGCGAAAACACATCTCTGAGATATGTTTTCGCGATGCTTTCGCGACTAAAATTTTTGTAAGGGCCCTCACAAAACAGATCTCTGCAATCCGTTTTATTGATTGTAGGGCCCTTTTAAGTACACATCGATTTTCCGGGTACTAAAGCCAAATTTAGGTTAAAATTTAAATTAAAAATACAATTTGATGTATTGACCAATTTGGGGTACAATTTCATATGTAAAAGTGGCATTAATCTCATATTATTTTATTTTAGGAACTAGCGATAATAAACAATGACAGTGAAAATTTTGTATTGAAGCCACCTTCTCAAGTTCTCTATTCATCTCCCATCGCTTGCCCTCCCTTTTGTCCCCCCCGGTTGAGGTCCGATGGTGGGGGTATACCTGAGTGTAGTTTCCCCTACTAAGCAAGGGCCATAGATAGCGTGAGGCACCATACTAGGGCCTACAAGTTGCAAGCTCTTGGCTATGGCACAGGCACATGTGCTAGCTCTTGGTTGAATGGAGTTTGCAAAGGGTTAGGAGGGTGTCTATCTATTAGTAAGCTAGGTAGGTATGCCTATGTCCATTTGAGTAAGCCAGTAGCCGTAGCCTAGAGCCACAGATAATAGATTGGCTGTGCTAGACAAACGATAAACTTACCTTCTGTATCGAACTCCATTCCGGCTCTTTAGCGTGAATAAATCTTACCCTATTGTAAGCTAGTGTAAAAAAAACAAACTAATGATATAATCAATAAAATTTTACGTTATCCTGTCAATAAACTATATTATTAAAGACCTATGAATATATTCGCTCCGCAACACATGTTATCGAGATGACGAACCTTGGACGAACGGGACGAACCACAGCTGATTTGACAGCTTTTTGAAACAGCTGTTTGATACAGTGTCGCCTGGTCACGTGTTCCTGTACACAGGTGTACCAAACAAAAAGTACAATCTACAAATGCGGATTTGAAGTTCGAACCCATGAACACTTTGGAATTTGGATTAATAATTAGAATCAGAGTGTTGAGCTTTAATAATAGACAAGTTTTTAATAAGAGCGCAAAAAGGTATGAATATATTTTCATGTAAATGTTATATAAATTAATGAACCAGCCCGGGAAATTATTTGATATCTTGTTGTGTTGGCATTGGCATCACTGAACTAAATATCAGCTGTTGGTTGACTGGCAACTTGGCAAGTGTCAAACTCAAGTTCCGAAAATGGATCGTATCAAGATTTTAGAGAAGGAAATTTTGCTGTTGAGGCAAACCTTGCGATCTAAAGAGCTCGAGGTCTCAATGCTGAAAAGGAAAGACAGTTACTCGATAGGTTTAACAAACTCTCAGATTGCTAGATACAGTCGTCAGATCATAATTCCAGGAATTGGAATGAGTGGTTAGTGTTGTTAACTTGTTTTGGCTATGCCTAGGCCTAGCCTACTTGTTGCTCCTCAATCTAAAGGCCCACAAGTGTTGTAATATTATTGTCGGTAGGCTCACAATTTTAATTCAGCGTGATAAAATCCAATAGCTTTGCCATCAGAAGGCTAGCATTCAATGCTGTTCCTGTTGTAGGCCCTGTATTGTAGGTTTATTGTATGGCTTACGACATAACCTCCAAATGTAAATTTGTTGGCATAGGCCTATAATCATGTTTTTAGGCCTACCATTTCTTACCCTGCCTTGATGTTACACACTCAAACCTAGGCCCTAGGTTAACATGGTTTAAAATTTAAATATTGAGATTAATCAATTTGTGCAGCACGGTTGCCAGGCCGGTAAGGCTACGTGATCACGTCGTCTCGTCTCGAATGCCTGCCGCCAAGGCATAGGCCTACCTACTTACCGAGGCTTATAGGCTGTCTAGCCTAGGCCTACTCCAAACTTCTTGGAACTTCTTCGGTTGGGGGGGGGGGGGGGGGGGGGGTCCAAAAGTCCAAAATAAATGCATCACGTTTTTCACTAAAATACTCCACCTTGCCTACAAAACCTTTAACGTTGCTATTTTTAGCATAAAGGACTTTCGTTTCAAATAGCAACGTTAGGTTTTGAAGGTTTTTGTTACTAAAACAACAAAAATGTGATGCTTTTATTTTTTTTATTTTGGATCCCCCGTCAATTGAAGAAGTTTCAACTTCTTTGGGTTAAAGCTTCAAGTCTGTGATAAGGGAAAAGGGGTTGGCCTAATTGCGTCATAAAGCTATTACCTAACTATGAATAGACCTAAGTTTTAAATACCAGTACCGGTAAGCCTATGTAAAGTACTGCAGACCTAAGTAAGTAAGTAAGTAAGTAATTTTATTCATTTGACTAATACAGAGTAGAAGTATAACACTTTCGCCTATTCTCTAGAGAGAGAGAGAGAGAGAGAGGGTGAGAGAGAGAGAGAGAGAGAGAGAGAGAGAGATAGGTGGAGTGAAATGAATAAGGCGATAATAAAATTAAGGTTAACAAATGTTATAGATAATACATAAATAAATGTAATAATACTGTATAATGTAGGCCTATAATATAATGTATATCTTTATGCAGGTCAATTAGCTCTGAAGAAATCGTCAGTACTTATTATTGGAGTAGGTGGTCTTGGTTGTCCTGCAGCCCTGTATTTGACAGGAGCAGGAATCGGTCATATCGGTCTTGTGGACTACGATGAAGTTGAAGTAAACAATTTACATCGGCAGCTCCTACACACGGAATCAAGCATTGGGATGTCAAAAGTTGAATCGGCAGGAGAGCATTTGAAAGAACTCAATAGTGAATTACAAGTTACTACATATAATGTACAACTGGACAGTCAAAATGCTTTGAAAATAATAAACAATTACGATGTCGTCTTGGATGCCACTGATAATGTAGCAACTCGTTACCTTTTGAATGATGCATGTGTACTCAGCGGGCGCCCACTTGTATCAGGCAGTGCCCTGAAACTTGAAGGACAACTGATAGTTTACAATCATAATGACGGACCTTGCTATCGTTGCTTATTTCCTTCACCTCCACCACCTGAATCTGTCACTAACTGTGGAGACGGCGGAGTTGTTGGCACGGGTAAGTAGGCCTGCTACTAACTACTAAGCTATGTAATTAATAACTTAAAAAAATATAATGATTTATTTGCTTTGATGCAAGCCTACTTAAATTTGCTGTAAATAACCTAACTACTGGTACCATGACTGTGTATTATAAGTGGAGGTAGCTTTTAATTAAAATAAATAAAAAATTGAGAAGTTGGCATGAGCTTATCCACTCCAACTATCTTGTTTGCTTTTTTTAAAATTTTGTTTCAGAAAAACATAGGGCCTAGGCTACATTTGTTTTCTTTTCAGTTCCTGGTGTGATTGGGATCCTGCAAGCAGCAGAAGCAATGAAAATAATCTTGAAGATGGACGGTGTCCTGAGTCGACAATTACTCTTGTGTGATTTCTCCGACTGTACTTTCCGCAAATTACAAATTCGGGGCAGATCTCCATCTTGTGCTGTCTGCGGCATAAACCCGACCATCACAGAGTTGATTGATTACGAACAGTTCTGTGGAGCCAAAGCTAATGATAAAGTAAGTGCTACCTACATGGACAATATTGAAGTTGAACCAACCGTTTTTTGTTTTAAATCAAAGTTGGCCCTATCTAGGTTATGTTAAACACTGATATGGTTTCTTATTGACACTTATCAGCATTCCTTGTCCTTAGTTTAAATAACACTTAACTTGCTTTTATTTTTTAGGACAGATGTCTTAAATTACTTGACAATCAGTATCGAACAACTGCTTCAGAGTTCCAGTCGTTTCAAGAAAGTCGCAAGCCTCTGATGCTCATTGATGTCCGGTCGGCCATGGAATTTGAAATCTGCCAGATGCCGGACGCCGAGAACATTCCTATTGATAATTTTTCAAAGACATTCCATTTAGATGCATTGAAGAAAACAATTGAGAGCAAGTGCAGTTTAGGACTTGAACCATTTCCAGGTTTGTAATGTTAACAATATTAATAGATGATGATATACAAACAAACATTATGAAATTGAACATTTTTGGCTTTTGTTCTGTTCTGTTGGTTGATGGGTTAAAAATTTGCATGATTTGTAATTGGTCTACTCAATTTGTAGGAGGGCTACCAAAGATGGTAGACCGAGAGGCTACTGTCCAAAATTACCAATTCAACACACACCTTGTTATTATACTTGTAAAATTAATCAAGATTAGAGTGCTTAGGCCTACGTTATTGTTGTAAGTAACAAAAACAGGGTGTGTGATTTTTTTTATTTTTATTAAAAAACTCAAAAATCATGATTTATTTTATTTAAATCAACTTTTTTTGATTTAAAAATCAGATTTTTTTATTTTCTTCGATTTAAATCAACAAAATGTGTATTTCAAAACTTGTCAAGTTGATGTGCAGATCAAATTACTTTCACAAGCGTTTCAGAAAATATAATTCAAAAATTATTTTACGGAAAACTTTGCCTAAATCAGTTACAACTCTTGTGTTTAATGTTCAATCACAATCAATGATCAAATCAAATCAATGATTTTTATTAAATAGATCATTTGATTTAAATCTGATTTAAATCAATGGTTTAAATTTAAATCAAAAACACCCTGAACGAAAACTTGTGGTTTTATTTCAGTGTTTGTAGTGTGCCGCCGTGGCAACGACTCTCAGCTGGCCGTGATGAAGTTGCAAAAAACACTGGAAGGTCTGAATGTGTCGATCAAAGATATAACAGGCGGACTACATGCGTGGGCACGCGACGTCGACTGTAATTTCCCAGTGTACTAGCTTTGGTGTTAGCTGGAGGGAAAGAACATCAGTTTGGACTAACGATATCACAGACAAATAACATATTACCTGATTGGACTAACGATATCACAGATGAAGAACATAGTACCTGAAAATTATTTCTTCATACTGTCAAGAAATATTTCCACTTAATTAGGTAGCGAAGTTTTCCTATAAGCATTTACTTCCTCTCCGCCTTTTACGTGTATCATATGTCTCGCTGTAAAACCAAAGTCAACCACCGATTGACATAGACTACCCTTCTGTTTTTTATATTCGACTTGAACAAAGATGATACAGAATTCAAAACCTAATTGTGATTATGGAGAAAGTGTTGTAATTTCCAAAACATTTTTTTTTATATTAAAGAGTTTTTATCCACTAAAAGTTTATTTTTTATTTTAATGAACTCTTGTTAATTTAAAAGTAAAATAAATTATACAGAATGTTTTTGTTGACCCTAGTGACTGATGTCATAAAGAACAAGCCAGGGCCTGCTCGTTATTATGTAATCCCTCTGCAGTCTTGGGGAGGAACGCGTTCCTAGTAACGCGTTCCTAGTAACGCGTTCCTGCGGAACGCATTCCTTTTTCAGGAACTTGTTGTTAGGGAACGAGTTCCTTTTCTTTGACAGGACTGTAACGTCAAAAGTATATTTGTTGGGAATGGAACGAATTTAACGTTCCTTTGATAAGTTCCTTTCGTCGTCGTAATCCTTCGAATTCCAGTAGCTGATATCGAAAACTGCTGTATGAAAAATCATATGTGACATCTTGTTTTTAAAAATGATGCCACCCTCGTCAGATAGCCTGCGGATCTCATGTAAAAACTAAGAGTAATGATAAATAAACTCATTCAAATTATTCTTTTTATAAATCAGGTCATGGTATAAGGAATAGTGTTAAAGGAACGTATAAGTCCTTTTGAGGAACGAGGAACGTTTCAGTTCCTTTTTTATTGAAAAGGAACGAGGAACGTCTAAGTTCCTTTTTAGGCAGAAGTAACTTAACTTTTCAAAGTTCCTTTTTTGGGGGAACGTGCCCAAGACTGTCCCTCTGTAGGTGGCCGTACTATGTGTAGTACACCCTCAACTAGAAGTAAATCAATGGCTGGGTCTTGTAGATACAACAGTAGACCCCTCGATTTGCTTATGGTTGATGCCCAATAGAATACATTAGCGCATATTTTTTTATTGTTTATTTCAATATTGATTGTTTTTATTGTTCTTTACAGACCTTTCTAGATCCATGTAAATACATAGCAATAATTTGTATACTTTATTTATTTAAAAGCAGCTGTTATTCATTTTAAATTTTAATTCCTACACCTTTTATCGATATTTATGAGTATTATTACTATTAGCATGTCTTTCGTATAGAGAATTGGGAACTTACAAGGTCTTCTATCCACTTTCATGAGTTTCATTCGTCAACTCATAAAACATAAATGTTCCACTGAAGCGCTTAAGCTAGAGAAGTCTATAAAAGGTAAAACTAATATTGCAAATAACATCGGACATGGTAACTGTATGTTCCACTCCAGGCATATTGGGCAACTACGTAAAGACGTGTCTACTCCCGCCAGAAATGGACGGCAGTGGTGTAGCTAGGAAATCAGAGGCCTGGGTGCAAGACTGCTCGATGGGCTTCCTTGCCCTTGCCCTCCCTTTAATTGCCGGGGGGCCCTCAATCTCTGTGGGCCCAGGTGCAACTGCACCTCTTACACACCCTATTCCTACGCCCCTGATGGACGCTAAGGAATGAATGATTGGCTCTACGCCTACCAGCGTGGAATTTCATTTCATTAAGCACAACATTTTGTCATCTTGGCTCTCGCTCAAAGCTTGGAAAGCGGATTTAAACTCAACATGCTGATACTTAAAATTAGTAAATTACCTTTTTATCTTGTGTAAATTATAAAAGACCATTGTATATTAATTTTTATGCGGCCGAGTCCCCATCAGCCTCGTGAAGTCATGATATATATTTGCCCATTTACCTATATTATGGGTTATTCCAAAAGTTGGGGAGAAATGGGTCTGACATGTATTTTTCAAACTACGCAGAGCCAAAACAGGTAGTTGTATACTGTAACCTAGGCCACACTATGCGTTAGCAAGGGGCCCGGGTCAGTTTACAGGAACTGATCAGGTCTTCTAACCAGCCTACTTTGCCTGATAAAGGAGATGTGGAGGGCCCAGTGTAGAACCTATCTTAGACTCGTTTTGCCAAGGAGTCTGAGACCTTAGAGCCCACGGTCTAGACCGCTTCACTGCAACTTGATGGAGAGGATTATGAGTATCCAGGTGCCGCTCTAGAACAAATTGGGCGAGAATAGATGTGTTCCATGCAAATAAGACTTACTATATATTATAGCTACAGTTTAATAATTGTTTTCATCCAATAATTTTTCACTGGTAAATTATATGGTTTAAATTCGACGTGTGATCACCGAACTCAAACCCTTGGTAAACGTAGTGCTAGTTAGCTTTTTGAGAAGGCAAGCTCGACTCATGGGCTCAAACCAACTGTTCAAACCCAGTGTGCTAGGCCTGTTGGCTTTATTGCCATCAATAAGCAGCAAATAAAAATTGAAAACATTCCCCGAAATAATGACCATGCATGATTATTGCTTTTTCAAATTCGGCGCTTTTTATTTTTTGGTACATGACTTGACACTCGCAGCTCGATTCGATTTAGTTCGATTAATTACACATGGCGAAATTTCGTCCATCTGTCATTTCAGTATTGTAATTTTTCGTTTCCAATCTGGTAATAATGGCTTGAGAAATTAACGAATTTTCGTAGGCCTAATCAAAACTAACTAGGCTATCTTTGCATCAAAGGTAAAATAAAAACGTAGCCTCCTTGTAGCCTTTGAATTTTAGTAGGCCTGCCGCCTAGGTTATTTTTGGGTTGCAAGTCAAGCTAGAAATTCAAAAACCCAAGCAAGGGTTGTACCTAGTTTGTAGGCTAGGGGGGCCCGGGCCTGGGCCAAAACCAGTAACCACTCTGTATGAATTAAAACCAAACCAAAGCCTAGGCGAGGCCCTAGCTAAAACCCCTAAGGAATTTGGGAAAGCCTACAGTCCCATAGGTAGGCAGGGCCAAGGTCTATGGCTAGCCTACCTAGGCTAGGCCTACCCCTACCTTTAACCCCATCTAGGCTTATCAACGATTGCGTCTCAAAACTCCCCGTATTCTTGGGCTTACCCATGCCTAGCCCAGTCCTAGCCCCGTCCCTAAAGTCTCCTAGGCCCCTAGCAGACCTAGGCACTGCTATGCATAAGCCGATCAACTTCCCGTTTCCGTTATAGGCCTTGTTACCGGGCAATGATGGATCATAGCCTAGGCCTAGCTAATATTCCCGTTACCATTGCCAGGCCTCGTTCTTGGACTATTGTGTATCAATCTTTGGGCGTCTCAGGTGGAGGCATGTTTGTGTTCCTAGAGTCTAGACGCGAGTCGGTCTGAGCGGAGTAGGCCTAACATGGCCTATGTCTTCCATAGACCTACATTATTGTGCAGGGCATGGGGCTTACAATACAATATTGTTATTATCATCTGTGTGTTTGTTTAGGTAATACCGGTACAAAACTGTACAAGCACCTTTAATATTGCAGATTAAATGTTAAATCAATTGAAATCCAATCCCACCTCTTAACAGTGCTTTACAATGTTCACTAATTTACTAAATATACTACTCTGATTGCATTATTCCTACGGTAATGTTCTAGATGGCTCAATCCAGTTCGCTGACACCCGATGATGATGAATTAACTCTACCACGAGCTTCAATCAACAAAATGATAAAAGAAATCCTGCCCAACATCCGCGTTGCCAATGAATCTCGCGAGCTCATTCTCAATTGTTGTACAGAGTTTATTCACCTTCTCTCATCTGAAGCTAATGACATCTGCAACCAACAGCAGAAGAAAACTATAAATGCAGAACACGTGTTACAAGGTGAGTGGACAAAATGATTGTCTTAGCTCTTGTCTGGGATGGTTTTCAGGGTTTCGTTTTTGGTGTGGGGCTTCAAAGTTCAAAGAGCATTTTAAGGTGGGTTCTCTAGCAACAGCCTGAGTCATTGCTGACCAAATGTAATACCCTGGCCGCAGTGCAGGTGCTAGAACATCATGGGCTCCGTGCAAAAGGTCATCACAGTCGTCAGTCAGTGGCGTAGCGTTGACATATCGAGGCCCCGTCAATCAGAAAGAGTAAATGAGAAAAACCTATTAGTAGGCCTACCAACAACAGAAAATTATTCTTTAGCAACGAGGGAGAACTTGCGGAATTTTTTCTTACAAATATAGGGTCAAGTGGGGTATTAATGAGACAACAAAGTAAACTTTGCTTGATTTGTACACTTTTGAAAATTTAATAGTTACTCTCAGGGTACTTTTTAACATTAAATCATCATGTTCTTTCAATTTTTGCATGCAAATAGTGGAAAATTACCATACATTTCCCAGAAAATGGAAAATTGTGTGTCTCATGTTAGCCCCGCAATTGGGGCTATAGTGAGCACCAATGGGGCTAAAATAAGACATGCATTTAAATAGCATATGGGATGGGAAAATGGTTTGGAGGGGCTAGAATAAGACAGATTGGTCAATTTTGAGACAAGTACAATTGGTTTCATGGATTTATATCAATTTGCTCTTACAATACAATTAAAACAAAGCGATGTTGTATGACGCAACGAAAGACATGGTAAGAACAAATATATTTAATAAATAATAAACTTATATAATACTTAAGTATGCAAAAAAAAATACCTGTTTAAATGCAGAAAAAAATGATAGTAAATACACAACAATCTAGACATTTTCATGGAAACTACATGGCTTTGTATAGAGTCCTATGCAATTCGATTAGTCTATCGTTAAATTTTACTTTGCACTTTTGCCCAATGTACGGCCTAAGTAGCCTAACCATTAACTGTCACTTATGTGTTAACATGAAAATAGTATTATATTTATAATAACCTTTGTGCTAAGAAATATTTATACATGAGCATACAATAGGCTCCCTATGCTTAATAATATATGGTAAAGAAACGTGAAGCTTACAGCTTACGGTAAGCTGCAACTTCTGGTACTGAATATACACCTCTTGTATTTAACAACATAGGTGCTTTGATGACTTGTTTAATGTCACTAATGTGATATGAAAGTATGTCGTCTTTGTCTGGCCACTTCCAGTTGTGTCCACTCATGGCCAAGTTGTTCTAATGTCATATGTTGACCCCTTGATCATGTTTACTATTCCAGGAAAAATCTCTCTTTCATAGGTCACAATGACATGATCAGCAACACTGATTTTAGCATTCATGGGTTCATTAGGTAGGCCACATGGGTAACTTCACGTTTATCTCATTAGTGTCATCCTCACTGCTGTCACTTGGCAAACAAACCGCATCTTCAGCAGAAGACTCGTCATCAGTTTCTTCTTACTCTTTCGCTTGCGAACACACTTCTTTGTCAGATTAATTATTTTCCGAGCCCTAATCGAAGTAACCTTAGGCCTCACAACCCTTGCTACTTTTTGGGGTGGTACAAAGTAGGCATATAATAAGATAATAAACATATACTTACATGAGATGATCAACAGGTAGCTCCCTTTCCCTCCAAATGCTGTCTCATTTTAGCCCCATGCACTGTCTCATTTTAGCCCCAAAGCCTGTCTTTTATTTTAGCCCCAGCAGTTCACTGCCCTCTATACAAATTCTAGTCAAACAAAAACAAATTCTGTCTTTTACATTTAGTTATTTGGGTACCTTGTCTTTAGAAAATAGAATTCAGGTTTACCAACATAATGGTTGATATGGTTCCCAACTCAAAAGTTTCTTGATGTCATTCTAAAGTTTTTTTGGGGGAAAATGCACTGTCTTACAAGGAATTTATTTTGTATACATCAAATTTAAAGTTTAAAGAAAACAAAGTTGTGATAACAAAGTTGAAGTAATGTACTACATTATACAATTGTTGTTCAGTAAAATTACATTTATTTAAACCCTATTTAAGCCTGTCTTATTTTAACCCCACTTTTTTGCTGTCTCATATTTACCCCCACTTAACCCTAGATACGTACAATATAATTGTCAATTGGCCCGAGTTCAATTTTTAAAAATGGGTCCCTGGCAGCGCGGGGCCTCGTTCGGCTGCATGGTACGCGCCGGCACTGCCTGACCATTTCAAGTTGTTGTCTGCCTGTTTGGTATCTGCAACGCAAAGATGATCCAAATAGCACTTTTTGCGTTTGTTTTAGTTACTAGCACAAACACCAGCAGCACTGTTTAGGAAACTAGGCCTAGGTAGCTGCTTTTTTCCACCCCTACTATTATCTTGTAGACCTATATAACCCCCGCATACTAACCCCTGCAAACATGTGTCCCCGTGCGCTACTGAAGCAGCCTACGTGACTGGCTCCTGCTTTAGTCAACATATTAAGTGTAGCGGAAGTAAAATATCTGCAACAAAACTAATACCGGTAATGGGTAGGAACTACTAAATGAGTACTAGGTAGGCCTACCTACCTAGTAAGTAGTAATAATTGTAAAATAAATATAGGCTAATAATAATACCAGACCACTATTCCAACATGCGTCGGGTCGGGGGGTGTTGAGTCATCATTTTCTCGGGCTACAGTTTATCAGAAAATCAGTAATTATTCCTCAAAATATAAGGCACGCGTTGCTGCGCGGACACCTCGCCACTGACTAGAACCAAGGTAGGGCCTAGATGAGGAAGATTACCCAGAGAAGTTCTTTATCGGCTAGAAGAATTTTGTTGTTAGTAATGCTAGTGGCACAGAGGTGAGTTGGGCTGGTAGGCCTACTTCATCGAAATCTTAGTCATTTGTTTTCGCCAATATTACCCTTCAATAGGGTAAATCATATTAATAGAAAAGTTATTATTGTAACCACTAGGCCTACAGTATTTGGTATTTCTTCCATAACACATCTTCCAATGTGGATTAAGGTGGTGATTAAGTATTAACAACTAGGCCTATAAATTACACTGCAGTTGTCATCAGCAGGTGAAAAGTTTTGTCACCCCCAGCCTAGTCTTTATGTTCTCTATGCTTTCCCAACCTGTCAACCCTTAATCTAAACTAAACTAGCCGGTTGGCCTTTTCCACACTTTGTAACATCTTCCAATGTGACATACTTAGGGTGCTTGTTGAATTCTGTGTTGCAGCCTTAGACAAACTGGGATTCGGCGACTACAGAGCCGATGCAGAGACAGTTTTAGACGAATGCAAGGCAGTTGCAGCGAAACGTCGCCGGCAAAGTACTCGTCTTGAGAATCTTGGTATCCCAGAAGAAGAATTATTGAGACAGCAAATGGAACTTTTCGCAAAGGTAGGTCTATGGTGTATTTCCATGAACATCACTATTGAACAACATTTACGAGCTTAATTAGGTACTGGTGGTACCGGTACATGTCTCGTCCATATGACGTTTGCAAAACAGATGTAGTAGAGCTACACCTCTGTGTATAAGGCTGGCTATACCCATTATATTGTGCATTATTATTATTTAACAGTCTTATTATCTCTGTAAAATTGTCTTTATTTGTAATATCGTGTAGGTATTGTATGTTATGCAATGCTTAATAAACCATTATCATCATTCATCATTATCCATTGCCATTTCCTACTTCTGACAGGGTCAGCTTGGGTTTCGCAACCAAATTCTTCCACTTCCTTTTATCATCCCACAATCGTGTCTCTGCTGCATCCTCCCAGCTCTCTCCTCTAGTATGTAGGTCTCTTGCTTGCTATGGTCTCCTTTTATCTCCTCCTTCTTGGTCTCCCCCTTCTTCTTCCTCCTTCAATCCTTTTCTCATGCATTGTCCTGGGCATCCTCTCTTCCATCATTCGTTTCAAGTGCCCAAACCATCTCAGCCGTGTCCTTCCCATCCTGTCACCTAACTTCTCCACCCCAAGCATCTCTCTGATGTTCGTATTTCTAATTCTATCTTGTCTTGTCTTGCCGACTGTGCTCCTCAGGAATCTCACCTCCGCCACCTGTATTAATGTGCCTTAATAAATATCTAATTCTACTGTAAATAGGCTACTAGCTACTACATAGAGGGCCTACTATGTAGGCCTACTTCCAGTTGTCAAATGTATTTTTTAATTTTTTTTTTAGGGGTAGGCCTATCCTATGTACCTATTTATATACTTGCCTTATTTGGATTGTAATGGGAACATGATAATAATTGTCAACTTGTTACAAATTCAAACGGAAGACATGACGTACATCAATGTAAACGTAAACGTTCTGTGTCCAGGCTCGGGAAGAGCAGGCCGCCGCTGAACAACAGCAGTGGCAACAAGTTCAGGCAGCAGCACAACTTGTCTCCATGCAACAGGCGTCACAGGACGATCAAGAGGATTACTCGTAGGAGGATTATAAACGGTATGGGCAACAAATCTCCATGCTCTCGGTGACAGTTTCTTGGACCAAAATATAAATATTTCACTCGGACAAAGAGTCTGAAAATTATTGTATTAAGTATTATTTAAGTTATGTTCACCAAAATCGGTCTTAGGCTTTATGTCTGGACGGAATCAAATTGGCATTTACATACCGTACTGCTCTATGCCCATACAATTATCTAAATCAATTTTGGTATTAACTTCTTCTATGTACCCTATACATGTGTGTAATGTACTGTCAAAATATAATTCAGAATAATGACGATGTTAATCTGCTTGCGTTAGGCTTAATATTAGTTCCCTAATCCTGCACGTGCCATAGAAGTCGTGCAGTAGCGAAACTTTGGCAAATTTTCTTTGGCATCCTCATGCGCGCGCATCTACGGTTATCCTGGCACTCTGTTAGCGGAGTTACCTCTTGGAGGTGATGAGCTCAGTAAATAGAAAGAAAACCATCTTGAAATGTAATTTTTCTTATCTACTACCTAATTAGACGTATATCCAGAATGGTAAGCATGTTGATACCAGGTACCTGTAGCTTAGAAACTACTCTACTCTAGTTTTGCACCTCTTCAGTTGTGCCGCACTTAAATCTGACATTGACGCCCTGCCAAATAACCTGAGCGGGCCAGAGAAGGAAGCACATATTTACTGGATAGCCAGGAAGAAAAATGATTGAAAAATCAAGCTTTCGGCATAGGAAAAAAAATGTTTTGCAATAAAACAGTTTTCTGTTTTACCAATCAGTCTTTAGTTAATAAACAGTAATACCATTTGAAATCAAATAAACATGAAAAAGAATGTAGGAGGCGCTACTTCTATTAATTTTTAAGGAACAAGTTTATTTATGTTTTAATTATTTATTTGGATTCCCAATATGGCCATGCCACAAGTCACATTTCTGGTGGTAAGAATAAGAGATTAGCCACCACATAACACTGTCGTACCACCAGGTCCAAAACCCGAATTTAAAGCTACGGTGATTCTACTCCCTCTTCCCCCACACCTTCCATGTCACCCAATCCATACTCATTCACTCACCCTCGCCCCTAGCCAACAGCTAGCCTAGTTTTTAGTTTTCAACTCAGTCTCTCTCTACACTCACTGAGGAAGGTCACGTGGACCGAAAACGTTTTGATTATGTAGTATCTTTGTTTATTTTTGTGATTGTTATCTTTCGCGGCGGGCCTACTCCATTTAAGGTAAGCTCTTGGCACCCTATCTCTTTATGTAATCCACATGATCCAGCCTTTTGGCATTCCTTTCAAACACATAATTATAATAATAATATCAAATCAACATAATACCAATTACCAATCGCAATACATAAGTTACAGGTACATAAAAAATGTACGTAATAAGCTACGCACATAAATTAATACTAAATGAAACATGCTTGATGGTATAACTGTATGACTGAGTGTGTTTGTGTGTGTGAGAATGTTATTGATGCAAACTGGTATGTTCTTGACACACTACGTGGCTTGGCAACGGGTTTGCGATTCATTATATATTTATAATATAATAGTCATGTCAATCACTTGGTACCTCTGCGACTATTTCGCGGTATACCAGAGAAAGATAATCTTTTCGAAGGTGTGAACAAATCGGGTCTTTCCTTTTGTCCCTAGTCCAGGAAAACAAAAATGGATTACGGCTACTATTATATTATTATTATTATTATTATTATTATTATTATTATTATATTATTATTATTATTATTATTATTATTATTATGATTTACTGTTTGCAGACTTATCTTATAGTTATAAATAATAAAGTGAACGCTGCTATACAAAGAAGATGCACTAATAAGTAGGGCCTAACCGCCTAACCAATATCTTATTAATTTTTATGTCTTGATCACTGGATTTATTTCTTACCTTTTTTTTAATAGCACCAGAACTTGTGTTTACATTATTCTCCGCAAGCGGCAAAGGGTGACATGACAACACACAAGGATCGTTTACTATCAGGGCACACTTTGGCGATCCTCATCACCCCTCAAAAAATTCTATTTTAGGCCCTAACATAAATAATAATATAAAAATATTTATTACGGAAATGTAATAAGTTTTTGTGTGTTGACTGTTGAATCATAATATGGATACCTACGCTACGTACATTAATTGCATACTGGTAAGTGGTAACCATCATAGATGTAGGCCTTACCTCATTGCTGCACCGTGCCCAAGCACTAGGTAAGCACCAAATAATTGGTTCACGGCTCACGCAGTTACAACCCTTACCAATCTTGTTTTATTCCCAAGTCTCATAACTTTTACGTCTAGCACCCGAACCACCATTACAGATATTTAAGTCCATGTGGTTTAAAAATGGTTTGTGTAATTAACTAGAACCTCTAAAGTTTGAGTAAGTTAATCTTTTGTGTTTCATCTTGATTTGCCTTGTTTAGGGATGCCATTTGATTGTCGATACGATACTGTAGGTATTGAATCGATTGCTTAGACTATTTCCCAAACGATCAGTAACACGAATTCCTCTCACCCAGAAAATCCCAATTTATAGCTAAGAAAAATAAAATATGTAGTATCTCTTCTAATTTTGGTTTTCGTGTGAAATGATTAGGGCTAGGATAATTATTTATTTAAATGTTATATTACAAAGTCCTTTTAAGTCGATACGATACTGTAGGTATTGAATCGATTGCTTAGACTATTTCCCAAACGATCAGTAACACGAATTCCTCTCACCCAGAAAATCCCAATTTATAGCTAAGAAAAATAAAATATGTAGTATCTCTTCTAATTTTGGTTTTCGTGTGAAATGATTAGGGCTAGGATAATTATTTATTTAAATGTTATATTACAAAGTCCTTTTAAGTCTAAACCTATTCTTCCCAAATTATTCGATTGTGTCCTATAAAAAGAGCTTATTGGCCCGGAACAATATAAAACGTAACTTAAAAACTTATGACCGAGGCCACTACTTACTTAAAAACGAATTTTCGGGTGAAACTTCCTCACCCATCATCAGGTTGATACCGACTGGTTCCCTCCTTGGACTGCTCCCTTATCTCCGTCATGAGTCGAGCTGCTGCAATCGACCTCTCGACGTCTTTCTCGAAGGTCGAAATCCACATGGCGCTCAGTTCAAAACTTGGTTGACTTATCGGATCACTCACACATCGCATCACTGCTGCCTCTTTAATCTTCCTTTTCCACCTATCTTCCTCACGCATGATGCATTTCACCTCCTCCCACTTATATTCATGCATAGTCTCTCGGGCATGTTGAACCAATAATGACGACGTACTATCACTATGTTTCTTAATATTACGTTGATGTTCTCCTATGCGTACATTCACAGTAAGTAGTGGCCTCGGTCATAAGTTTTTAAGTTACGTTTTATTCGATTGTGATCTCAAATATGTGTTTTTTAATCAAATATTTTCACATATTTGGTTATATTTGGTAAATCAATTATTTCTCTAATTCTTGCCATCAGCACATATTTTTAACAGAAAATCAACTATTCTTTACTTTAATAAAATCAAGAACCTACACAAACCATTTTCTAGAATGTATTTTCTAGAAATTCTAGAGGAAAATCGTAGATGCCAATACCAAATTACAAGTACACACACAACAGCAGTGACTAAATCTAGAGATTGTGACAAACGGATAAGAACAAGCCTTTTCACCATATAAATCTAGATGAATCAACAATGCAAAATAATGATCTGCCTTACGAAGTGTACAAAGAAACAATGTCTTTATCAAGTCAATCAAAATGTGTATTTTTAAACAAATATTTTTATATTTTTAAGCACATTTTTATGTTTTAAGCCAATATAAAATTACATATTTTGACGATTTTAAGCAAATAATTATTCAAGCCCTAATATAAGTATGCAGGGTGCAGGGTAGCCTATAATAAATTCTCCTGACTAATACACATGGTAGAGGTTCTGGGTCATTAAATGCCAGTGAGCTGGTAAACTTTATCAATCCTTTTAGCAACACATTGTTAATAATAGTCGCACTATTTTTAAACAAGAATTTTTTTAAAAATAAATAATAATAATAAAAAAATAATACTATCAAACAGCCGGTTCCAACATCAGTCAGGTCGGGGGGTGACATACCACCTATTTCTTGGGATACTTGGGGGATCTTGGGATTCGTTGTGCTTGCTTGCCAGTTTCAGCACATCTTGGAATATATAAGAATAATCTATTCATAATTTAATCTAATTTAAAATTTGATAGTACTACTAGACCAGAGCCAGAACCTGTGGTTTTTTTTTTTTTCGCTCACCCCATTAACATCTCAATCTGACTGACCACGTGTTAGTATGTACCTTATGAAACAGCCCCAGGTAGTATGTCACTTCGAATTGTGGTAGGCCTATACGTTTTTTTTTTTTAGAGGCCATTTTGTTTTTTGAATGTGCAATCATTGAAACGCTTTAAATGTACACAAATCTGGACTCGGTTAACCGATTTTAATTTATTAAATACCAATTTGTAGGTGACTGTATGCTTTCCATATTATAATATACAATCAATTTTTAAATTAACGTATGATTGCGTTGCTAAAAGTTGCAGACAGAGCAAAAATAGTGTAAATAATTTTACAAAATGTGATTCAAGGATAAATTCACAAATTTTTTTGGTCAGTTAGCGCTATGTTTTTATATACATTGTTAGGATTTATAAAACTAACTCATGTACAACATATAGAAAAACATACGGAGTATTGCACGTGTGAGTATATAAACGTTGAAGGCTGAGCATTTCCAGTGGAATGTACGCTATTTCACTATGATTTGTCATTGCTCGTTAAGAATAACATTTTTAAAGTAGTTCCAACAAACAATACATGCAAATGGTAAAATTGAATGATATTAAAAATGCGATTTAAAGATTTTTGCAGAATAGTCGATTTTATGGAATTTACAGTTTCAAAAGTGGAAAAAGTGGAAAAGTGCAATTTTCACGTGACAAATTTATTTGCTGGCACTTATATTCTTGGAAAGTATAATTTAAGAGTTTTTGAAGGTTCTCTGAAAACTTAATCTAATTCGGAGTAGTCGTTTGTCCTGGACAGCAAAGAAATTAACATGGTCATGTTAAAATAATCAAAAACGTTTGAGGAAATGGTGCAACCATAGTTCATTGGAGGTCACAAGCATACAAATTTGAGAAAAGGTACTTTATAACCTAATGATCAATAATTGATATGGTCACATTGAAGATTTTACTCCATTAACTCACTGGAGGTCAAAAAATTAAAATCTTTATATAAAACAATTTTACTGTAAAAATTATATTTTTGGAATCTGTTTAATCCACATTATTAATTAATCATGGTAATTATTCACAAAAAGTTTTAAACTTTTAACTTTTGTAAATAATATTTTTAACAAAATTGGAAACTATTTGTGGATTTTGTAAAAAATATTTTTTACCAAATTTGAATTTTTTGTGAATAATTACATGATTAATTAATAATGTGGATTAAACAGATTCCAAAAATATAATTTTTACAGTAAAATTGTTGAATATAAAGATTTTAATTTTTTGACCTCCAGTGAGTTAATGGAGTAAAATCTTCAATGTGACCATATCAATTATTGATCATTAGGTCATAAAGTACCTTTTCTCAAATTTGTATGCTTGTGACCTCCAATGAACTATGGTTGCACCATTTCCTCGGACGTTTTTGATTATTTGAACATGTCCGCATTAATTTCTTTGCTGTCCAGGACAAACGACTACTCCGAATTAGATTAAGTTTTCAGAGAACCTTCAAAAACTCTTAAATTATACTTTCCAAGAATATAAGTGCCAGCAAATAAATTTGTCACGTGAAAATCGCACTTTTCCACTTTTTCCACTTTTGAAACTGAAAATTCCATAAAATCGACTATTCTGCAAAAATCTTTAAATCGCATTTTTAATATCATTCAATTTTACCATTTGCATGTATTGTTTGTTGGAACTACTTCAAAAATGTTATTCTTAAGAGCCTAATGCATAGACAGGTTTCAGGCGCGGCTGCAGAGTGTTAGAAATAAAATAACAAGCTCTACAGTTATGATCAAATAATTATGAAAAAATTCAACCATACTCAAAAATAAATTTTGAACACATCGGATTTGTCTATTTTTTTCTTTGGTCGGTTATTGCTTCGGAAAAAAAATGATAACTTTGGAACTTGATGATGAACTTTACTGCATTGAAATAAGTAATATCCATTTTTTATGACAGCGCGGTATTAATTTTACTATTCTGAACACTGTGGTGAAATTGATATTGTTTGAAACCATAATTATGGTCATAATCGTTAAATTACATCAGTAAAAAGTTACACAAAACGGCTCAGAAGTAGGCCCAAAATGGGATTTGATGGCTGCACAGAGTTCCGCGTCTGTGCGTTAGGATCGCATGTACGAAAGCCGATAACGGCAGCTTTGACGTCATCACAGTCTGATATCGCCATCGTGAGGTAGGGCCTACCCCGTCAAACGCAAATGTCGAGCCCTACCAGTGACCCTTACCAGTGAAACTTACTTTGTTTTTATGTTCATATAATTTTCGTAACATGACGACAGTAACCATAGCAAATTTAATAAAAAGCATTGTATCTGGGAACTAGGTACAGATTGTAAACAAAATAAACAAAAGAAGGTAGCTTTTGTTTCTAGGAAATCTGTTTTGAAAAGCACTGCATCCACCGCTTGCTTGATGTATCATGAGAAATTAACTATAAGTAATTATGTTGACATTATTTTATTATCGCATGATATTATGTAGTGAAGAATAAATCAGGTGACCACCGGTTTTGACCGGTACAGTACCGTTTTCATAACACTTGTACCGGTGTCTCAAGAAACTAATAAAAATTACGTTTTTGTACCGGTTTTGCAATTTTAGTGAGAAAGTGACCTGGTATTTTCTTAACTATACCGTGCATGGAAAGATAATGTTTTATAAAAAATATGCTCCTCTGATAATACTTATAGTAAAAAACAATGAAAAAGTTCTTCCACTTCCAAGAAGATAATTCATTTTCTCTAGGGGTTTGCGAGTATTATTAATGATTTTGGTGGAGGTGCCGGGTCGCGCTCGTGTGTGAAAACGTAAAAATCGTTAGGCCTATACATTTTTGACGCTACCTTACAAATGCTGATAACTTACCATAATAGAAATAATATAAGTCTATGATACAAATTTATATTCATTTAGGAAGTTTTGAACTTTTTCAAATATAATAAAAATATGTCACTATAGTGTTTGTGCACAAACGCAAAAATGTGACTTTTTATCAATTTTACTTTGATATTCAATGCCAATTTTACGAGAACGTTTGAAGACATATTGTTGGTTTATCAGTCTTAAAAACATGCTGTCACATGTGTTATAATACTTCAATGCACAGATAATTATACGAAGTCGCCGAGATAGTGCATGACATGCGTTTGTTCGGCTGCGCGTCTTATTTACTTCCGCTGTCGCGACGAGCACATTGTGAGATATATAAGCGCCAAACCGCTCATACTTTACCATTCGGCCATGTAGGTATCAACAAATGTCTTGGTGATTTAGCTGTGTAAGTTTTTATAAATGCTATGTTATATTTCAGGTCAATTGAACATTTCGTTACTGCTTTTGTCAATCGACAGCAAATAAATGCAGGAACAAAGCTGCATCGCAGTCTTGCATCACAAATATAATAATTTCTTTAAAACAGAGCGGCTTCATTGATGGAATTTTTAAAACTGAATAGTGTGGCCAACACTGTAAATACAATTTGGAATTTAAAGTCCGTCTGGTTGTATGCTACTGTAGCAGTACACAACGTTTTATTGTTGTTTGTTCCGTGCTTAGAGATAATTTGCGTGTTTGTTTATCCCACACATAACAAAAACTTGTAAAAATACAGCCAAACCTTACAAACTCAAAGAAATGAGATCTAAAAAAATCACCTCAAATCTGCTTGCTGTAAAAGGTGCCTGAGTGTATAGCGCACCGCGGCTTGGCTGCGGCGCCCTAACTGGCACCTAGATATAAATCAAGATTATATTCTTTTCATAGCACTGACTGGATCGTATTATATACCCCTAATAGTATTCACCAAATTCGATTCCATATTATTTTATAACATGATCGAACATTAATTTCATGGAGTAGATGATATAACTTTCTTAATGCATTACTAAAATGCGTAAACTGTGTTTCAAGATCTATGTTTATACGAATTGTAGCTATGGTTGACGAACCAAAAAAGGAAGTGTCCTAAACTCAAGAAAGTAATCGATCAGACACTGTCTATTTTTGTGACGGCAAATTGTTAGACATTGAGTCAGTTATCGACCTGTACCAAAAAGACATGTTTTTTACTCGTATCTGTTACCGTATGAAGATACATATTGAAAACTTAATGTGAAATTCCACTATTCTTGCCGTTGGGCTGTTGATCAATTATCTTGTGCTATTGAAAAAACAAAATACACCCAGTAGTAAAACCCCCAGTAAAACCAATTTACTCTACATGAGCTGGTAAGTGTCGGTGAAACTTTATAAAAAGTGTCTAAGGTCGAAGAGACTGTTCAAGAAAACAATAATGACGAAGAACCATGTACGTGGACATCAAACCTTCCGAGAGAATGTTTTTGCACCAAGCTGATATACTATATTCATTATTGTGAGGTTTAAACCTTATAGCAATGAGCAAAACTAATGAGCAAAACTAACTAATTGATAATAACAATCAGGTATAGGCCAACATAGTATTAATAAAATTACCCTTTCAATTACAATTTTAATATTTAACGTGTTTTGGTAACATCACAAATATTTTTGGTAGTTTAATACCCTTCAAATAAAAAAAATTGTAAAAAAAAAAAACGGCAGCCAAGCTCTCCTTCAAAAGTTTTCGGCTGTGAATGCTGTGGGATATAGAAGTTGAGCCAAGCATTTCATTCTTTCTCCCTAGTTTCGCATAGAAAAGAAGTAAGATCATTTCGCCTGTTGACAAGCGCTAAGCCAACCATTTACCATCATTTAAATACATGCAATTTTAAAAAAATATTTCGCTGAAATACATTATTTTCATCACAATAGATTTGAAATGTGTGGAGGCAGGTAGAAAAAACCCATGTTCGCTCCCAAGTTCGGTCACGCCAAAAAAGGTGGAAAGGGAAAAATGCAGACAATAGACGGGACGACCGGTCCCGGTCTCGTCCGCGGATGGTCACTTTGTATCTCAAGGATAGATAAACTTTAGTTAGCCACCCACCCAGCAAGCCGGAAGTTTTTCGTCGATTTTACGCAATATTTTAACACAGAACTGGTTATCGGATCGGGCTGATTTTTTTTTGTAGATCATGAACCACATATCAGGTCATACACCGAGTTTTCAAGATTGTAAATTTTTCGGGGCGGCGTGTGCAGATAGCTGAAAAACCCCCAAACTCGGGTGGGAGTAAACAGGGTCGAGTTAGCCATCGCCTAGCTTGGCTGCGGGCGAACGACCGTCGCCCTAGATTACGTTCCAGTAGAAGCCATACAAGAATGTCATGCACACTTTAACATGCCTACGTGCTACATAATAAATTAATATTTGACGTGACATGTGTCAGAAAATTTAAGTAATTGATTCAAATTATTACATATTTAAATTATGTTAGAAGTTTTATTGCCAATTTTGTCTGTTACATGTGTTCGGTTTGGCCCCCGGACCTCACAGTGAATAGTAGTACTCTGCGCGACAGCGGAAGTAAATAAGACGCGCGGCCGAACAAACGCATGTCATGCACTATCTCAGCGACTTCGTATAACTATCGGTGCATTGAAGTATTATAACACATGTGACAGCATGTTTTTAAGACTGATAAACCAACAATATGTTTTTCAAACGTTTTCGTAAATTGGCATTGAATATCAAAGTAAAATTGATAATAAGTCACATTTTTGCGTTTTAGACCAATTTAAATACTCTAAACTATTTTAATGGGTAAATGTGGGTATTCACTGGAACGGTCGATTCGTCTTCTAAATAATCGTACAAAGTTATTGATTTAGAACAAGGATCAAAAGGGTGAAACGTCATGCGGAAGCGTCGCGGCGCGCTCAAAACGGCATGTAGAACAAGGCGGATTCTTTTCGTAGCCCATATTTTGTGGGCATATGTTTCTTTATGGTGGTAAATTTGATTGTTTTATAATTATATACAGAATGTATGATGTATGTGATGATAATGTGTTGTATGACATGTAAAATAGCAAAAATGCTAATAAAGATATACTACTACTACTACTACTACTACTACTATACGGTTTATGGTATGTATTTTGAATTAGGGCTTTCTAAAAAGTATAATGTCATCTTGTTCTACCGCCGGTAGGGGTCCAACTTTCATAACTTGCCGATTGCCGCTGCAACGGATGCGAGAAAGCCTTCGCCATTAGAGTAATTTGCACTGGAAAGTTATAAAAATTGTTTCCGTCACAATTATAAGTGAACAACAATAATGGAATGAGTAAAAAAAAGTAAAAAAGTTTTCCTAGACGGGGCTCGAACCGACGTCCTCTCGCATGCAAAACAAGAGCTCTAACCACTCGGCAAACAATGACCACGTAAATGCGCGGTCTAGAGTGATATTTATACAGATGCACGATAACTTGCGATAAGCGTAAACATTTGTCATGACTATTAGGACACTTTAATAGTTATAAAAACGTTCTGTCGATATTTCTAGAGTGTAATTTACGTCTCTTTTCACAAGATGTACATTATAATTATTTATTTGTCATTAAAAACTTCGGATGTGGCAGTCAGTCGCATGAAATCATCCAACTCGCCACCAAATAATATCTCGTGGTTTTAAACGTGGCTGGTAATGCGGGTAGCCTAGGACCCAAGGGGAGAAGACGCAACTGTATTGGCAGAGCTACCGATAGCGGACGATTTAGTTTAGGTAGTCACCGCAAATTTGAAAGCGCTCGGCCCTGCTTCCGACTCTTAACGAGCAATGACAAAATGAAGTTAAATGAAAATCATAGTAAAATAGCGTACAATCCACTGAAAATGCTCAGCCTTCAACGCTTATATACTCAAACGTGCAATAACCCGTATTTTTTATATATGTTGTGCATGAGTTAGTTTTATAAATCCTAATAATGTATAAAAACATAGCGCTAACTGACCAAAAAAATTTGTGAATTTATCCTTGAATCACATTTTTGTAAAATTATTTACACTATTTTTGCTCTGTCTGCAACTTTTAGCAATGAAATCATATGTTTATTAAAAATTGATTGTATATAATAGGGAAAGCATACAGTCACCTACAAATCGGTATTTAATAAAAAAAAATCGGTTAACCGAGTCCAGAGTTGTGTACATTTAAAGACAGTAGTGAGTAAGCATTTCAATGATTGCACATTCAAAAACAAAATGGCCTAAAAAAAACGTATACCACAATTCGAAGTGACATACTACCTGGGGCTGTTTCATAAGGTACGTACTAACACGTGGTCAAGTCAGATTTGAGATGTTAAGTGGGGTGAGCCAATTTCGTTAATATCGCTCCTACAGGAATTAGCTCCTGGTCTATACATTGATATAAGAAAATTGAAATTTTCGTGCGTCAATAATATAATAATGTCATAGCCCAGCCCTAGTAATTTTGTATTTGATTGTTGACAGAAATTTAAAATTTTCCAAAATTTGATAATTTTATTCGGAATGCACTGAAATCTATATGTATTTAGATTTGTATCAAATGCCATGTTACATAAAAGGGTGGTAGTATGGCAGTTCCCGTAAGCGCGGGAAACATCACGACATGATTTGTACAAGTTTTCTATGGAAACATGCAATTCGATAATAAGTATTTCTATTATCAAAGCCGTCCGCGGTGGCACACACATACACAAAGCGTATGGCTCTACGAGGACGTGGGTTCGAATCCTGCATGGCATAGGGCGTGTTTTTTTTGTAATAGTCCTTCATTGTCATCACCACTCATCCACCAATCAATAGCCTTTTAGCCTTAGTGCATTATTATGAGGTGTGAAGCAATAGAAATCATCATCATCATCCAATACCAATTATTGTGTACATCCCTAGTATTTACATAGTTTGAGAGATTAAAGTAGTAAGCCATGACCAAACCAAATTTAGTCCGATGTACAAAACAAAGCTCTTGTGTGTTGTTAAACGAGGGAGCGGAAGCGACCGAGTGTTCTCCATTCAACTCGAACGGCTCTCATTCTGTGATTCTGTCTGTCTGTCTGTACGTCGAAAATCAGCCGAACCGCTGAACAGATTGGGCTGAAATTTTAAACAGACATCCGGTACGAGTTTACTGAGAACTGCTAACAAATCAGCTAGATCCATTGCGATTTAATCCCACAATAAATAAAAATGTGATTTTTTAAATATCTATAGCATTTGTTTAGTAGCAGCTAGCGAGACGATTACTACGTGGCTTGCATGGCCTATTGGTAACATTAAGCCTACCGCACGGAGGGTTGGGGTTCGATACCCGTTCGCTCTAACTTTTTTATATTTTTACACATACATAGGCCTATAATTTTTGAGGGGTGTTAAATGGGAAATAAAAATTCGGTGATTTTGTTTAATCGTGGAAATTTGTTAATGTTTCACGCTGATACGTTTTGAACATGATTCGCATTTTAAATGTTCAATTTAAATAACTAGGGAAACGCCAAAGTCGTTGTTAAACGAGTGAGTGAGCCATGTGTTGAGTACCCGGTATCATTCCTCATACTGGGCTAGATCCAGCCTTAGGTATAGAGGAGGAAAGGAGATGTTCCCGGGTACTCAACACTTGGCTCACTCACTCACTCGTTTTAACAACGACTTTGGCGTTTCCCTAGTGGCTAGGAAATGAGTCTATGACTGACCTAAGCCGTTGTTCAACACTGAAAAGACTTGAATTTTAGTGTTTGTTTTCAATCATGCTTGCAATGCCAACTGAAATCACAGATAAGATAACTGTTATCTTCACAGATGTCATAGAAATGTAACTAAGTCTACTTTTTTTTCCATAAATAAAAAAAAAACTTATCAAAATTAATTTTGACTAGACTTTTTTCATGTTTTTACAAAGAAACATGTCCATAAATGTCAATTTTGTAACTTTTTTGGGCTTATCACCAATCACTACGTATATCACAGCACTCACTCCGAATTGACTCAAGTCGGTTCGAGTTCAATTCGGTTTGAGTCTCTTGATATACACACTCGATTCGCATTGAAGTCAATCCACTTTCCAAAGTGGACTGACATGAGTAAATTGCTTGATATACAGTTCAATACGCATTCAATACGGATTCAAAACTGCCTTAGAGATTTAGATTTCAGTGAATACCATTATTAGGCAGGCGGTGTTTATTACATGTTTACAAGAAAATGGCGTCTTGGAGGCTTTAATGAAGACATTAGGCTTTATATTTACATAGCTGTAGGTAGAGATACAAGTACATAGTATTTTCAAGTGTTATTCATAGATTCTTGTAGCATCAATTTAAACTGCCACAACAACAACAACTTCAATTCGAATCGAAATAGGATTGAGGAAGTCGTTTCGAATGTCCGTGATATACACTTCAAGTCAAACCGAATTGAACTCAAACCGAATTCAGTCAATTCGGATTGACTGCTGTGGTATATGTAGTGATCGTCTGCATATTTTAATAATCTTCTACTAGACCCATGAGAAGAGTATGTACATTACTACATACCTAGGCCTGGGGTATATTTTAAAATATTAAGATAGAAAAAAAAAGTGCAACCATTATGCGGAGTCAATTTTCAATTCACAAAAATGTTTATTCACAAAAGAAACATGCTTATTACATTGGTTACATACATAGCAGCTCATAGGTGAGGTAAAAGTAATAATAATTAACGACAAAAATAATCCAGGCCTATGGGTAAAAAGACAAGGATAATGATAATGCAAAAAAAAAGTCAATGTACATTTTCATTTGAGAAGCCCACATAAGCATAATGCTTGTGTGTGGGCAAAAACATGATATATTAAATACATTGTTCATAATCGACAAGATTGTCATCTTTTTTTAAAAATTTATTTGCAAGGAAGCAAATGTGAATGGTTAACTTAATCATTAATATTAATTTTAATTCACCTTCAAAAGCAATTCAAAAGTATTTATATTTCACTCTAAAAAATTTGTGTTTGAAATAGGGATGCAGGCATTACTTGGTGGAGGCCTTTAATCGAGTAAATACGATATATTCTTGTTGGACAACTAAGCAGTTTCATATCAATTGGTATCGGATAATATGTTAGTTGGCTGCAGGTAATATTTCTCTTTGAACAAGTACAGCTAAGATACTACTATGCTTGTGCCGACAATTATTGGGCCAACACTTGTGCACGAGTCAAAATCAACTGGTGAAGTACCTGCGTAGTACTCCCGAGGACTAAAGTTTATCAGGGGTCAGACTAGAAACGTCTTCTTTTTAACTCAACATTTCTTGTGCACTTACCCCTTTATTTTCTAGTCTCAACCCAACCTATGAATCAAAACATTACCAATCTATGAATTGCATTTTACATTACAATTGCATTACAAATGCAATTACATTTTGTAGATGAGTGACAACAATCAGCAGTCATATAATGCAGAAGAAGGTGTGTGCAGAAGAATTGTATTTAAGAGTAAACAATAGGGATGTACGAACGTTCAAAATTCAAAAACTTTAAAGTTCTAAAGTTAGTTTAAGTAAAAAAAAATTCAAATTTCTAAAAAGTTTGATTTTTTTACTTGCTAATTTGTAGTGATGTGCGGCACCTATTACAAGACAAAAAATTGTTCTTAGTTTACAGGTAAAAATTTAAACTAAAGAAATTGGATGGTGGATAGGTTGGTCCAGATGGTACATACTTTCTTGGTGGAAGTGCCGGTCCAGACTTTTCACTATTTTACCTATTATAACTGTTTGATATCTCTTTTAAGTTCGGTTCAAGTTTGTTCGGTTCAAAATTTTTGTGAAGTTCAAAGTTTGATTTTTAAAAATATGAAAGTTTGAGTTCGAAATAAAAATAGTTGGTTTGCATAACCCTAGTAGGCCTAAACAAGACTGGAAAAATATGGACCACTAAAAGATGTATGTTCACCCTATGCTAGTACTATTTTGAGAAATAAGCTGGAAAATGATGACCATGATAGATAGGTCCTATTGGCTCGGGTAGTGAATGAGTTGAGAAAGGAAACAAATGAGTCCAACAACTTACCTGAAAATCGTAGTTGGCTGCGTGAGATATGTAGGCACTTATATGATACAAACAAAATGTAGGACTAAAAGTGTGGGCTACATACATGGTACTATTGCATTACTATACTTATATCTTTCTGTTTTTAAACGGCTGAGTGCCGCACGTTCTACGGCCAAAACACACACACATATTATTTGTTTCTGGTCATTTATCTCACGAACAATATATTTATCGCGTACAACATATAATTTTCTTTTAAAAGTGCAAACACTTTGTTCTTTATTAAACAAAACGTGTTTTTAAAGTTGTTAAAAAGCAAAAAAATGTACCATTCATTAGAAATACCAGAAAGCTCTCGAGGGAATGACATCATAATCGTATGTAACAATTGATTAATAACCACAAACAAATAATATGTACTGTGGCGGTTGTTTTGGCCGTAGAACGGGCGACACTCGGTGACACTGGCAACCACACAAATATTTCATGGTCACCACATTCTTACCAGCACAAACTACCCACCCCATCAGACAGAGCACACCCTGCTTCATGTGATTTGACGTAATGGTGATCAATAAATAAAACAGTTTTTGTTTTACATTTTATTTGAGAATATTAAACAGTTTTCAGTTTTACAATAAAATATTTCATATTTAACTTAAAAATTATTATTAGTATCTTTGTCAGTAATAATAATGAAAGTTTATAGTAGTCAACCGGAAACATCGTATGTAAATGCGAATCATACTTTTAAGAACAGACTATTGATAGTTAACAATTACATTATATTATTGGGAGACAAACTTAAACATTGATTCCTTATCTTAGACTTAAGGTAAGCTGTTTCACATTTATGTATTGCTGAACTTTTGTGTATTTTTTTATTTAATTCATTTAAATGTTGTTTTTTGTGTTTTTACGAAATGTCAACTCATTTTTTGGCACATATATTATTAATTATTTATTGATTCAAACAGATTATCAGGGTTTGTTTAATGTTTTCTTCTTAAATTACTTGAAGGCATTGGAGTTTACTCTCGAGGAGACTAAGCGAGTTAATTAGATAACCTTGAAGAATATGTTAAGATTGGGTTTACGAATGCACAGCTTAGCTTGATTGTGTGAACGTCAGGATGATTATATTGACTTGAGACTAGTTCTATAGCTTGTCCAAGATGTTCACCATTGCATGTCACACAATATGTGTGTACGGTTGACAACAATAGGCTGTTCGCCTTGTTATTTCATCTCCCTATGCATTTATAGGTGAACATTGCGACACTTGATTGGCTAGTCCTAATGTTGACAAAGTTTATTTATTGCCATTGTACGTAATTCACCGATGTATACACACAAGCTTACATGTATAGCTAGGTAGCTAGGCTCTGTAGTATCCAGTAGAGGTGAAGAACAGTTACTCTAAGACTGGCTTCAATAGTTTACATATTATGCAGTCATTTATTTGAAAGAATTACTTAGTTTGTGTTGTGTATAATTGTACTTGACAAGTTATTAATTCGTTATTTCTAAAATTATTTCGTTTCCTGACGGTTGGCCTCAACAAAATGCACAGGCCGAGCTACGGTATGCACGTTCAGAAATTCTATACTTTTTAATCATCCTGTACATTTTCAAACATTGCAATGCATTGTTTATTTTAATCTATTGATGGCCTTATGTACAGCAATACCAATATTATAACATACTTTACTGAAAAATAATAACACCTTTATGAATCACAATAACACAGCATCACCACAATATTTTGATTTCATAGTATTAGTCTTTGACTTGGGAAGTAGATGGAGACATTTACATTTACACGTGCCTTCGGTCGAGGGCTTGGTGTCTTCTTACTCGATAGGTATTGTCCACAGGTTTTGATTGAATTATAAGTTGGTATAAGTAACTAATATAATATTGTCGGAATTATTTGTAACTTGTTTAATTTTTTACGAAGTATGGTTTCACCGAGTGTTGAACTCGTCGCAGGCTTGAAACTGTCTCCACTTTATACGTGTTCATGTTCTAAACTTATGTCAATTGTTTGCACCCTACTACTGTCTTTCGGAACGAGTTCGAGCTTTTCCGGCTCTGCATCTGGCATAATGATGCACATGAAAGTCTTGCCGGTTGTAGCATCGCGAGGGTAAACCGTGACGGGCGTGAAGCGTTCGGTGGAACCTTCCGCATACACAACCAGTTTCTTGTAAACCTCCGGGAAGTGTCTTCTGAGACTCACCCCTCGCTGACGTAGGTGTCTCTGGATGTTGGAGAAACTGATCTCCCTAGCGCGTTGTTGCGGCATCTGACCATAACAACCTGGCAACGATGTAAGGATGAGCGTTTCAGGATTCTCCATGTCCCGGGTGATGTTCGGAGAATTCTTCCTCGGTATCGTCGCCATCGATTGCGATAAAACCGACGTCAACGACCGACACAGCCGCAACTTGGCGCAGCGAGACACGAGTTGACGTTCCCATTTGACGGCGCCTGATGTTGGCACTTCGCTGACTACGCACACGGCCACGTACAACACGAGCCTCTTCTCGGGATTGTAAGCCTTACACAAACGCACAAGCTCCGAATACAACTCGGAGCCCATCTCCCCCGGGAGGAGATCGGCCCAACGAACGAAAGTCGGTTCACCCAAGTCCACGTAACCCCGAGCCACGAAACGTTCCGCAAGTTCGGGACACGAAAAGAAACTTTTAACCGCACCGCGACCTTGCGCTAAGTACCCGCGACGCGCGATCTGTGATATCTGTCTGAGCGTCGCGGGATCGTCTTTAGCAGTCGCTAGAACCTGCCTACAGAGGGCGCCGACGCGCGAGTGAAGGCACGTCTTGCGATGCTTCTCCCAGTGCGCTCGTCGGCACTCTCTCGAACAGTACACGTGGGCGCAGTTGTGGCACGTCTTGTAGTTCCTACGGGCGTCGGCTATCGACGCCGTGCGACCGCACTTGGAGTAGCGACACCGGATCACCGACTCGGTCTCGGGGTTGGCAGCAATGTCGAAGGAAACCCGCCGAGCGGAGCGGGACGAAGACGGAGGAGTTTTACCAGTGACGTGTAAACCCACATCGCTCCCCTCGCTGCGTCGGCGTAAAGTATCACCCACATAATACGGGGGAATCTCATTCGGGTCGGTCTTCGACCTTCCGCCGTCGCTAGCTAATCCTAAAACAAGCACATAACGTCATTTGTATACTTGTTTAATGTTCTTAAGCACAACAGAAATTTTAAAACAGAAAGTTCACTAGTGTGATGAGTCAGGGGATCATGGATCATCAATATTGAATAACCTAAATCCAAAAAAAATTAATGTACGTATATTTACCAATGAAATAAATAACCTTACCATATCTCTAAAACTAACAGGGTGAAGATAATTTTAAGGATGATATACAGCAAAACATTTGTGTTTCTGTTGCAAGTTTTTCAATACTACCTACTTAAACTTTTTAAATCATTACTAATAGGAACATTCATGTATGGCAAAATCAAATTAATTACTGTATTTTCAATCGATAAATAATCAATTATTAACGATTAATTAACGCTGATAATTACGGGAAATTGTTTCTCGTTGATTTCGTAGTCTGTAGTATATATATTAAACAAAGTACTATATTATACTAGCTCACTTTTAAAGTATTACTACTACATAATTTATTTATTTTTAAATGGCTAAGTAGAATCATAGACAATCGATTACTGATTAAAAATCATTGGTAACCCTAGTTTTAATATAATAATGACACTTTTAGAGCAGGTGAGGTTAATAATGTAATGAATTATTTGCACTGTCCACTGCACTTTATAAATAAATAAAAATTATGTGAAACGATATTTCGACAACTGTTGAGTCGTCTTCAACGGGTTTAATGACTACTATATTAATTCAACTATTATATGCACTCGGGACTAGTCCCATTCTACCTATTTGGGCAGACTAGCCCCAACTAGATGCTCGCTTGGTTGAATTAGTGCTACTAGGCTGGCTAGTCGACAGAGCTAAAGGGAGCTTTGGGATTTGCCTGGTTCATTGCAAAATAGCCAATAGAAATGACTGGATAAAAAACATGAAACAATATGCAGATAACTGAGATTAAGTTCCTGGGGATCACAGTGGGCAAGACAAGAAGGAACAGTATCATAAACACTAGGTGTAGAGAGAAGTTAGGTGACAAGGTTTGAAGTAAACAGTTGAGATGGTTTGGACGTATGAAAAGAATTACAGAAGAGAGAGGGGATGCCCAAGGAAATGAATGAAAGAAAGATAGTTATTAGGGTTTAAGGGCACACAACACTAAGGTTATTAGTGCCCATATGAAAGAAAGATTGAAGAATAAAGAAGATGGGGGAGGCCATTGAAGAGATTGAAGGAGACCATAGCAAGAGACTTAGAGGCAAGAGGAGAGAGCTGGGAAGATGTGGAAGAGATACAATTGTAGTAGGATAGAAAGAAGTGCAAAAGTTTTGTTAAGAATCCCAAGCTGACCCTGCCAGAAGCGGAAACGGCAATGGATGATGATGAAAAGTGTGCGGGTCTGTTGCATGGTGTGGTGAACAAGCACTCAAGCAGTGATGATTTAAATAATAATAATAATAAATACTAAATCCCTAATAGCAAAGTATATTCAATTTTTTAAAATTAAATGCATGGTCTCAAATTTAAATGCTATTTATTGAAGTTAATATTGACAATTTTATGGACAAACCTTACCGAGCAATATCTGCATTGTGTTGATGGTTTTAAACTGTCAATGAGCATTCACACTACTTAAATAATTTATAATAACCCTATGCTACATTTATTGCAGACCCCACTCGGTATTTTGAGAACTGATTTTCCATGGTAAATTACACAATTTAGTATGTGCTTCAATGCTAGATGGCTCCATAGTCATTGTTTACAATTTTACTTTTAAAGAATAGTATATTGTTTTATTATATTGGTAGTTTAAAGTACATTTTAGAAAGTATCATTAATTAGTAAATAAGCTGCTTAGACTTAACTTTAATACTCAATTGTAAATAATGAAACTGGTCAGCTTTTAATTTAATTTAAAAAAATTAGTACTGGTATGGACATAAATAACATGTCTGTATGTAAATATATAGGACTTCAAAGTTTTTTTACTTCATCATTTTTTCTTAGCCCCTACCTACAGCTCCAATTTGATTATTTAATGGGGTATTGGCCTGCTTAAAAATTAAAATATATTTTATAGGTACAGACTAAAATTAGATATGAATTTACAAGATATGATATCAAGAAGTGGGAATATATTAGATATATATTTGGCTTCATATCAAAACATCGAAATTTACACAAAAAATGCTAAATTTTGTAATTTTTGTGGAGGTGTCGGATAGTCGAAATTAAATTAATACTGGCCGGTACTTATGGTGGAGGTGCCGGGTCTTAAAACGCAAATGTGTGATTAAAAAAAAAAAACGTTATGCGTTTTCGGTGATACCTTATCAACCCTATTTGGCCACAAATTGTTTTTTTAATTTTAGAAACAATAAACATTTCATCATTTCATATTGTATCAAAATTTTTGTGTGATATCGATAATTGAATGATATGTCATACTCATAGCCCAGCACTAAGTAACATAAATAATATTGAGTCCACCATGTCCTGCAACACTATCACCAAAATTGGTAATTTTCAAGCTTTTGATCTTCGTCATATTTTTCCGTGTTAAGAGTGTGTATTTCTGAACAGTTTGAATTCATAATTTTCTAAATTGAACCATTTTCGATTGGTACAATGCTCTAGTCTAATATCTGTGTGAAACAACAAATAAACAGGCTGAAGATTTAAAAAAATTTAGTCAAATCAAATTTCAAGAGCAAAGAGCTAAAAAGCATGAGTAAAATCAAAGTTATAAGATATAATTTTATTAAATGGACATATTATCTTCTTCTTCTCATATGCCCACATTTGGCCTATGATGCCATCATGCTTGATCTAGTCAACCAATAGAGACGAGCCTCCCTTTCCTCCTTCTTCATGCCGTTGGGCATTGCGTCACGCTCATTTGCCAGACTGGCACAGGTATATAGATGTCGTCTGTCATGTTCACCATTTCCGCATAATCTGCAGGTACTGGTTTCAAACACGCCTATTCGGTGCAGATGCTTCCCTAGAAGGTCATGTTGAGTCTTCAACCTGAACTGTGCGTTTTCGTGTTCGTCTATCATATATTCTTTCGGTTTACTTGGCTGCGTGGTGTACACCTGCCATGGTTTGTCTTGTCCCTTTTTGACCCATTCTTGTCTAATTTTCTTAGAAACTGCAGCATTTACATGGGCTTTAACTGAGCTGTAAGTTATCGGTTTGCTCTGTTGTAGCATTTTGCTCCCTTTCTTAGCTAAGAAGTCCGCTTTATCATTGCCATATACATTGCAGTGTGATGGTATCCATTGTAGCTTAATTATCTTGTTTGCATTGTGCAGTCTTAGGATTTGTAATTTGAAACTGCCTTCACCGCAGAATCTGCCACTTCCTTGTTGACTATGGCTTGTATTGCTGCTTTTGAGTCTGTTAAAATTACCATTTTATCACTGCGGCAGTCTTTAACTTTGTACAGGGCTTTAAGAATAGCAGTCAATTCTCCGTCAAAGCAGCTACCATTTTCCCCTGCAGGGTGAGATTCCTCAAAATCTCTGCAATATATGCCTGCCCCAGCTTGTCCCTCACCTGGGTAGCCGATCCATCCGTGTAAATGTGTAGCCAATCCTTTTCCGGGTAGTTCTTGTGTATGTGAGTTTGTAGTTTTCTCACTCCTCGTCTATGTAGGATGCCTTTGTCTTGCCCAGTCCATCCACTGTCAATTCATGTAGTACGTCTAGTATGGCAATGTTTATATTTGGTAGGGGGATGTTTTCTCTCTCTGTGTGTTTCAATTGCCCAATGAGACCTTCCTTCACCTCTTTTACTGCTGTAATGAATGTTTTTTGTGTCTGAGATGTTCATAGGGTTCTCTGTCCCATTCAAAGCCGGTCTAGTCTTATCAGCTTCTCATGCAGGCAAACTGCTGAACTGTTTCTTCTGGCCTCCAGGGGTGGTATGTTAGTTTTGGCTTCCATGGCAACAATTGGGGTTGATTTAACACCTCCCGTGATTATTCTGAGAGCTTGATTTGTATCCTGTCCAGTGCATCTGTGGCTCCTTGGTTGACGTTATAAGTAGAGAACTGCCATACTCTAGGAGAGGTCGCACATATGTTTTATATGTAGTTTTTAGGGTATCCTCGTTGGCCCCCCATTGTACACCAGCAACTCTCTTCATCAACCTCAGTCGTCTCTTCCCTGCTGCCACCATCTTTTCGATGTGTTCTTTTCCTGTCATTTTTTGATCCATGATCATAACAAATAAGCGGGTATTTTCCTTGTTCAGTACTGTCCCTGCAAACTTCAGTTGGAAATCGGGGATGAGCTGCCTGGTTGTGTGGGTAGTTGTTTTACAGTTTTTTCTTTGTTCACCATCATTCCGTTCAGTGTTGACCATTCTTCTAGCGCCTTCAGTGCTTTATTCATCTCTTCCTCCATTTCTTCTGCATCCCCTCCACAGTACCACATAACTACATCATCTGCAAATATCTTCAGTTTCACTTTACTCCTTTCTTGTATGTATTCTGCCAGGTCATTGATTAAAATAATAAAAAAGGATTGGGCTCATTACTGCTCCTTGAGGCACCCCTGCTTTTGTTTGTCTGTACCGTGATCTCTTGTTGTTGTATCTGACTCGTATAAACCGTTGACTTAAAAAGGTTTTTACCCACCTATATATGTTTTTCGGGTACTTTCAATTTGTGCATTTTCTGTAGCAGTTTTGCCTCTCCAAACTTTGTCAATGCCGCTCTAAAGTCGACAATACTACCAAGGTTGAAAGTTTTTTGTTAAACCCTTCCTTTACATCCTGCATGAGATATGCTATCTGGTCGACAGTACTGCGATTATTACGGAAACCAGCCTGTGTGGTGTTAATAGCCGGTTTGATTCTAGGAATTCCTCAGTCTGAAGTTCACCATGTGCTCCATTACTTTTGCTGTCATTGTAGTTAGAGATATGGGTCTGTAACTTTCTATCTTGGCTGCTGTCTTTTCCCCTCTTCAGTATAGGGATGACTTCTGCTTTTCTCCAGCTGTCGGGTAAATTTCCTTCCCAGGTTTTATTGCATAGGTTAAGAAGAGTGCTCTTTCCCTCCATACCCAAATTCTTCAGAAATTCTGGATATATTAGATCAATTCCAGGGGATTTTTTACATTTTAGTTTATTTAGTGCTGACTGAAGTTTCCCACAGAAGAAAGGGGCCGTTATATGGGTCCAGTCTGTCGTCCTTGTATTTTTGCTTTTCTACTCTTATATGTTTCTGGTTTGTATGGTTACTCTGCTTAGCCAAATATTCACAGAATGCTTCTGCTTGTCTTTGTCTGCTGTTAGCTGCTTTTTTTTTGTATTCTATTGGTTCATTCTTGTTCTGTTGTTTTATCTTTATTACACATGGTAGAAAAAAAATTATGGCCTTGCTCCCATCTTTTCTGAAGTCTATGTTCTCGGCAAACTCGTGGAAGGTTTTTCTTTGCATTCGATGACATTTTCTCCGAACCCTAGCTTGTGCTTTCCTTAGCTTGATCATATCCTGCATGTCTCCGGTTCTTTCCGCTTCCTTTCTTTTGTGATCCCTTTCCTCTTTTAGTTCTTGTAGGTGTTCGTTCCAAAAGGGTTTATATTTCTTCACCTTTCCCCTTGGTATGAATTTTTGCGCTGCGTCTTGTAGTATTCGTTAATCTCATTGTTCTCTTGTTCTGTGTTATCTGCCACTACTCTGTTGGTAAACCTTTCTTCAGTGAATCTTCTGAATTCCTTCCACTTTGCTTTCTTAAAGTTCCAGCTTATTCTTTTATCTTGGTCCTCTCTCGGAACTTTCTCTCTGGTGATGAGTAACATTTTGTGTCCTGCCCCTGTTGGAGATTCAAGATTTTCTTGTTTAATATCATCATAGATTTTTGAATGGCAGAAGGCCAGGTCCGGTCTTGATTGGTGGCCTGTATATGATAAGAAGGTAAATGGCGAAGGTGTGCCTTCCAAAAGAATAATGGGGTTACTATCCAGAAAGTCTTCTACTAAGTGGCCAACCCTGCTTGTTATCTTGTAATTCCACAGCTTGTTTGGTGCGTTGAAATCTCCTACTACTATAGTACCATCATCCACTTCGATACGGTCTAATATGTTGGTTTCATTGAGTGGCGGGTTATACGCTATGATATATTTGGTTTTATTTGTATTTTTCCATAATTCAAGTTGGGCTAGTTCAATTTTGTCTCCTTCCTCCATTTCATGTAGTATCTTAAACTTAGCTGTCAAATCCTTTTTTACCCCAATAATCATGCCTGAGGAAATTTGTCTGGCTCGTGGGAGGTTATAGATATTAAATCCTAATACTTCTGCTTCTCCAAGTTGTCCTTATCTGTTATGGCACCTGCTTCGGTTATTGCGAATGCGTCTATGTCAGTGTCATGTAAAACTTTTTTAATCTCTATGTATTTATCTTGGGATATTCCACCCGCGTTCCAGAATAGAAATTTGACATTGCCCTCAGAAGGACAGGTTCCATTTTTGTCTCTATTGGTTGTGATAGGCATCTGTCTCCGATCGTTTAGTATTAACCAGGGGGCACGTGTATGGAGCAGTAGTATTTGCAGTATCAGTGCAGATTTACTCTCATACGGACGCGATCGGAGGTCACCCCCATATTATGATATTAGTATAGTATTAATAATTATGCTATGGATTAATATATGGTAAAAAAAAAATTGTTTATGGTACTAACCCCTTTAATGAAGGTACTAGGTAGTGAACATTGAATGGATTATTTAAGTAAATTTAAGGACAAATGGTGGTCTACAAATTATCACCATGGCAAAATTGTTATCCCCCATCCCTCCTAATTTTTATATTGAACTCAATGTTGATTTAGAAAAATGTTGAGATAATGGTTAATGAAATAATGATCAATTTCTTATTCTACATGCCCATAGCTTAGAAAACCTTTTCAGGTTGAATTAATTAATTAATCAATCGGTGCACATTTTATTAGCTAGGGCGTCGCTTATTTTAAATCAAATTTGATTAGTTTAATAGCGCCATTTTGCGCCGCATTTCAGTTTAGTGTATTAATGCGTTATTGTCTACAGAAAAGTTATGCCATCAATGTAAATTTTGACAATCAATTTAAAATTTGAGCCTCAATAAATTGTGCATCTTATACAGTAAACCCTCAATAATTCAAGTTCCAAGGGATATAAGAACCCCAGTTTGAATTTTTTGAATTTGATTTAAAGAAAATTAATATTAATTCATGTCTAAAGCTTCTGTGTATAGACTTCATCACTAGTTTGAATAAAAAAGAAATTAGAATTAACGAGGGTTTACAGAAATAAAATTAAAATTTCCATGCATAGTGCAATTTCCACGTATAGTTTTTTCATCCTGGAAACTTACACGTTCCTCCTACCTGCGATGTCTGCACGCAAGTCCCCGCAGCTTCGTCGCGGGGGCAGGGGGTGTTGGGGCCGGGGGCTGGAGGCGGGGCTGGGGGACCGCGAGGTGGGAGGCAGTCCGAGCAGCGAGTCTAGCACATCCTCGAGGGTGGTGGAGCCAGGACTCGGCTTGTTCCGAACCTCGAGAACTTGCGTGATCTTGCGCAGCTCAAGGTCGATCTCTCCCTGAAGGTCGTACTCGGGGTCCTGTCGGAGGAGGGGCGGCTCGTCCGGACCTGGATGGGGCGGGAGCAACCAGATAAAGACATGCTGAGCCGATTCCCATGTGTGGGGGACTGCCCCCAATATTACACCGCCATAACCTTTAGGTGGGTTTTATTTGGCTAATTGATGGCAATTCTTTATCATCTATAATTAACAATTATATGAGTGTACATCATTATGTCTGAAAATAGGCAACCATCATCAAAGTTCCCAATCAATACTGGAGGGTTATTGGTTGCAGGGGAAGGTATACCTCAAAAATGATGTGAACATTCAGTTACCCAGCTAAGAACAAACCAACTGAATAATTTTATTCCTTCACAATTTGTTTAGACACTTAAGTCATTTTAAATGTTTTTATACATTTTCAAGTGTAATTGAGTGCAACACAAAACAACCATTTGCACTAAAATATAAGTGGTTAAAAATGGTAGTTTTACCATCGAGTGGTTGTAAACCTGTCCAGGGCCCAGGCACATGTAGTTTTAGTAGTTTTAGTCACAATAATAATAATAATTTAATCACTTTCCTTGTAAATATTTTTGACCGGTAAATTATTTCAAGTTTTTTGTCTGGCAACACGATGAATTTGGGATGCATAGCTTGAAATATTACTAGGTGATTTAGCACTTTAGTTGTAGTTCATTTTAATTGTATAGTCATTTTCCTTCATAATAAATATTAATATAAGTACCACATTATTAGTTACTGATTAGGTATGATACAAATTCGTACAATTGTTTTACTGTATTGTATATATGTTATATATTATCTTACATTAAATTGGGTTGGAAGAGACATGCACTATTTTCACAAAATATTCTAATGAATATATTTCAGTTATGCCTACAGCTAAATAATACAAAATCACTATTGATAAAAGTCTCATTTCCAGTCACCAGTGAAGGATAACACTTGAGTGAGCACACATAGGACAGTAGGTAAAACAGCGCTACATTTGCTTTTCCAGTTGGTCGATGAAACCGTTTCCTTTCCTCACTGCAATTTATTGGTGCGTGCTGAGCTGTGATTGTCTAGTTTAATGAATTTGAAACAAATTATTAAGTTATGCCCCATTTAGAGGATTCAATGTTACGTTCAAGATATCTTAAATTCATGGATATAAAGACTATCAATGTACAGAGAGATAAGTTTTGTCGAATTTTATTAACTTGTGTTTGTGTGTGTACTTGTGTTAATTAAATTGTGTTTTGTCTTTGAATTCAATGAATTTTGAACAAAACATTGATTTATCTAAATGGGAAAATTATATAATGATTATAATGAACTATCTATTAGAATCCATTTAAATTAATTGTAGTTATTACTTCCTAATTGCATTTGCAGTGTGGCCATAAATCCATTCTTGGTCATCACCACTTCAGCTACTATCACAAATATGTTAGTAATTCCATACTTACCTACTTTTCAACGCACTTAATTTGTAGACATTAATAGTTGACCATCATGCAATGCAAGCACCTTTATGTACTAATTATTGCCAAGCTTACCTTTCATTTGTGGATAAAGCACTTTTATTTGGAGCTATCAGAACAGGCTACGTTTTGCTGAAAACAATTAATATAACATAAATAAATCAAAACAACAAAACATAATGATAAAAGCACTATTAAAAATAAATAATATTAAACTAACTAAAAAAAAAATAGGTACAAAATAATGGTAATAAAGTAAATAACAAAATATATAATGTAAAATAATAGTTAATACTAAATTTTGGCCTGATTACAATATTTATTGGGAAACCCACAGTTTTAAAAAAAATGTGTACTAAAACATGTATAATGGTAAAACTTTTGTCTGGGATAAAATTTTTCAATAAACCCAAAACAAAGACAAATGTCCGAGTTTTTTGGTTTATGATTTGTGTTTTTTTAATTATTAGGTCATTATGCACCTGCCATAGGCAAGGGGGGTTTACCATGCAGTCATCTTTTGTACCAGCGTAGTCGGTGGGGGGGAGGGACATCAAATGCTTGAGCTTGACTCTCAGTTTTAGGTAGTAATATAATATTGATTAATTATATTGAATATATTCCCTTACTTAGTGGCAGATGTAGCAGAACTTTGTATCTTTTCTCGACTTTTACAATCAGCATCGGAATGCCCTGGGCCATATTCTAGTTTGGACCCAGACGGGATATCAAAGATTTGAAAACAATACGTTATATATGTGACAGAAATAAACTTATAAAGTGCACATCGTTCATAACAATTTTAACCCCCTCCATCCTCATGACATGTTTATTTATTTATTCTTACCAAAGTGAAGTGAACCAAAAAAAAACCCAATTTTTAAAAGGAGAGCGGGCTGTACGGTAAAACGCAATCCCTCATTTTTTACCCAGTTTTAAACCATGGCCCTCTACTTTTTTAAACTACGGGTCGTAATAATAAGGGGGTTTTACGGTACTTGTAAAGGGAATGTCCCCCAAAGGGTTGTTTAAAAGGAGGGTCACCCCCCTAGAAATTGCATTTTTTTTACTTTTTTTTTAAATTATCTTTTTTAATTTATGTTTTGATCGTTTTTTTTTTATTTATTTTTTTATTTATTATCAAAAAACTTAATTACAGAGTAATTATTGGGGGAAATAGATGGGTTTAAAAAATTGGGTCCTTTTAAGGACCAGTCAAAAAATTTTTTTGCGCCCTTGTATAATAAATTGCCCCTTTAAACTACTGCTTTTTTTTGGGGGACGACTTTAAATTTTGAATTTTAAAAAAAGGGGGATCGTGGTGGGTGTGTGGTTTTTAATGTGATGGGGGGCCCCATAATTAAAAACATCTAGTGTCCAAAGGGATAAAAATAATTGAATCACGTCAAAAACAATAGCAGGGTCGTCATATTACTCCATTTTGTGTGGGACTTGGAAGGATATAGCAATTTTCAGGGAAATCTAAATAAATAAACAAGAAATCAAACAAAATTAGTGTTTATTTACAAGCATGCCATTCAAATAAACCATTCTCATAAATTTCCCCAAAATATTTTTGTATACATAAGCAGGGATTTAAAAATAAAAAAAAAATAATGGTTTAATACATTAATTTAAAGGGTGAAAGCATGGGTAAAGTTCCCCCCAGAATGAATGATGATACAATAAGAAATCAAATGAGTACATCCACACACTGTAACCAAGCATGTATTATCAATGAATAACAAAATGTTTCTTGGCCCAAAAAAATTTTTTAAAAATCCAAAAAACTGTTTAGTGAAGGGCCCTGCAATGCATCAAAAACAAAAACCTTCACAAAATATTTTAAAAAACTACTTTCAGTACCCACCAATAACTGGGTCCGTAAAAAAAGGGATTTAAAATTTTTTTTGAATTTACTTATGTATTTAGCATTTAATATTCTTTAAATAGTAGCATGAACCGGTTAGTGTTAAATATACATACACATTTCACCATGCGCCTTTTGGTTGCATGGATAAAATCTTTCCAAATTTAGGCGATTAAATCCAAAATTCAATTTTGTAAATAATTTATTTTTGGTTCAAAATTTAAAAGTGGTACTGGCCTCTTTGCCCAAAAGTTGAAAACTACTACATAAAATATAATAAACCCCCTTAATTTTTTCATAGAAAAAAGCATTTTTTGTCTCATTTAGCTACAAATTAGCGGAAAGTACTACTAGTATTTAAAAAATAAGTAGATTTGGCATCACTAGCAAAAATTAAAATGTTCAAATAAGCTCAAAAGTCAAAATCTATTTCTATTGTTTTAGCAAGTTTTGTTAAAACAACATTTAGGGGACCCTACCAATAACTTTGGATTTAGTCACATTTGCCCATCATAGAAATCTAGCAAACCTGAGAAGGTTCGAGCACTAAATTCTATTTTGTATTTGCGTTCAAGCACCCAAAATTTATCATGAAAATTTGGGAATGGTTAAATTTCCAATTTCTTTAAAAAAGAGCATACTTTAGGAGCGAACTCGCATAGCAGGGTTAATATACATTTCCAATGTTCTCTTCTTGTTTACTTATTACTATCTGTCCCTAATTTTTCTGCAGTCTAAATTTACTCAATAACATGCATTGTTCACAAAAAAGTAACTTTGACAAAAGCTTTAGCAAGTCAAAATTAGGGAAAGACATTTTGGGAGGTTATCGGTTCCCCAACCAAAAAAAACTCGAAAAATTACAAATTTACATGAAAAAAAGAGGGCGTGGTAAGGGGAAAAGATCCCAACAGTTAAAAAATTTTGGACTTTTTCACGAACGATTTTTCAGTTTTTCCCTGTTTTACGGCTATTTTTTTCTTCAAATTTGCGGTGATTTACTTTGTTGATAATGATGTGCTATAATAACCTGTGACTTTATTTGCCCTTCAGTTAAGTTCATTTGTTTTAAAGTTTTTTCGTTTAGAGAGTGGTGATAGTAGGCTGTACTGCTATAAAAATAAAAAATTTTTTGCATTCCCGGGGGGTAAACCCAAATCTCAAAAACCCCCCGAATCCATATTTTACTACCCAATGTCATCCCAAGTTGAGTCATAATATTCTGTCAGGTTGTAAACAGTATCACCTACCCTGTTCCACACACAAATTTTGCCACAAAAAACTTTTCAATCCTTCAAAATTGGTTGCAATAAAATGAAATAAAAGTTGTTTTCCCTAAGAAAAAAATTGTGATAAATTTGCTTTGCAAATACTATTTAACTCCCTGAATACTTTTGTGGAACATACCTAAAATATCAAAATCAACATTTTAAAAAACAACAAAGTGCACTAAACTGTCCAATTAAATAAAATAATAAAATCAAATCAAACAATTCCATGCTACATTTTTAGAAAAATTTTCTTTTTCCGTCCAAAAGTATTGCATTTTATAGTGGGCAAACCTGAGTTTGTTGGGATGGTGAGGTCCTTTTTGGGTTTTTTGTTATACAGAGCGATAGCAGCGTTACAAAATAAGTACCGGTAGTCAGCATTGCTTGTAGTATTTACTACAGTAATTAGTATTGGAGAGAGTAACGTAGAAGAAAGTCAGCAAGTCATTGCTATCTCAAGCTTACAGTGGTATAGTGTGCTGGTGAAATCATTTCCGGGTACCCGAAATTTTTTTGATGAGTACAAAAAACCCCGGGTGTTAAGCAGCAAAAAATAATCTCATTTTCCCAAAATAACACAAAGGCTATTTTTAAAAATTCAAATCAAAAATTTCCCTGCTTACAAACCCCAAAGTAATGTAGAAGATGCCATTGCAAGGTGGTACTTTAGCAAAATCTTATGAATTTGTACTTGTTCAATAATTGTTTGTACTGCGAAAATAAACACAAATGCCATTACAGAATCTGTCTGGCAGTTTGCCACGTACTAATGGAATACATTTTTGTAAGATTTAAAATTTATTGTTTTTAAACATGTGTTTCCTTGGGGAAAAAATTTTTTTTTTTAAAATGAGTGTACACAATTTTTTTAAAAAGTTAAAAATAAAACTGAAAAATAGCTTCAAACAGTTCAAAAAAGTTCCTTGAGAATTGGGAATAAAAACGGGGATAGAGCACCATGCCACAAAAGGCTTCCCCATTTTCAACATGAGATAAAAAATTTAAAAAGCGTTTTTTTCAATGTGGGAACCCCGCCCAAAATGGATTTAAACTGTAAAAACCCTTGTCACTCTTTAAAAAGATTATTAACCCTTTTCCTTCAGTACAAAAATTTTTTTGCTTTGGGTTTTAAAAAATTTTTTATATAAACAAATTTTTGGGCATAAAGGCCTTTTCCCTTTTGGGAAAATGGTATTAAAAATTTTTTTAAAAACTTTAAAACAAAAAAACTCGGGAGCTATCAGAAGTATAAAATAACAATACATTAAAATACCAAAAAAAAAAGGGGAAAGGGTTTAATATAATTTCATGATAAAAAAAAATCATGCACTGTCAATATTTTTCCCCCGGGGGCCCGTTGGCTTGGCTCCAAAAGGCGGTGATTATCAAATTTTTATGTAGGGGGGTTTTCCCTTTTTTGTCACTAATAAAAAATAAAACTAAATAAAAAACCTAAAAAAAAAATTTAAAATAAAATGGTGGCTCAATTTCCATCAAGACCGGTAAACGGGATCTGGCAGGCATTCACGTCAACAGGTACTCACCGTTTACACGCGTTTGATGATGTTGGTGTGGTGGTTTGGTGTTGTTAAAGTCCAAGTAGAGTTCACCGCCGCTTGAGATTCTACTCGGTACGCCGTTCTCGTTATCTAAGGCCTTTAAAGTCTTGTTCACTTGCGAGGTGAGGGGAGTCTCGGGCGAGTCGAGCGGTCGGCTCCCCACGAAGGAGCTCTCTAGCCAGCACAGTCTCCCGCTTCCGCGCGGGCTGGAGGACCGACTGATGCTTCCCCACTCCCCTTCCCAGCGGGGGCTGCGGTTCGAGGGCGAATCCTCGTTGTGGGAGATGTCGTTGCCGGAACCGTCGCGGACACCGGATACGTAGTGCACGATCGCGGACGTCACTTCCTTGATCGATGTGCGCACTTCAGATAAATTGGGTACCTGTGAACGTATGAAATACATATCTGAGAATTTGTTTTTGATTGAATTACGTAGTAGGAAAACAGTCTTGTAGGTTGAATTAATAATAATATTTAATACAAATCTAAGATCGTTGAGTGCGCTAAGATGTCTGCCAGGCAAGCAAAAGGCCCTGGTTCAATCCCCAGTCAAGATGGATTTTAATTTCTGGATTGTATTAAATATTACCTTTTAAACTGTTAACTTGTTTTTTATCATTTAATCTAAAATTATTGAATGTACTTCTATTTAAACATATTTAGAATGGAGGTCATATGGGATAATATAACTAGTACATAATATGCAAGTGGTCAACAGTGAGTCTTTAGCAAGTTTTCTAAAATAAGTAACTTTTTTAAGTTAAGTTAGATACTTGCCAAAAAAGGAACTAAGTTCAGTTCTAGTGCCTTAAAAAGAACTTAGCTCTTTTAAAAGTTACAGATTCAAAAACTTGTAAACGAAACGAAGTATAGACGAATAAATGATGATGACATTGAAAGGTTTAATTTCTATTCTAAGGAATCACCTTGAAGTGCAAAACATGAAGATATATTAATTTGACGAATTTGTATGTAAACATTATCTTTTACAATGTTGTTAAAACTTGAATGTATTTTTTATACTATGTCCATGTGGCAATTGTATCTGTACAACAAAGTTTTGTTTGAGTAAAAGTTTTCTCTCATAAGATTGTCTGTAATAAATAATAAATCCATGCTCTTCCGTGTGTCCCCAGCTAACCTGTTGCTTGGTGGGGGAGAGCTGCTGAGGGATGCCAGCCGCGAGCCGTTCGGCCGGGGTGCGCGGCCGAGACAGCCGTTCTTGCGACCTCCATCCCAGGTAAGGCTGGCGGTAGTTGAAGGAGGATCGCGTGGAACCGCAGGGGGATGTGCTCGTTGAGGTGGCGGTGCTGTTTAGTCGGCTTGTGCTCCAGCGAGTGAAGACGTGAGGGCTGGGGGTCGGGCTCGGGCTCAGGAGGTGGCAACCTAACAAACATAAATCATTAGCACCATACAGTAAATATGTTATTGATTACACATTCTTTTTAAAATTAACCGAGGTTATTTTTATTTTTCAAATTAACAATATTTCAAAGCATTTCAGATACGTCTTCAGGTTTGATCGACATGTTGATTTATATAAATATCCAGGTAAATAAGTTCTGTAACCAGCAAATATAACAATAAATTTTATTTTAACTATTGCACAAAAAACAACAAATGTTTTTTTTAATTATTTATAAATCTATTTATGCGTTTCAGAACAATAACTTTAATTTTGCTTATTGGTTTCAAACCTTGTGGTGCTCATATGTTATTTTTCCTAATTTATAGCAAAAGATGGCATACCAGGTACGGTACCTTGAGTTGAGACGTGCTGGTGACTCAATAGTAATAGACTAATACATAGCTAACGTAATCTATATTCGCCCAATGAACTCAACTTTATTCGTGAACGAGTTAGCTGCTATCTTGCCAACTGGCACACATCTCACTCTTCAGATTCTCTGTAGCCTACATATCGTACACTTTTTCTCGCTACTTTTTCGTTACCAGCTTTAAAGCTATTTGGTACAAGCTTACGTTTATACATATTTAGCATGCTAGGTACTTTTTGGCTACCAATTTTTACTTTGGAATACTTTTAGCTACATGTTTATTTGTGAATGTCAGCAGGCGCGTCGGAACGTTTTGAAAGTTGGGGGGGGCAAGCCCATTAGTAGAATTCGTAGGGTACAAATGGGGTCTGGGGCGAAGCCCCAGCCGCTGGAGGCGTTTTTTGCCGAAGGCGGAAAAAATTTCACTATACTACAGTTATTTCGTCATGTTTTAACTGCACTCGGACTCTGTAAACGATGTTTTACATCATCTATCTGCGATCTAAAAACTCTACAAATTTACGTGAAGTGGCCCGTTTTAATAAATTACAACATAATTTTTTATGTTATGACAAAGCATACGTAGGCAAACATATTTTTGTTTTACCCTCTTCTTTAAGAAAAAAATACTAACTGAAGGCTGTTTAGTACGTTTCATTTTTAAAATTACGATATCAATTTAATCTTTAACACCATTAAACACGAAACACTACACACACACTTAAACTTTACTTTACACATTCACACTTCACACTACACTACTTACACTCTAAGAGGAATAATCTTCCCACAACGCATAACGATGCGACACGAGTGAACCAAAGTCCAACTTGCGTCTGCCAATAACTATAGCAAATCATTCAAAGGGATGTTTTGGATTGACGTGAGTCCGAGTCACATGTCCCACTCTCACTGAAGTGCAAGTGAGTGACCGGCACACAATACAAGACGGGTAGCTGGTTATAAAGATAGTCGGATTGACGGTTCAGGCACGGGGTACGTCAGCCAACCTAATATTCCTGCTATTGTTAGATTGTTTCTTCCTGGTAATGAATTGTTGACAGGATCATCCGACGTTGCTTTCCCAAAAAGTAGAGTAGAAATCTTGATTTTTTAACTCTAAAATCTGCCCCCCTATGCCCCCATGGCATGAAAGTTACGGGGGGGCAATGCCCCCCTTGCCCCCCCCTGTTCCGACGCCACTGAATGTCAGTAAAAACCAGTGATGGATCGAACAACAATGGACTCAACGCCCCTTTTTCTACCATTCTATTACAATTTGTGATACTTTTGTCTAAAGTCAATAAAAAAACAAGCATATAATTATAATTGGATCCGCCATCCTTTTTCAACCTTTCATTACAGTTATTTGAGATACTTTTACTACGGGATTATTTCTCATGATAGGTCCAATTACAATGGACTCAACAACCCTTTTTACTACAATTTGTAATACTTGACTACCAAGGGCGTCCGCAAGGGGGTGTAAGGCGGGCACTTACCCCCCCCCCCCCCAGGGAATTCTCAAAAAGCAATTTCATTAATATATTAATTAGAGACTAATAATATAAATATTTACGGAATACGTTTTTCTTTACATTACGACTCAACATTAAAGGTGATAATATACACGACGGATGTAACATGATCAATCTCGTCAGAACGTTAGCGTTCCAACCTTTTTGTGGTTTTCTAGTTTTGAGTATCGACTGCACAAAAATTACATTATTTCGGTATTGCATTTAGCCCGCTACTTTTTCTAAAACGCACCAAACGCACTCTAAACACCTGATTTACATAAAAATTACCCACTCTTGTCCCACGGAAGTTACAAGTTATAATTTTTGCCCTCCCCTGACAAAATTCCTGCGTACGCCCTTGTTGACCACCCAGCGAGTGGGTGCTCACCTGTGGGACTCCGCGCGGCGGCCGACTGGACGACCCCAGCGACGACAGCGACGTCGTCTTGGATCCGAGTCCCGGCCATCCCTGGTGCTGCGCCTGCTGTTGGTCCCGTTTGAGCCTGAATCCCTCGGGCCGGCCGGCCACAGAGTTCTTGTACCAGTCGGGCACGTTGAGCTTCTGTAGCGAGCGCTGGACGCGCAGTTGGTGCTCGGACATGACTCGCTCCCCGGCGCCGATCTTCTGCAGCTCGTTCTCGGGGGGCTGCAAGGAAAACATATCGTTAGAGAAAGTACATTTTAGAAATTTAGCAACGAAGGACAAGTTTCCAATTTTAGAAAAATTAAAAATAAAATGTATACCAATATATACGTTTTATTGGTAATTTCAAATATCAAACAAACCTGATGAAAAAATCTCACCCATTGACCGAAACTTAAGTATGTATTTACTTTTTATTTCTGTAATTATTATGTTTTGGGGGAAATTCCAGAATATGCAAGCAAATTTAAAGACCAATATTCCAATTTAAAAAATGAGCATTATAAAATAAAACAAAAAATGTCATAATAAGCAAAACTTGCTACCTTTATTGATTGAATATACCATTTTTGTTCATTTTCATATTTGGGAAATATTTATGATAGATTTTGGATAAATAATAAACTTATTGTAAAATCGATTGTTGGAAAGGGGGGGGGGGGGTATTTTACTCGACTTATTACCCTTAGTTTCACGTGTTGGGGTATTATCGTTGCATTTGTTGTTGATTCTTGGTTTCAAGAATAAAATCGCGAAAATCGAAAAAGCCACTTGATTCGTTTCGATTCGATCATAGATGACATGACATTCCTAATTCATTCACCTCATGTGGCAACTAAATTTGAAGTGGCACCACATTATTACAAACGAGACCGAGTTTCCCTTTTGAAATCTCTATCCGTCACTTGTGATTAACGCGGAAAAGATTCGCGACGCGACATGACAGGGTCACAGCCTGCTAGATTGATTGATGCGCGACAAGAGGTGGCGGTGGCCAACTGTCAGTGTCACCGGTCGATACTCGTGACGTCACGGCCACTTCCTTCCTTCAAGGACACGCCCCCGTGTGCACTCGGGTATCGGGTACCCGGGTTAGAAGAATCCAAATACTACCCGAATCCTTCCTAAAAATACGAAGCTTGTTCGGGTACGTTTTTGAAAATAGAACAAAATCAGAAAAACAAAAACATTACAAATTAATTCTAATAAACTCGTAAAGTAATAGTATATCGCATATCAAATACTAGGGACGACATGTGGGGTAACAGAGGTACCCGAATCCTTGCAAAGATTTTTTTACAACATTGACATTTTGAGCATCATCAAATCTTTAGAATTTGCAACAAATTTTTTTTATACAACTGTTGGGTATTTTTTTATATGCTAGTTTCCTTTGTTACAACTTTTCATTCCTTTTAATTTGCAGGTTTTAGTTTAGAGGTCAGACATGTTCAATTCATTTTTACATTTTTCTAGTAGTATTGCAGGTGCGAAATATACGAAATATGACGCCATTTAAACTTTGACGACCCGAATACAAGGACTGGAACCGAATGCACATTTTACTACCCGATGTCATCCTCCCTTCCTAAATACTCCCATCAACTAGTTGTTGAGACAGAAAGCGGGATCGATCGAGTAGTGCACGCCAGACCAGACCAGAATCACGGCGCCGGGGACGGGGGCGTCGGGACGTTATTAACAATCTACTGATTTTACAGATTCTAGGATGCTCGGTTCGATATAGCTGGAGCTAGTGACGACATCTTCGACAACCTCCATTCTGTTGGTTGCCGTGTCACACGGGGCATTACCGCCCTTGTGAGGGTGAAAACTAAGTTGCATCAACCTGACTCGAACCCGGGTTGGCTGACCATCCCTTTACAGTGGCGTATCCAAGGGTGAAAGGGCGGGGGTACAACCCCCCCCCCTTTTGCCAAATAAGTGTAAAAGTGCACTTTAACGTTTCAAAATGGAGAATATAGAATAACTGTTTACCATCTGATAAGAACAGAATTTTAGTAGATAAAAAGTTGGTTAAAGTGATGCTAAAACACACAGATTTTCACCAAAATGACCTGGAAGAAGAAAATTTTTGACCCCCACTTAGCCTTCGGTAGGCCTACATCTATGAATTAATTGGTTGAACCCCCCCCCCCCCTTTAGGAATTCCTGGATACGCCACTGTCCCTTTATGACCATGGCTCGCCCCTGTAACCGCCACGCAACACATTTAGGCTTTATCCTAGCGTATATTATGATGTAATTCAGAAATAAAATAAATAAATTCGTATCGTATTTTAGATTCGACCTATGCACTCTATTCACATAACTGGGACCAAGCATACATTGACGCCATCAACGCGCGAACAGTGGGAGATCAGTATTTTGAATATGAAACATCGACGAAACTAGCTGGGCACGATCCACATCGAGCGCCAAAAACAAGGAATTCAGAAACGGTTTTTTTATTACGAGTTTACTCATCATTATACTGTTTTTTACGGTTTTCCCCTTTCGCCAGCTATTACCCACATTTAACTTTTTTCCCGATTTTTACACACACACTTCATTTGGCGGGCCAGCTCCACCAAAATATAATCATCCATTTTTAAACTATTTTGAAATAATGTTTTTGTATAACAATTATTTAAAGTAGCCCTACTCATTGATTAATTTTTGATGGCCGGCCCTGTCGATTGTAGGATTTTTAAAAGCAAGGAAAGGGTGTCTAACAATATTACGACTATTTCTTTTTCAGCAAAGCAGTAAAACGTAAACGACGCAAGGTTTTGGTGCTTCGGGACTAAACTTTAGGCCCCCTAGCCTTTTATTACTGTCACGAGCTAACCTACAGCAACCTTTAAAAATTTTTTCAAAAAAAAAAAAAAATGATTGTTTAGCCCCCCCATTGGTGGGTTTTTAATGAACTTTGAAACCACGTTTGGCACTGTTGGTTGGGCCTTTGAGAGTGAAGCAAAAAGCCGGGATGTTTCTCCGCGCGGGGGAAAGCGGGGGGGTGGGAGAACGGGGCGGGGGGGGCTTTTCCCTTGACCCGCATCAAGCGCAACGCACATGCGGCAGGAGGAGGATGCCCGAATCTCTTTTTATACAAAGGGTTACAATTAATTTTTCATCGTCTCATCAGAAGACAAGAGATGTGTATTGTGTATACGTCACAAGCCCCAGCCTCCGGGCATTGTCTTCGAGTTCTTGAAGCCATGCTTGAAGCAATTGACAAAACACTCCCCCTATAATCTTCTGAGACAAAGACACGAAGACCCCGGGCAAGTGCTCCCGAGTTGACAGGACTGCTCAAGTCAAGTGACATATTGTGTAGGGGGGTTGGGGGTAAACTGGGCTATTTCATTGGGAATATTTTGAGAGACGTTTCATTTTTATGAAGTGTAGTTACCCCACTACATTTTGGTGTTAAAATTCAAGAAAAGTATTACAATGTTTGTAAAATTAAATAAAACGTTTTAATTGTGTAGCTTGAGTGTGTGTACCTTGTAACTTGGGCATTGTTAGTTAGTTATTAGGGTTTAAGGGCACACAACGCTAAGGTTATTAGTGCCCGTTGGGCATTGTAATAGAATAGTCCAAAAAGTGAAGTAAGTAGACCACGTTTCCTAATTAGTTGAGTACATATAGCTTGTCTAGTCTAAGATTTATTCAACCAAACACCAACTCTGTGGGGAAAACCACAATGAACAAATTATGAAATGGTCTTGTTTATAAATAAATTTGTCCTTGGGAGGGGTAGGAGGGGTCAAAAGCACCAATCATTGCTCACATTGATTACTAGGAAATCTTATCAACAATCAACAAACCAAGATGATAACGGCTGGTGACAGATAGATAAAAGTAAATAGATAAGATGAGTGGTTTATTTGATCATTGTCTTCCACCAAACCTTTTTTTTCATGTTCCCAAAACAACGAGATCTCTAGGTCAAATTTAAATCCTTTGTAATTCGATAAAATTAACTGAAGAGATAATTATTATTATTTATCACGTTCATTCATCTCATTACACATCATTATTACAGGTTTAGAAAATTACTTGGCACATTATATCAAAACTCGTAGACGTCTCAAAATTAATGTAATTGCTATGCAACTACACTCATCTCGGCGCTGAGTAGTAGTCTAGTGGCAGACATCTTGGATGTCAGGTGGAAGAGCATTCCATTCCAATCTGAAGGTGAACACATCAATGGCGGATTAATTGTTTACCGACGTTGCCAGATTGTGATTGTGAAAGACGTGTTGTTTACGGAAAATAAATCTATTTGTAGAATAATGACGAACGGAATGTTGGATGGTGTCGGTGAAGTTTTGTAGAAGTGAATTAACATGTACAACTACAAGGGAGATGATGAATGCTATTCGTACCCACTGGATGTAAAAAGGTAACTGACAACTCTTGATTACAATTCGTGATGGTGACTTGTGATAAATGTATCATGCGGGATTCAAACACACGTCCCTTGGTCTCATACGCTCTGGAGTCTGGACGCTTCCAACCGCATGAGACACCACGGAGGGCGTATTCAATGGATGTAGGAGGCTACACGCCGGTAGTGCTTGATTCGAGCTGACGAAATTCTGGTTTGGACGGCTAACTGACATAACAAATGTCCGGAACTTTGTGTACAAAAAAATAAAAAAAATTGTGTTTTAGTAATTTGTTATGTACAATCAGCAAATTTTGTTGTAATTTTGTGTCAAGTTGTGGGATTTCGCAAAATAGTGAAATAAATTGGTATATAGGCAGAAGAAGAATCGATGAGTCTGGTAAGGATAAGTTTCGTGCTTTAGATAACGTTGTAGCCCATCACTCAATCAACCCGACGTCGTTGGAAATCAGTTTCAGATTATTATTATCAACAATAATATATGGGTGCGACTCCCAAGTATATGAATAATATCTCATTCATAGATACTAATATTATATAATCTCAATCGTTCCTAGACAACAATGAACAAAGCCAAGATTAAAAAACCTATAAGGCCGCTAGTCGCGCCCTAAAAACCACGTGTCAGTGATGCTTCGACTTAGGAAGGAACGGGCTAATTTTTAAGCAAGTTTTAAGGAACATGTTCCTTTTCCATCTATCAGGAACATTCAACTTACGTTACTAATTTGTGCGAACTTGGGGACAAATTTATATTCCTTCAGAACTTCGTTACGCTCTCGTAATCCCATCGAATTCAAGAGTAGACATTAACATGTGACTTGTTACTGTCTAAAATATATAACTAAAATAGAACGGTTGTTTACACTTCGCTCGTTGTCGTCATCGTCGTCGTCGTCGTCGTCGTCGTCGTCGTCGTCGTGGCGTCCGATAATTTACACGTAATTGAATGTATGTTTATAGATCACCAAGTTGTTTTGTGGACTTTTATAGAAGAACGGGAACTTGACATCGATTTTGCTTGTAGTAAGTTAAAACAAAAGTAAATTAAGAACGTTTGAAGAAATTTTTCGATATAATCGTGTTGTTTCTCAATTACAACTTACCAAAGGGTAGAATACATCGTCCGCCTCCGTGTCCGAAACAGTTGAATCCCCTTTGAAGTTCGGCCTCCTGCCCTCCTCACACCACCCTTCAGACATGGTGCGCGGCATCGTTCAGACTAACCTCATACTCAGCTCACTCTCACATACACGAGGCTTCATACAGATAAGATAGGACTTTGCAGTCTCAGATAATAGAACGATATTTGAATAATAAAGCTGCGGGGATTACTAACAAGTGTTTTGCACACGAATCATGGATTTTAACACGGTTAATGAAGGCCTCTCGAAAAGGGTGAACGACCACAAATGTTTACCTTACTACATTCTAACAAGCACGGGTATGGAGGTGCCGAGTACATACATATTCAAAGTGTAGGGGAGCGAGGGTCCCGCCCCCCAACCCCTTGGTTCAACCAAACAATCTGTATCATCCTCAGACCTAAATTTAAAACTCAATTACCATTCGATACGATTCCTAGCTTCATTCATGTATTCTATTCAATTTTCAAATTAATTAATTCCAATTCAATTGTGATTGTTATTATTATGACATTTGGACTGTTGTTATTCGATGTTAATTTAAAATTAATCTCGGCATACCACTGTTGAACCATGGCGTTAGATGCGGTACTATTTATAACTCCATGGTTTAACCATATGAGAGGCTAAAGACTATACTGGCCGACCTGTCCCCTCATGGGACAGGTAAAATACAATAAACTACTAATAATGCTGAAGGGCAAATTCAACAAAAACACATTTTGCCTAAAAGTTTTAAAAACGAAGTTTTCGTGAATTGTTTTTGCTGATTTTAAATAAATATTGATGCTTGCGATGAGTAAATATATGGGCCTTATAATTGTATTGTATACCATTGGTTATACAATTCAATTGTTCAAAATATAAACAATTCCACCTTGGGTACGAGTGTTTCCCGAATAACCAAATCGAAAAATATAATTGCTTGACCACTATGCACAGTTCCATACACCCCGTATGCTCATACAACGAGGGCAATCGCCCGGCAGACGCGCACCCTCTCCGGTCAACGACACTGTCATGTGTTTGAACGCCACTCATGTGAGCACTTTTAGATGAATGAGCAACCAGCAAAGTGCGAGGACACATCGAGCTTTGAGCTTTTATTAAACACGGAAGCGACGTTTTCGGACGTGTTTACAGAAAATAGAGAACTTTCGTTTGATTGAAGTAGGGTATTACCTAACTACAACTGTCGGAGGGAAATCGAAACATTCACATAAAACATTGCGATTATCGAAAAACTCCCGTCGATTGGGCTATCTATGAAACATTCAAAACTTTCCTTTAAGAAAAAAAAAAAAAGGTTTATTTTTAGCACGTTGATGAAAAATCAATAAGGACAGGAAAAGAACTATGATTTAGGAAAGAATGCATTAAAAATAGACAGTTACACAAAAATATCAAGATTGATGCATTCGAAAATAGGTCTGGAACATTCTCAAGAGTTTGGATCAATACATACAATCGGGATATAGGCCGTCATCTCTAAAATGTATTCTTGCTATTCACGAAAGGCCTAATTTCGTTGTGTTTTATCCACGGGAGGTCGTCGGATCGATCCCCGTCACTTGCAAGCCTGGCAACGTTTGCTTCCAATCTTCCTCGGTCAAAAGGCGAGTGCTGGGACTGGGAAGACGACTTATAAAATGACCCTTCTTTACCCTCAACCATAGCTAGTCACCTAGAGAGAACTTGAACTTGGTCTGGTTTGGTTTCCTATGAGGAAAACGTCGATGTCGAAGACTAGTTTTATAATTTTCATTTGATTTATCAATAATATACAATAAAACATCTAATATCCAGTGCACATATTGGTATACAAATGACCTAGATATAAACAAAGCCAATTTGTAATTTGCATGGGGCCACCCAGGTTGGGGGGGGGGGGGGGTACATTAGACGTATAAATAAACATAATATTCAGAACACATGTTTTATATGGTATTTATTTACCTAACAACGGTAACAGGAGATTTCGAAACTATAGCCCGCGGAATGCTTCTATCCGGAGAGAGTAGACTGTAGAATACGCTGAGAAATAGTCCATGAAATTCAAATAAGATTCTTTTTTGCAGTCTTCAAGTGGAACGGATCGGGTGGCGATAAGAGACCGGACCTGCCTTACTCCTCGGTGCAAGCATTAGTCAATGTTGCAGCAGAGTGCAGACACGTGGGCGTCATCCCAGTACACTGCCGTCAGTCAGTGGTGGAGGTTGTAGTGACTTGTCCACTTACTTTATGTGTTATCAATGCATTTTCAGTTACGCTATTCGTAAGAAGTAGGTGATAGATGAGGATGAAAGAAAATCTCAAATCAATGTTTCTTTGGAAGATTCAAATCAGTATATAATTTATAATGATTAATGTGTGAATACTTTACTAATTACTCAGAGTTAACAAAATAACATATTTCTCAGTTTTATTAATCGAGAAGCAATGCAGGCATACGCCGCATCACTACCCGTTTTTCATAAGTATCATCACCTTTTCTCGGGCTTAAATTCAATATTACGAGATAATATGCAAATTATTCTTTTAACCCTAAATATTATACGAACTCCCCCGCCATTCGGGTGCAGGATCAGAGATTTGCACCACATGTTTTAATATAAATTAAGTACCTTTTGAAATCAAGCCACGTAGTTAGACGCGAGTTCGATTCCCGACACCGGTCACAATGACAATACTCGTTTTTCTCCTGGTAACTGTTCAGTGGGTGACCCTTGAATCGCTATGATACAAGTCAAAGAAAGAGGTTTCTGCGTAACAGGAAAGTAAAAAACACACTAATTGGACGTTGCGTTGTTAGGAATTATTGTATTTAATTTTTAACGGCGCCAAGTCCAATTAACGATTTCTTTACAAGTAGGCACTAATTAAGTTTTAATTTTTTGTAAAGTTTGAGGATTGCGTAAAGATAGAACCTCAATGGTTTGAGGGTTATCCAAGAACCAAATAAAAATGATTTCTACTCCTCTATTATAGATATTAAAAAAATGTGGGAAAAGGGTCAGGAAAAGCCATTATGAGGAAATCAAACATCGAGCCCGTATATGAATCTTCTAGGAAAGGGGCTTGTACCTTAGCAAGTGCTCACCAATCTCCTAATCGTCACCCTAACTTTGGCCCCTTATTTACTCTTTTGACCCAGACCTTTTATGTAGGGCAAGTATTTCCTTCAATAAGACGATCACTGTGCAAATCATCCAGGAAATGAGATCACCATGATTCCAGACTAAATTGCTAAGTGGCTGAGTAATGGAAGTCTTAGCGATAAAATACGTAATTTGCGACATATTCTGCATAATAGCTTACGTTGTTGAAGACGTATTTATGACCCAACGTTTAGAAAAGCCTATTAATTATGAACAATGTTAGGTCAGAATGAAAATAATTACTTTTTCAGTGTATAATATTAATTATTTAAATCACCTAATTTATGATTTTAATCACAAAATTTCCAAATTAAACAAATCAATTAAGTTTGGTTTGTTTTGGAAACTTAATTTAAATAGAGTGCTCAAAATTGAAAAGTTGGACCGGATCCAGTGTTACTTGTCCCCCTTCCAAGACACAAGAGGTAAATTACACGAGTGCACCGAAATGCCTTGTTATTGTTGGTGTTTACCTCAGTGTCCTGCGTTTGTTGGCGACCACCTCTAGAAGACTGTGTATGTGGGTGACTGACCGCTTGTTTCAGGCAACACGCTACGGTCTAGTTGAGAATCGTGTCAAATAGCAATATAGACGCCACCCAGGGCTTGACTTCTATCCCCCTGGCCCCTGCTTTGGTTTGGTGGACGCATGATCGAGTATCGTTTATTACGAGGTCGACACTCTATTAACAGGGAGGGGAGGGGACCTAGCCAAGAACTAATACCGTATCTAGTTAGTCAATAGGTCGTGAGCTTTACTACAGCATCTCTCTTACGTATTCAATAGTTTTGTCAGGGAAAGGAACTGTTTTAAAATATATTTCATTCAATGATTATAAATTCATTAATTTCGTTTAAAAAAGTTGAATTAATTTCAAATTTCAAAATTTTAATTTTATATTTTGAATTTGTTCAAAATGTAGGCTTTAATGCATTTGGTTTTGAATTAGGTGGTGGTGAAGGGAAGGGCTAAAATACTTATTTATAGGAACGTTATTCAGACCGTAAATAAATGTACTTGATATTTATTTTCTGGATGTTTTAGTTTATTCCTTGTATTTTTTTCTCAAATTTAAGCATAGACTATACACGTTATAATTTATAATACAAATAAGACTCAATTAACACAGTTTGAGTTTAGTACATGGATTGGACTGTAGACGGTCTCATACGCCACCAGGCTGCAGACCAACACTTTTGACAGGAGACACTCAAGATAGCGACTGTCAAAGTTGTTTATAACAAAGTGCTTCACAGTTCCTTCATCCACATCAAGAAGCCGAAAGAGTGAACTACTGAACGAGACGCATTCATCATTAAAGTATAGCCCTTCACATAGATCGCCGTCAACAGCTAGACTAGACGTTCTGACTGACTTGAGGAATGTGTTATTGAAATTAACACTATTTCCAACAGCTTGTTAGCAACACTCTGCACATACCGGAGGACAAGCAACAGGTCAAGTCATCGATTAAAATTAATGACTTTGTGAAAAATAGAGAGAAAACCTGTTCTGGGCTGGACACATTTAAATCGGTTGCGTTATCTGTTGGCAATGTTTGCAATATTTACTACTTAAAAATTTCAATATAATTAATTTGGAATAATTCCAATCCACTTCTTTTCTGTCTAACTCGCGACTTCCTAATTCCTATACTTCAATCAGAGTCCACAAATATGGCTGTTGGCAATTTATAATATATTTGAAATAACCATGTGTAATAAGTAATTACTCATTATAAACTAATTAACAATCGTCACGATGAACAACTCCCATGACACTACATCTACACTTATGTTCAGACCGGTTCAGACAAAACAAAATTGAAAATCATTAAATTTATTTGTAAAAGAGCGAAATTAATCCTCGGGAAAAAACCCTTTGCTTGTCACCAGTTTATTTATATCCCATTCTTTCTTATTCTTTTCATAGAGTCTCATTCTTTGAACCTCTTGATTAGTTTGAATGAAAAAGTATGGTTGGTTTGTAACCTAGTCTAGAAAGTGGGTTTTTCATATTTTGTTACTGACATCCTGAACCTAGTGGAGGTGGTGGAATGTATGTTTGCTCCCCTCTGCGGGGCGGCTAGGGAAAGGGGGGGGGGGCGACGTTGTATATACATCGCGGGCGCTATAAATACATTCCGGAATTTACTCTCGAAAGAAATGTGTTCCAAACATTTGGATCTTTGAGTCAGTCGGTTCACCATTACGAACGAAGCTAGGCACTGGTAAATATAGCCTTAGCCATCTGGTGCTTTTCAAACTATATGCCAGTCTAGGAGAGAACTGTTATACATTCTAGCCAGGCCCGCACACGCACAAAGTGACATAGGCCTACGCACTGCATGTATCCACCAGACAAAGTGGCATACGCAACAGGGAGGCGCGTAGGAACGTTTTGAAAGTTGTGGAGCAAATTTATTAGTAGACCTTTGGGTGAAAGTCGAAGTCTGGGGCAAAGCCCCAGCCACCAGAGGCCCTTTTGCCGAAGGCGAAAAAAATTCAACATACTTCAGTTATTTCGTCATGTTTTAATGCACATTGCTCTGTAAACGATTTACACAACTATCTGCATTATAAAACTAAAAACTGACTGATGTGGCCATTAGAATTCTCACTATTTTTTATGTTATCGAGCTTCAGGCAAACATATTCGGTGACTGTCGAATTGTATAAGTGTATGTGCATATTTACTAGATTACTACGAAATTCTGGTATTACACGTTAGTTTCCCTCCCTGGGCCAAACTTGGGGGGGCCCCCCCTGCCCCTCGGTTACTACGCCACTGAACGCACTGAATGTATTCGATACCCCCTGCCCAAACTAAACAGACAGACATACATGCCCGACGAAGTGTCATTTTCATAAAGGAAACCCTTTGTAAAAGATTTTAAAGGGAAGAATACCTTGCCCAGGGGATGACCCACACAAAAAAACTTCATGCATACAGAACTTGTGGGGGGGTCCTTTTGCTTTGGATCCGAGCACCAACCTCATCATGCCGTAGCCCAAAAGGACGGGGGAGGGGCTCGGGGCCCTTTGGGCCCCCAACGCCCCCCTCCTGTAGGGTAGTTGAAAGGTCAAAACTTCAATCAAGTCTCCAATTGGGAACCATGAATAAAACTAAGTTAACATAACTATATGTAATGTCCGGTTAAATTCAGAACTGATGAGTTTTTTAAAAATGATGAATATCACCCGTCGGCGCGTAGCTTTCCCAGTGCCCCCCCCCCCACCCCCCCGCACTTACTTGCGCAACCTTCGCCGCCCCTGCAGGAACCACGTCGATGTCAATAATCGCATAATCCGATAGATTTATCTCGCCAAACTCCGATATGATCGAATCCGTATCTGACCCGGCGTCGGATTTCACCTCCGTGGTCGTCGCGGTCGTCGTTTCTATTTCGGGTTCCACACTTTGCACCACCCCAACACTCGACGTCTTCTCCGTCACCACCTGAGGCGGCAAAGACCCACGCCTTCGTCGGCTTCCTAGGCCTAGAAGAGCTCGCACCCATCGCGACGTGTGTGAAGTGAACGCGAGGAGATCGTGAGAGAGACTGAACGAACTAGTGGACTAGCTAGCACCGAGGGAGGTAGCAGACTAGACTAGAGAATACTTTTAGCCTGCGGGCGCGGTGGCAGACTAACTAGACCCAGGCCGAGAGGAGGAAGTGAGTCAATGTCAGCTCTAGAGAGTCATCAATTAAAAGAATAGTCGGGGACGGAGCCAAGTTGAGGCGCCCTTGGTTGGTTCGGTGTCGTGCCCACTCTGGGTCAGATTCAGACTGGGTGGGTACAGTCACGCTCCGTGCACGAGTAGAACAATGCAAGATACAAGACATTTGGCTTGGGCGTCTTCACAATATTATTATTATCATCATCATCAGAGCGACCGGTCTATCCAAATGTAAAAAAAGATCATTGGCCCGGGGGGGGACGCTGTCCCCCAGGTCAATCGTCTGGGGAAAAACAAATTGAGATTATATCATATCGTTATCATAGAGAAAAGAAATCATAAAGAAATCATAAAATTTTTTTAAAACAAAAAGAGGCCTTCTTCTTTTTTACGCGTTTGGGGGAAGGGGTAAACGGGAAATTCCCCCCCCCCCAACACACTTTTTTGTGACCCCCCCCCCCCTCTTTCCCCAAAACTCCCGAATGTTTGAATCATGGAGTGTGGGGACCCTAAATTTGGGGGCGGGTCGAGTATTTGGCGCCGACCCGATAGTCACGAAAAAAGGGACACGCTTTTTAGGGTTTAAAAAAGTATTTTAGAGAATTAGGGGGTCCGGTTTATATTTACGTATTTTTTTTGGTGGAGGTGCCGGGCCCGACATTTTTTTTTTAAGCGAATATAAAAGCCCAAAAATATTACCGTTTAAAAGAATTTGGGGGAAATTATAAAGAAAAAAATTTTAAAACAATATAATTCAATATCCATTAATTTTTCACATGCGTAAATTTAAAAATCATCTTTTCCCCACTCGGTCGACCCCACTCGACTTCGAAAACCTTTACCACCAGTCCCATTGTATTACATTTGATTTAGACATCCAGTCAACCCCACATCACAACGGCTACAACTAAAAAAAACTAATGACTCAATATCTGGTTAAGACTTTTGTGGCCATGTGGAACAAAATAAAAACCTCATCCCCCCCCCCCCCCCCCCACTCGATAAAAAGTTCTACCATAGATATTGAACCCCTATTGTAGGCTAGATTAGCAGTCGGTGGTCCACTTCCGTGACAATTAGAAGCCATCTTGAAATTCCAGTTTACATGTTATCAAATGGGAGCGATTTGTAGCACAAATAGTTCTCAAGATTGCCGCCAGGTTGACAGAAGCATTCCAGCCTTTAAAACTAAATGATTACTAAATTCCCTTATGCAATAACTTCGTATTGTTTCTGTTTGTTCAATACCATGCTGCACAAGCTAAAACCATATCAAACAATCCGTAAAATACTTTATTGCAATAAAAAAGCATCAATTAAAACGCCAAATCGCCATCTGAAATGGGCCGATTGACTCTTCAATTTGTTACGCTCGCGCCTGTGCGGAGGTAATGAGACTGCTAATATAGCGTACAATAGGGGTTCAATATCTATGGTTCTACACTACCATTCTCCTTGTACCTTCCTGTAAATGTATACTTCTAAAATATTTTTTGTAATAAGCACAAATAAGCGAAGCGAGTAAACAAGACGAGTTATTCCATAATTCCACCTTCCTGTCACGCTACCTATATTATTATATTATCATAAAAAGATTTTTAAAACGTGTTAAAAACAGATGGAAAAGTCACATTATATAACATTGGAGTACATGGAATCATTGAATGTTACTAGTCCTGTCCCAGTTGACAGTTTTGACACTGACCTGTCATGTCAGTCAAGATTGATAATGATAAGCTCGCAAAAAAATACACTACTCTCGACAGTAATTATCGGAATGTGAGCTATAATTTTTATCACGGAAGGGTGGTGTGAACATAGAAGTTAATTATATGTTTACTTGCCAGGCATTCTATTGTTGTTTCACCTATAGGAGGTGTGAACGCATTGTTTGCAAATTGCTATAGGCATCACTGCATAATGAGTGGCCGTATAAATTGTAATATGTTATTATATCGTAAAACTGTGTGCATTGAATTTGTCTCAATTAATTAAGTGACATGTTTGTTATTGCAATTGATGACAGAGCGGTAGATGATTGGTCATTTAGAACTGTCAACACTTAGGACGTCGGTATGCATAGGCTGGCTGGGTATATTATATGCGACCGCGTACGGAATTAGGATATTAGAAATCGATCGATCAACTTGAGAGAAAAGATTACAGTTGTTCGGACATAAGGATGGAAAGAGCAAGATTGTCCAGAAGAATATGGAATTGGAAATTCGAGGTAGGAGACCAAGGGACAGACCACGAACGACAACGATTGCAGGATAGTGGAACTGGGAGGAAAGAATAAAGGTGTGGAACAGCAAGGAGGAGACTCGTATGTGGTGACAGAAGAGAAGATGGTGGGAAGTCGACGCAGAATTAGATGTGGCAACAGATAATGATGACGATGATGGAAACACATTTGCCAGCTCCCTTGTAAAAGTAAGTGAGGTAAAGTCGAGTCGCACCCTCTATGATTGCGTGTCCTGGGGCTATACCAGTAAAGATTGTATATTATCTCTGTCTCTCTCTCTCAGCCTGGGGTCCTGACCTCACACCTAACCTCACACTAAGCCAAGAACACAATCAGAAGCAATCTGTCGGAAGACTAAATATGTGGCTGAGTGGGTGGCATCGTGAACGTGAACGGAACGTCAAGTATACGGATAATATGTGAGATGTACAGACGACCGCAAGAGAGGATGAAATGATGGAATGTAGCCAGGTTAATTTATAAATCTGGATGCCCCACATACAGATTTGCTCTGCTTTATTCTAAAGGTAGCAGTACGAAATTTTGATTAAGTTCTGCTTTGAAATACAATGTTTTTCTCTTTGTTTTTATCTCGACAGTCGCTGTTTCTAATCTACGCGTTGTTCCGGGGAAAACACACGGGGTGAACCTGGGACGAGTTTTCTTTTCTTTCACATTTGAAAAGTCAATTAAAAATTTCCCCACCACAAAATATTTCACATGATCCTGCTCGGAAACGGCACGTTTGGAGAATTATTTTTATGATTATTTAGAAATCAATCCAGAAATAAAAAAAATCCATCCCAGATTTGGTAGTTTAATAATGAATTGATTATTGTTGGATGAGCGTAGCGAGCGTAGCGAGCGAAGCGAAGATTCCATTTCACTACACTGGAGAAAAAAATCCGGAATGTTTTTTTTTTTTTTTTTTTTTCTTTCTTTTTTTTGTATTTTTGTGTGTCTGTGAACACGATTCCGGCTAAACCAATACTCCAATTGCGATGAAATTTTATGGAGGTCTATTAATCTCTGAACGAAGAACTGCACGGAGGGAAAAAATCGATCAACAAATTATTTCTCATGAAAATCGCAATTTTACGATTTTTTTTCGATTTTTAAAAAATTCTTCGACCTTATAACATCTACATGCTTTATCCGATTGTAACGATTTTTTCACAGAACCTTAATTTTATGAATTAATATATTCGTGTGAAATTTGAGCGCAATCAAAAAATTATTTCTTATGAAAATCGCAATTTACGATTTTTAAATTTTTAAAACATTCTTCGACTTATAACACCTACATGCTTTATCCCATTGTAATGATTTTTTTACAGCACCATAATTTTATGAATTAATATATTCGTGTGAAATTTGAGCGCAATCGAAAAATCATTTCTCATGATAATCGCAATTTTACGATTTTTTCAATTTTAACATTTCTTCGACGAATAAAACCTACATGCTTTATCCGATTGTAATGATTTTTTCACAGAACTTTAATTTTATGATTTAATATATTCGTGTGAAATTTAAGCGTAATCGAAAAATATCTATTAAAAAATCGCAATTTTACGCTTTTTCGTTTAAAAAAATTTACGCTCATCCATCAACGCGGCGGGACTTAAGCGTTTTCCTAGTATATATTCAATGTCATCATTTTGTACACTCGCGGTAAAATAGAAACCCGACTTTCCGATAAAATTGCAATTGTTTATTTTTACGTCGACAGGTGCATGATTATGAATATCCATTTTTTAAAACTATATAAATGTTTCTAATCTTTTCATAAGAAATTGTTTGTTTTTCATACGAACCGCATTTTTCACTTTTTTCTCATTTTCGATCACCTCTTTGTTTTTATTTTTTAATATAGGTACAGTATCTTGAGAGACCCGGAAGAAACTTTACACTTGCAATCTCCACCCTATAAAAACCACTATCCAGTATCCACACTCTTCGCCATAATTATACTAAGTCTTGGTTCGCTAATTCCAACATTTTCTTATTAGACCAAATTTATTATTTCGAAAACTGTCCATAAACTCGAAACCAACGTCTAGCGACATCTCCATCCACCATCTCGTTTGTTTTTTATTCAGAAGAAGAACAATTGTGAAAACAAAAGCGGTGAAAATCCATGAAAATTATGTTCACCAAAATTAAATAGAAAGTTGAATAACGTATTCATTTATTCGCAGCCACACTTGAGCAAACAATTAGTGGGCAGCTATCCTAACAAAACACGTATATAATATGTTATGAACATACTAAAACACGTGTTAATAATGAAATGGGAGTAGCGGTGCCCTCAAAATAATCAGTAAGTTGCGCAGTTAGCGGAAACAAATCAAGTAAGGTTAGTTGCTGTGCTTGTAGGGTTGCCTATCTGTCTGTTATAAGGCGCACCGTCTAGTGGCGCTTGCGGCTAAACCAACAACTACTCACAGACGGCGGAAAGAAGGGTGAATCGCTGTTGACTTGGCGAATGTTTTGAGTACACTGCAAGAGTGCAGCAACGAATAAACAACACAGTTTATTCGGTGAAGTAGGCCTACTATTTGATCGTTAGGTACACATCCTGTATGACACTCATTCTGTCACTTTTGCTGTCTCAAATAGCTCATATTATAATTCCATATAATTTTTCCAACTGCATGTAAAATTCTGTTGAAAAATCGAAAAACTTAAACAAATAATCGTAACAGGTCGAGCATAATATTTAAAATTGGTTTTTGGACATAACACTGCTCCTTTGCAACATTTTCTTGTGATATTTCGACCTACTATTCAATGCTACGAATAAAATAAACCTTAAATTTGTCTCATTAATTTTGTTTTAGTAGAAAAAGAAAGAGAGATTACAAAGCACGCAACACAGCGCAGGTGTGTAAAATTCAAGTTGTAAAAAATGTGCAACTTTACCAAGCCCCTTCGTTTTAACGTGCAAAAATAAGAATTCCCTTCATTTGTTAATGATTGTTCTGATAGTTATTTTCTTATTCGTTCACATTTCACAATCGATAATTGGTTGTAATGATTAAAAACCTATTATATGTGTATAACAATTTTTTTTAAGTTCTCTAATTTTCTTTTAGTGTAATACAGTCCATACCGCCTATCGGAGTGCATATAAAATGGATATTTCGAGGAAAATGCATTTTATTCTACAGTACTTTCCATGTGGACGGAATAAAGTTTGTTCTTGGTTGTTGGCAGTGGGTGGGTAGGTCAAGTTCAGTGTTGCTTCTAGGGGGTCATCTCACAGTTGGGTTGCGTTGAGATAACTTCACACTTGTCCGCCAGATGTGCACGGCTCGTCAAGCCTAGTGACGTCACAGCGAACTGTGCATACACTTTTGCTTGGAGTGTACACTTTGTGGTTAAGTGATTACTTTTGAATTAGAACCTTTTATGACAAATTAAAGATACTAATAATTCGTTCACTTTAGGTTTAGGAGGAGTTCCAGATGTAAGTAATTAACGTGGAAACGTGAAAGCTAAACTTTGATAGCAACCTGTCGGCTTTATTATATTGAGCGAGAACCAGATGGGAAACTCAGCTAAATGGGAAGAAGGAGAAACCTTTATTATAGCTGGTCTAAATTAATCAATTTTATATCTTGCGAAAGTTTATTTTTAGATTTTTAGAATTGCGTCAGGGTGGGTGGGTGGGGGTGGGGGGGTATCGGTGTATCGCAGTCAGCTCTGCCGATATCTAAAAGGAAACGAAGCGAAAGCAGAATCGAAGAGAAAGAGAAGCAGCCTTTGTGGCCAAGGAAAATATGTTATGGTAGAATGGAGTCGTTGGGTTTAAAACGTGATTTAGTGTTGTTTTGTCGTTATGAGTAATATCTATAATTAAGAATGCCCGGACAAGGAAACTAGCGTTGCCTTACAAGGGTATTTGTGGGGAAGAAATACTACGGATTGATGATAGCTGGAAAAACTTGTCGTTTATATAGACCAAAATACAAAAGTGAGACTTTGTGATTGTACCCTGATATTTAGTTATCTAGAATAACGGAGAAAACAGTAATAACATTTTATTAAAAAAACGCCAATCACGGTCTTACTTCTATGAAGAAAAAACTACTGTAAACATTTGAAGGGTACATGGGAAGAACAATACAACGTCATATTTGTAAACTTCTGAGATAACCGGCTTTCAAAGTTTGAATTAACATTGATACTCCATCAGAGTGATAAACATAACGTGTATTTTATGGACTTGTATCGAGATTTTCTACAATCTGTTTATATATGCTAAAAGGTCTCGAAAAACACTGCTAGGTACGGCACCACTGTCTCGATTTCCACAAAAATGAAGTTGTATCGTTTTCCCCCTGTATCCTTCATTTTTTTATTGTTGAGATACCCCCATAAATTATGATTTATTTGGATTCCAGATTCCTGGTGTACCTCCAACAAAATAATACTGTTTGGTGATTTGTTTGTGTACTTGCTTGTACAATTCCCGAAATCTTATCCTCCAAATATAGAGGCTTATTTATATTTAGAAATTGGGAGTTGTGACTTATAAGTAAATGGAACATAACCAAGAAGTAGCAAAATAATAAGTGAAAATAAGCAAATAAAAGTCATATATCTATATCGGTATAAATCGACATCTAGAGGGAATCAGCAACTCGCATTTTTTGTCACAGAGACTGTGGATTTTGTATATGATTGATTTTTATCAATGTTTATAAAATTTAAATTAGTGGTAAAGAACGTATTTAAATAATGATTAATCTGTTGCATAACTTATTTACAATGGACAGTATAAGTACAAAGGAGGACAGCAGTGCGTATAAAATACGACAACATAAATCTGTCACTTGTGTTCATAAGAAACGCGTCTTTTTTTAGTTTATCGAGTGTATAATGTTGTTTAGTATTGCAGCTGATGGGGTTTGATTTATTGCTTTGTTGTTTCGAAATCCCAGAAAACTTTGTTGAAAGCTATTGCTCAAGAATATTTTCACATTGAACTGTTAACCGTATTATTTCGTCATCGCTTACCATGAAACGATTCGAATGAATGTCGACGAATCTACAACCAACCAATGCCATATTATGTTTTAACGTTGTGATGATTGAGACGACATCATGGTACCTGAAGGAACCCTTTCAATACCGAATTAAATTTGTCAAAAATAAGTTATAATAAGCAATTATTACAAATAACTTTATTTCTTCTAATTTTAGTGTTTTCTAAATATTTTGTATCGTGTTTTTTTAAGGAATTTTTGAGAATTTTGGATATTGAATTAAAGCTTCATTTTAAGTAAAGATTTAAATTTTATGTACAATCCTTAAACAAGATTTTTTTCTGAATTTTTTTGCATATTTTACATTCTTTGTATCTCAAATAGTAGCTATACTAGAAATATATTACTTTTCCGGGACAAAACCATTTTTTCCATTTTAGCCTTTTTTGCAGATGTGTATTTACAATCTTCTCTAAAAAGGCACTTTTCGTCCAATCGGGTTGGGAAGAAAATGTATTTTTCTTTTATGCACAAAAAAAATGGGTTCAAATTGAAAAACTATCTTTTACCCGGATATAAATTTAGAAAGTTAATGTCCACGATCATGGAAGGGGGGACTGAAAGGGTTAATGCATTGTTTAGTCTGGTCGACATTATCTAAATGAAAATAGGTCTTACAAAACGTGCATATGAAATTTTAACCACAAAAAGCTAAACATTTCTTAAACAATGCATTGACGTATTTGTCACAGTTGTGTCAAATATGTCAGAAACGTGATAATTTGCCAAGTGACTTTCTTTGATTGGATCCGATTAATTTCAATTTCACAAGTATAATGTAACATAATATAATTATACATCACTCGCAAGATCGTGTTCCACTTCGCAAGGCGCTAGAGATGTTTCACTGAGTTTACTGTCAGATTATGTGTATGTATATGCACGAACTAGATCTGGGCTATGACATCGAGCTATATCGAGATCATACGAGAATCTATATCAATAAATCGAAAAAAATATTATTTATTCAAAAACATGATAAATTTCCCCAAAAGATTCAATTGATATCAAAAGAGTGTGCCTGTTTGCCTGCTGTTAGAAATGTGTGGGAAAAGGGTTGATATGATTGATTGATTGATTGATTAACGTCTTTATTAAGGCGGGATTAAGGCTAGTGAAGCCTTATCTTCCATCCAACCGGATTTTGTGTACATACAAAATAATTTAATTTAATTGTTACAGCTTATCCTAGGTATTAAAAGTAAACAAAGAATATTTCATATGAATGATGAAATGAAACTATATTAACAAAATACATGTATAAGGTTACTTACATAATAATGAACTTATATTACTGTTATAGAACTTAGTTGTGTATGTGCGTTGTTAGCACAAAACACAATTTTTTTGAAGAAAATATAAGTCCACGTGTAATTTACTTAAAATATTTATATTATTAAAATACACAATCATTCACACATCTCATTCTTCTCAGAGTGTACTGCAACCAAAGATTAGGTGCAACGTCATTACTGTAGAAATTCATAAAAAGTTTTACGTTCTCACACGCGCGTTTGATGACCGGACCTCCACCATTTGGAAAAAGAACTAATTTACTATACCCATCCATGCACTTCTAAAACATCGAAGCAACATTTAAAGAAATAAATCCATTATATATTTACAGTGCAATTCACATCAACATCCCCCCCCCCCCCCGGCCCAAAAAAACTGTCCTCGATTTAGTTTTTCACGCTTTTAACAAAATATTAATTGTTTTAAAATTTCGATATTTTGATATGGAGTCCAAATACTGATATCGTATCGAAATATCGCTTTCCTTGTCCTATTATTTCAATAGTTTGTGTACCAGAGTAATTTTATGTTGGCAATTGAAATATATTGCTTTTAACGAAAATGTAGGCCTACTATTTCTAATCATTCGCAAATGAAACTTTTTGCGACCTCACACCCACCTAGTATTATGTAATCGGTTATACAAAATGAATGATACCTTCTCTTACATCATTACTTGAGCATGTGCGAAGTAGGCTACGCGCCCACCCGTTTTATGTTGTGCATCCAGGCTATTATTAAGTGCATCATCATTGCATTATCTCTATAACTCTCTCACGTATCATACGTTGTTTACAACTTCTTTAGGTATTGTATTTTAGTTACTCATCGTTGTTATATGTAAGTGGCTTATTTTACTGCTATGTTACAGCACGGCGTTGTTAATAAAATAAAAACATTAAAAGTTATGTCGAATATAATATAGTTATGTCATGTTTTTTATAACAATCTACTTCCGATCAAAACTGTTTTACCCTTGGACTTGGGAATCACAGCCATGAACATGCTGTAGTAGATAAAATCGTACTAAAAATAGATTATCGATCCTATATAAAACCAGGAAGCCTTTTCATCGCTGACGGCTGACGTGTAGTTATTTCCGAGCTTGCAAAGTTTGTTTTTTGTCTGGAATCCCAAGTTTCATAATTTTATCGCCATAAAAATGCTTTTTTATCTAGTTCCGTTGTATTGTTGTATATTATTTCAGATTGCACTCGCCAAAAGTTAGCGATAGCTTGTACGCCGCCGTCAATGTTATTCTGACCATAGAGATAGAGAAGTACTATATCTATCTCTATGTTCTGACAGTGTTGGCTCGCGCGACTCTGATTCGTAAGGTCCTGGGTTCAAACCCCGTCGAGACCGGCAATCCTGACTGAAGGGTTTTTCTGAGCTCAGGCGTTAATGCGAATTGCAAGAGATAAGAGTCCTCAGCTCTCGGACATCCTTCCGCAACGTTACTAGATGTACCCTGGGCAGGCTTACCACGAAAAATATTTATGGTAATTCATTTTTAACATTTTAGTAGAAACGAATTAAGTCGAATTAAACGAATTAAATTTGAGCTAAACAATGAAAAGAATTGCGATTACAAAAGCGTTGACCTCGCCTAATGTTTTGGAACAGATAACAGATTGATATATTATCGGTGGTTATAGCAATGTTTATGCGCATCGAGTGACATCTATTTATTCGCTCGATGGCTTGATTTTAAAATATTGTACTTGAGAAACAATGTTAGAGGGCCTTTTTTGCCGAACTCTCGACCAGTTCACTAATTGAATTTAGTTTAGTTTAGTTTCTTTATCACATTTGATCATACATTGTAGGTAGGATATGCTTCTCAGTGAGAGAGTGTGAATAACTATAGCTAGGTAACATCGTATTATGTTAGTAGGTATTCATAAATAATACAGTAATATAGTAACTGAATACTAATCTAATCTAAATCTAAGTATATTACAATCGATAATATAATATTTAATAACATAATGAGGTCAATTTTATAGTATTAATAATGCTACTGCACAAATGTATATGTTCATTAGTGATCAAGGGGGATGATGTTGCAAAGGGTTTTTGGGATTCTCTGAGTGGGAGTGATTAAGGTAATCCTTAATTGATACAAATGGCTTCTTTTCTGATTGTTTTATCTACTGAAATAATACCATTGATTGGAGTTCGCACTAGGGGGCAGATTTAGTATTAAAACCACCGTACATTTGTTAATTCGATGCTCTGATGCTGCTAAATTTAGCTTGACAGGTTTTTGGCAGCGACCTGGGTTTAGGTCGCAATGTCCGAACCAACACCTGTTGACGACCAAGCTTTCAACATTTGTTTGTGCGTTTGTTTGGAATTCGGATGTTGTTTTCATTCCAACTTCGCTTCTATGTCATTGGGAGTTGCGACAAACTAACCAAGGAAATTACTCAGTATTTTAAAAAAAAAATGTGCTTTTAATTATCTATTTTTTTCTTTGAATAACTTAGCTTTCACCATGGTAACCATCTTTTTTCACTGATTTAACGAAAACTATAAAGGCGCGTTCAACTCTATTATATTACTTTTACTTATAAATATATTTTTAGACTTCTATCTGGCATAAAAATTTTTTTCCAGACGTAGTATAGGTCCATTTCTACACTGTAGTCTTACTTGCTAAATTTAAAGATATTTTGGTATTTAGGGGTTGAATACCTCTTTAAGGTATGTATCCCTTATACACTATAGGGGTGGGAGAAATATATTAGTAGATATATTTTTGAAAAACATTAAATTTTTGTCCAAAGTCTAAAGTCCAAATTTCTCTACACATTTTTAGCCATGTACGTTTAAACACACAAATAATCACTGGTTCCTACCTCCTTAAAGGTATCCCCACCATACAGACAGTGAGATGAGGATGGTTTCCAGCATAAGAAGCTCATGGTTTCCATCCTGCCCACCTCTCTGGTCCCCAAAGTCCACCTCACACGGGGTAATCGTACCTAATAGCGGGCTGTAACACGTATACGTAACACTCTAGCCTAACCGCTCGTATCGTACGCC